>QJSC01020513.1:72962-172664 GCA_003697955.1 Calidris pygmaea | reverse complement strand
AAAAATCCATAATAATAAAACAAACCCGACCCAACAATAAAGGGATTCGCATCCCCCTGCCTGGCCCGCAGGGAGCAGATCCCAAAAGCTTGTGGTCCGCTTCCTTTTTTCACAGGCTGCGCTGTTGTTGGTGCAGCCGATGGGGAAATAGCTCTGTGTGCGTGTGTGTGCGTGTGTGTGTGCATGTGTGTGTTGCATGCACAGCGGGGAGGCTGCGGGTTGTGCAAGGAGCTGTGTCGTAGGATGGAGTCTAGGATGGGATCCAGGGGATGCATGAGCCTCCACCTGCGCCGGAGGAGGTGATGAGGATTCATAGAATCATAGAAACATTTTCGTTTGGATGGCAAGGGACCTTTAAAGTCCATCTAGTCCAGCCCCCCCCATCTTCAACCAGACCAGGTTGCTCAAAGCCCCGGCCAACCCAGCCTTGAACCCCTCCAGGGATGGGGCAGCCATCACCTCTCTGGACAACTTGGACCAGGGTTTCACCACTCTCATCATAAACAATTTCTTCCTTATATCTAATCTAAATCTTCCCTCTTTCAGTTTAAAGCCATTACCCCTTGTCCTATCACAACAGGCTCTGCTAAAAAGTTCCATCTTTCCTGTAGTTCTCCTTTAAGTACCAAAAAAAGACTATAAGGTCTCCCTGGAGCCTTCTCTTCTCCAGGCTGACCCCCCCCAACTCTCTCAGCCCCCCCTCCCAGCAGAGGGGCTCCAGCCCTCCCAGCATCTCTGTGGCCTCCTCTGGCCCCGCTCCAACAGCTCCATGTCTCTCCTGTGCTGAGGCCCCAGAGCTGGAGGCAGCACTGGGGGGGGTCTCCCCAGAGCAGACCAGAGGGGCAGAAACCTGTCCTTTTGACCTGCTGGCCATGCTGCTGGTGGCAGTTGGCTTTCTGGGCTGCCAGCGCACCTTGCTGGCTCACGTTGAGCTTCTCATCCACCAACCCCCCCAAGTCCTTCTTCTCTGGGCTGGTCTCAATGCATTCTCTGCCCAGCCTGTGTTTGTGCTTGGGATTGCCCTGACACACTTGGACGACCTTGTACTTGGCCTTGTTGAACTTCATGAGGTTTGCACAGTCCGACCTCTCCAGCCTGTCCAGGCCCCTCTGGGTGTCATCCCTTCCCTCCAGTGTGTCAACCGCTCTACAGCGGTTGATGATACAGCTTGGTATCATCAGCAAACTTGCTGAGGGTGGACTCAATCCCAACATCCGTGTCTCCAACAAAGATGTTAAACAGCGCTGGTCCCAGTACCAACCCCTGAGGAGCACCACTCACCACTGGTTACCACTTCGACATCGAGCTCTTGACCGCAACCCTTTCAGTGTGACCATGCAGCCAATTCCTTATCCACCGAGTAGTCCATCCACCAAATCCATGGCTCTCCAATTTACAGACAAAAGGGTGTCATGTGGGACAGTGCCAAATGCTTTGCACAAGTCCAGGCAGATGATGTCAGTTGCTTTTCCCTTATCCACCAACACTGTAACCTTGATGTAGAAGGCCACCAAAATCATCGTGCATGATTTGCTCTTGATGAAGCCATGTTGGCTGTCACAATTATGTTCTTATTTTCCATGTGCTTTTGCAGAATTTCCAGGAGAATCTGTTCCATGATCTTGTAGGGCACAGAGGTGAGACTGAGTGGCTTACAGTTCCCTAGGTCTTCCTTTTTTCCCTCCAGGGACTTGCAATGGCCTCAGGCTCTGCAGGGAATGCTGGGATGCAGGAAGGAGGGATCACAGCATGCACATGGCCCACAGACTGAGTCTCATGCTTTGGTCAAGGTGGATAGAAATTAGCAGTAACTCTCCTAAAACCTGCAGTTCTGCTGTCTGTGTCTTAGCGACATGGATGCACTGCGTCAGCTTTCGGTCTCTTGAGTCCACATTAAACTTCCTCTATGTGACCTCAAACAGCCCAAATCCTCAGGAGCACCTCAAAAGCACTGAAATAACACTGGACCAACGCACATTCACTCCCTGTGCCTCGGTTTCCTCCTTTTTTTTTCTCAGTTTCAACTACTTGCTTTACTTGTAAATTTGCAATATCAGGGCTTGTCTCATGATATTTCCGCATCACTTAGTACAATGGAAAACAGCTCATCTTTTACAATTTTTCTAATACCACAAGGCTATCACAATGGTGTCTTGAGCTCCGCAATAATAATAAAAATAATAAAAAGGAATGAGTTGTTCTTTCTCTGGGGAGGAAGGCTATTTTCAGAGGTGCTCAAGCGATGGCTTATAACAAATAATTCTAATACAAAGCCTGGGGTTTTTTTGCAATTCAGTATTTGTAGCACCACGAATCTGGCTGCACTTTTACTTTTTGTTTGTCCACTGGATCCCTTCCACAATTCCTTGCCGGGAAAGAGGTTTCTTTTCCTGTATTTCCTGGGAGAGAAATTTCTCCAAAATACAAACTGTGAGAGACTGAGCTGCGAGAAGGGGGAAAACTTTGGGCCAAACCATCGGGTAAATTACCGCAAGAAACCCCAGCCAACAGCAACGAACTCCTCTGTGTCAGTTATCACCTGCACAACATAAGCATGTCTTTTAAGCAAGGAAAATGCCTCTTTTCCTCCCTTTCTCACACACCTGCTCACACATACTATAAAAATTTCTTGTTTAATTTGGTAAAACGCTGGTGAGTTCATTGCAGTCCTTGCTGACAGGTCCTCTCCAGGAGGACATCCTATTTAGGTCACCAAGCAGCCTGCGGCAGCTTTGTCTCTTCTTTCCAGGAGTGGACCCATGACTGCGTGTTCATCCTGCTCTGATGAAATGGGGAAAGATCTGTCTGGCAGGGACCAAGAGACTGACGTTTTTCTGAAATTGCTGGTGATGTCTCAGAAGAGAGGAAAAGGGAGAGGTCTGAGACCTCTGTGTAAGATCTGTGTGGCCCTTGGGCAGAAAAAAAAAAGAAGCTAATTTAGCAGGGCATCATTTATGAGTTCACGCTACATAACAGCATAGTTCAGCTTCAGATAGCACTGCTCTCTTGAAGTTCAACATGGCAAAGTTTCATCCTATCAAGCAGCAGAAGACTGTTTGATAAGGAGAAATCTTCCTGTGCAGGCCTAGCAAAGCATCTGAGGTGCATATACAGAATAACTGGGCAATGGGACAATTCCAGTGTCTCACCAGGATTTTCCTGGTCTCACTCTGGCTGTATCAGTACCAAAAAAATACCCCTGAGCTGGGAAATAATGAAAAGGACAAAAGATGCTACATTTTTTCTCCAGTGGGCTTCTTTGAAGTGTAATAGGATCACTCTAGATCTGATTTTTTAAGATTTGCAGCACAGATTTTCCATGGGCTTGGTGCCTGCCCTTGAGGAACAATGTGGCCCCTCAACGGGGCAATGAGAAGGCAGGGAAGTTCCCGGTTAGAAGCTGTTTGAAGGGATTCATTGCAAGGGTGAAGGAAAACTTCAGCCCAGTCCCTGGGAATTCTTCTACAGCCAAGAAATCCGCATTGTTGGAACGAGTCTCCCAGAGGAAGTGATTGAAATATCATCGTGTGAATCATATCTGTAACAAGGTTGGCCTGTAGGAAACAAACCTTTGTTGAACCCTGGGAATAGATGACCTAAAAAGACTTTTTTTTTCATGCAGGAATTGGCATTCAGCAGCCCGTGTTAAGTGAAGGGTGCTGGTTTTGGAGGTCCATCAGGGCTGGGTTGTCCCACAACATTACCTGCCACTGACTGTACTGCACAGGGTGCTCAAATACAGTTGTAGCATGGCTCTTCTGCTATTTAGAGAGGGTTGAGCCACCCCAAATGATGACCCTTGTGGTGTTAAAAACTGCATGTGGCATATTCTTATGGTATGGCTGATGCCTGGTGTTTGCTCAGAGCAGCTGTAATCGGAGACCTGGGACTGTATGGGCAGCAATGGTGCCACAGGGAGAAGAGACACAGGGAGGGTTGCAGGTTGGTTTGAGGTTCTGCTCTGGGATGGTTGGTGGCTGGTAGAGGGATGCGAAAGGATGTTTGGAGTGAGGTATATGGTTTGGGGAGGTGAGTGTTGTGCTGGGGTGAGGAGGTTGGACTGGGCCATGATACAGCATCTCTGGGAGGAAAAGTGTCCATTAACTCATTTAGGATCTGGACTGCAAGTCTTGCTTAATCATAGAATGGTTTGGGTTGGAAGGGACCTTAAAGATCATCCAGTTCCAACCCCCTGCCCTGGACAGGGACATCTCCGACCAGATCAGGTTGCTCAAAGCCCCATCCAGCCTGGCCTTGAACCCCTCCAGGGATGGGGCAGCCACAGCTTCTCTGGACAGAGCAGGGGTTTATTCCAGACATACTTTCCATGACGCACCTTGCTCTCTGCTGTTAATTCCACCATAATTTCCTGTCGCCCCTATCAAGACTGTTATGTCAAGGACTATGTATAAAGGCAGCAAAAAAGCTGTCTGCCCCAAGGAGCTTAAAGTCTGCGTGCCCATTACATGAAATTACTGAAACAGTTGACACATACATGAGGTATCGAATAAGCCACAAAATTTATTATCCACCTCAATGGGTGGGAGGAAGAATGCAAACCCCACCTAAACTGCTGTTTCTTAGGTAGCTTTAACAAATGTCTTAGTTTTTCAGTAGTTGCTTTGTCCTGCCAGACTTTCTCACTGCCTGCTTCTGCTCAGTCCTACCAAAGCAAACATTAACAGCTCATCCAATTGCCTATATTTAACACTCCAAATCTGGCACAGATTTATACCAGCGCTGGTAACAATGGCACTGAACACCTGTCAGTGACTGCATTTGCCCAGGGATTCACTTCGTTCCATGCCATGTGTTTAATAATTCTTGCGAACAATGGGACAAATAAACATATTTTTTTTGCTTAGCTTTTACTCAAGCCAACGCCACTGTCCAAATTGTACATGAGAGGCCTGCAGAGGCTGGTGGTTGTTTCCTAGACTTGTCGCCTCTTTCCCTCAAAAACCACGTTGTCAGCAGCTCTGTGCTCAGAGAGGGCATTTACCACTTGTATGTAAGGAAGGAAGAAGGAAGAATGAACAGGAAAGGGGCAGCGTCGTGCTGGGCTCTGAAGGCAAGGATGATAAATTTGAACTTGAAGCGGTGGATGACAGACAGGTCTTCTAAGACAGGCTGATGTGGTCTGAGCAGAAAGGATGGGAGATGCCTGTAGGACATGGACAACGTTGGAACAACGAGGGGTTTATAGGAACCAGTGTAGGAGTTGGGAGCTGGTGATGGTTGACCAGAGGGAATATAACAAGTTGCAGTGGTGCCTTGGAATAAAATGTAGGAATGGGGATAGGGTGGACTGGTGGAGGTTGGCAGTGCTGTCTTTGGGTGGTGAAAGAGACTGGGAGGGAAAGCAGGTTGTGTCTTGGCTTCTCCTGGTGTCATCCAGAGAGCTGTTAAGAGCTGGAGGGTCTCTGACCCTCTAGAGGACAGCATAGGCCTTTGCACATTGTGAGTGAGAAACACATAGTGATTTAATCTGCTGGCTAATGGTTTTCCAAACATCAATCAGTGCTTAATATTGTCCCCTCTTTCCAGAGAAATGAGCCCTGCCTTGTGAGATTGAGTAGCTGTGTTCCCCCAGTCACAGCTAGTGTCTCCTAGAAATTCATGGATGGGTGTCTCAGCAGTGACTGACCATGAAGGATGGGTGGTATATTTAAAAGGAAAATTTCAACTCTTCAAGTCTTGGATGCTTGAGGAAACTTACTGACCTGAGCAGTGTGGTACATCTTTCTACCTGTCAGATCTGGAAGGGGATCCACCACAAAAGCTTGGAGAAGCTTTGCTGTTGACCTTGAGGGACCATGAGCTTGACAGTGGTCAAAGAGACAAATTCATCTTCACTCAGATCAACTAAACTCTGGGTTTACAAAAAAAAAAAAAAAAAAAAAAAACCCAAAAAAATATTTTGGCAAGCTGTGTCTGTCCAAAGTCTGAATGAATAGAAACTCCAAAGGAAGCACCTGCTGCTAAAGGAAATCCAGGACAAGTTTTATTATCCTTTTTCACAGGTCTATTCAGGACTACATTAGGGGTTTCCTCTTTCCTTTTCTGGTACTTCACACTCATTCACAACAAAAAACATATTGTGCTTATGAATTATATTCCAGAGAATATAGCTGGAGCTTATAAAGGCCCTGGCCAAAGAACTTTATTTTTAACCTCACTCCCTTGCGGATTAATTTCTCAAATGAAAGCTTTGCAATTGTTTGGGGTTATTTTTCTCTCTCTTTTTCTTGGACGGGGCACAAGGGCAAATCCTGCCTGCGCCGTGTTAACAAAAAGTGCCTCTCGAGGAGCAAAGGAGGTAAGTGAGGCTCTCGATGGAGCTCAGCTTCAGGGAAAAAATGGAAAATATTAATGTAATTCCTCCAAAACCAGCAAAGTGATGGAAAGCCTCCTATTAATGAGGCATTGACCACTCTGGTGCATGCAGAAATCAATGGCAATTTTTCCCATTTCTAATCTGCTGTAGCTGCACAGCACAAGGGGATAGAAAGCCCCCTCTGGCTGCTGAAGGCCATACGAAGAGAAACATTTGAGTTTGATCCTGAGACCATCTGAGCCGGTGATGAGGTACCCAGGAGGCAGCGTGGAGTTGGCTGATCAAACACAGCTGCTCAGCGAAACATCTTCCGGGTACAGAGTACATAAAAGCTGAAGGGCTTGCAAACAACCCAAGTGTAATGCATGAGCCACTTGTGAACCCATGTGTTTGATTTAGTGGGTCATTTTGCACCTGGGCGAAAGGGATGTGACCTGATCATTGAGTAGCCTGGGAAGGTTTTGGACCCTGGGGGTGGGTGCCTAAGAGGCAGCTCTGGGCCTTCAGTGTAGCAAATATACTGTATTCCGCGAGTGCAAAGACACAAAGCTGTGTGGGTTTTCTTGTTTCAGTTCTCACCTGTCCTAAAAAGTCTCCTTCTTGGTCTTAAACGCCCTTGTCCAACCCCCTGCCTCCACACCATCAGGAGGTGACAACCCCAAACACAGCTTGTTGTTGCTGCCACCTTCCCCTGCCCCTCCAGGTGCTGCTTCTCCTTCTCACAGGTTATATTTTGTTTGAGAGCCCTTTTCAAGAGCGGACATGGCCTGCTCTGCTTTGCAGTAGTGACCAGCATGAAAATTCCTTCTTCAGCCTGAGGCTCCTTGTTGCTACCGCAGCGGAAATAGTAAATTATAGCAATTAGCGGTGGCATAAATCAGAAACCGTGACCAGACGAGGTCACCGAGGACTCGAGGGCTGCATCATGCCCGTAAATTACCCCAGACAGGAATTCCTTCATCCGCACTGCTAAATTGAGCATTTCTTGACACGATTTTGGCCCAGGCCAAAGCCATTGACCCCAGGAATGGCTCAGGAATTAGCAAGGGCCAGCGATCAGCTGGTCATCTAGTGTGGGACCCTTTAGATGGTTAGAGGCACACAAGTTGCCTGATGAACAAGTGCCTCCTCCAGCTGTGCTTTCAAAGAAAACAATGGTCCTTGCTTCCCTTGGGAGACAGGGCACAGACACCACAGCTCGTGGGAGCTGTAGGTTGTGCATCCCCATCACATCCTCAGCTGTCTGGGGGCACTGGGACAAGCTCGACATTGCTGATGGTCCTGCTCCAGGCTGCTGGCCTTGTGTACCCCAGAGATATGTTGTTCTACCAAAGCATGGCAGAAAGCATTCAAATATCTTCAAAAGCAGTAAGTGCTCCATTAAATAATAAATGTTACCTTAGGTATAATAAATTCTGCCTCTGATCAGGTGTTGCATGTGGGAGGCGACCTTCCTGCACCCAGTTTGCATGGGACAATGTCCATCCTCCTTCACATCTTCTCCTAGATCAGGGTTTGTGCTGCGCTGCTGGGACGGGGATGTTGGTTTCAAAGAAAGCTTCAAAGGAAGCTTCTTTGTGAGCGAGCAGTGGAGGCAAGAGCTAAAAGGGACTGAGTCATGACTCCAAGGAGTGCTTAAAAATTTTCCGTGCTACAGACCATATCCTCCTCTCCACAAAGACTTCTGCCAGCCAGGGAGAGCTTGTCATTTCTTTTCGAGCTAAAAGATGAAGATTAGGCTGTCCCCCTCCTGTTTCCGCTGCCTGGGAAGTACCCAAAAGGCTGTTAGGACTCGGCAGTCGAGTCTTTACTTCTTTTCTATAGGATGCAGCAAAGGAAGCACAGCCCATGGAGGAAAGTTGGGAGATGCTCCACTGAAGCTCACTGGCGTCTATGGAAGGGCTGGAAAATGGCTGAAACCCTTATAAAATAGAGGAGCTGAGTAGTAGTGAAGAAGATCCCCCTCTTTTGCAGTCACTTTTCAGATGGGAGACAAGTCTCCACCCTGAACTTATTTGGTGGGAGGGTGGTGTTGGCGAATAATTAATATTATCTAAATAATTATTACTATCTGATATTATTATCTGATATTTCTCCTGCAGCCTTAGCAGAAGGGCTCAGAGCTTCACTGTGCTGGGTGCTGTGTGGAACCAGGGAAGGAAAGAGGCAGCTCCAGCACCCACTACCAAGGTCAAGGAAGGGGGAAGAGGTTCCCACTATTTTCTGTTTTGCTTCTGGAATTTAATTCAGACCCAGGAGGTGAATTTGGGGACAAGCTAGATGAGTTCAGCAGCTGTGGCATTGAAACGCAGGGATCATAAATGGCAAGAGGAAGGGAAACCCAGTAAACAGTTTTCAGATCTCAACCGAGCATTGCCTCTGAACTACAAAGACCTGCGAGAAAGTGGTATCAAACACCCAGCTCCTACTTTGACCCCTGCCTGAGGGGAAGTGAATCAATGTTGGGAAAATATGGAAAGCAGGATGACATTATCTACTGTATAAAAGAAGCTGGAAGAGATGGCTTGGGATATTTGTGTATTGAGGCTCTTTCCACGTCCTATTCCTTTATGGGGGGTGCTATTGTACCTATTGTGGCAGATCTTTATCGGCCCTTGTTTATCACGTTGGGTGCGGGGAATGTCAAATTGCTGAATGTCAGGTTGTTGACTGTTTTCATAACAGGAAGCTGCCTGCTGTCTTGCTGTGTTAAGGAACTCCCCTATGCACAATATTTTCCAAAACAACCAAAAAAAAAAAAAAAAAATAAAAAAATCGAAACCCTCTGCTGTGGTTGGGCGACTGCACGGACTCAAGTTTCTATTGTTCCTTGTAAGGCAAAATCCTGTATAGATAAATAACACTTGATACACATATGCCTGTTATTTCTTTTGTGTAAAGATACAGGAAATATGGCTGTTGTTTTGTCAAGATGAAATATTTCCCAACGCTCAAACTAAATCTCAACACTTTCATCAGCGCTTGGGAGCCTGGAGCGCTGCCACGTTCAGGTGCAGGTGGGACGTGGGAGAGAGCAGAACAAGAGTGGGTTAGTCATTGCAACACCCAGCATCGCGGGACCCAGCTTTTAAGTGCCTTCATCCCTGCGAGGCTGCAGTTAGGCGTCCGGCTTCCCCTCAGCACTGCAGAGAAGGGATGGCTAATTCAGATTTCTTACTAGAAAACGGTGTCTGCCTCTCCTCACTTGGAAAATAAGTGACCCAAATACCTCCTGGCTTCCCTGAACATTGAAGTCACAACAATCGAGTCTGGGAACTGTAAGGAACACATGTGAGCTGCCTGAGAAGGGTGGATAAATCTCACTTGGTCAGTTTGTGCACAAGATATTGCAGTTCGGGTGAGAGATGGTCCTAACCACCTTCATTTGGAGTCCTGAAATGCCGTCTAGTTGTAGGCACTTAGAATGTTGGTGGGAGCAATGTACTAATGAAGTTCCTGCACAAGTGGTCTACATGTGATAGTCACTCTGAATGGTCCAAAAATGGTCCAAAAAACATGCAACCACTGTGTGTGAAGTAAAGCACCCTTGATGACAGCTTGACTGACTCTAAGGAGCACTATACCTTAGTGCAATTAAGAGATGATGTTCTGAACCACCCCTAGGATGAGGAATTTGACCCTGAATCTTCCCAAATTCCTCTGGCTGCTTTGGTCGATGCACAGAGGCAAGGATAAAGTTTTTCTACAAGACTAAAATATCTCAGAGGAAGACAGAGGTGGCCTGTAAACTTTGGACATGGGGTCTGCATTCCCCAATGGTTTTTTTTTCAGACACCATAGTAGGGCATTGAAACAGAGCTAGTGTGCTTTCAGAAACTGATCAGAGGGCTGCCTGGCTGCTGTTTCTGACTCCAGGTCTCCAGAATTCGGTCCACAAGATGTGTGTCATCCCATGAGTCGGCACAAGGCTGTCTCTCACGGACACGTGCTCTCTCAGATTGTTGTCTGGGCCATAGGATCACGGCACAGGCGGAGAGCGAGAGATATTGAATTAGCAAAGGGATTTCTTAAAAGTCCCCGCAAATTAAAGAATCTTGGTTCCAATAGAAAATGCAGCATGCTTTCTGTATCTGCATATATTCCTTGGGGTCAGCATGCTCATATTTCTGCCTGGATAAAATCCCCCTCTGCTCTGTAGTATAACCAGAGTTATTAACTCAGGTAATTCTGAGCCTTTGCACAAAGCACCATAGACCTTTCAAAGGGCATTTTCCACCTCTCTGGTGACCAGGTAACCTCACGAGGCTGCCAGCCCAGTGCAGGAGATGCTGGCAGAAAAGGTGGGCAAGTCACCATGACTGGTTTCTAATTCAAAAGTCTGTGAGCAACCAGCTGGTCACTCCCCAACAGGGCATTGGCCCTTGCTGCTAGTTCTTTCTTGCTGCTCTTCTGGGGGAAAAAAGGATACATTCTGCCTCAGAAAAAAAGTGACAATTATTGAAGGAGGAAACTTCCAAATCTGTACTTGGAAAGAATAGATTTGTTGGGATTTAGAGAATTTTTGGAAGAAGATGCAGACTGGGAGGTCAGCTCTGCTTCCTCAACTTCATCTGTGCAGTCCCAGGATTGGGAAATCAAAGATCCTGGAAGCCAAAGCTGAGCCAGACTCTTTAGAGCTTCAGAAACTCTGTGAGACAACGGGTCAATAATGGTGGTCACCTCAGACCTTCCACTTTCCTCCTTCTGAGGTGCTCAGAGACGATGGCTGCATCCGTATTGCTGGGTTGTAAATGCTGGAAGTCGACTGGCCATGCTGTTTAACCGGCAGAGGAACGGTACATGCCAGACGGGAGCAGGGAAAAAAATACATTTCAAAAGAAGTTTAGAGAAGAAGGTGGACTCAATTACAGCAACCAGAATTCAAGAAAGATTTATGTTTGTTTCGGGGTAGGACATGGCTTAGAAGCCCCTTCCATCCTATATTTTTATTATTTCCTGCTCATGTAAGAGCAGAGCTGTTAAGACCCGACGACATCAGGCCTGGCTTTGAATTATAGCATGAAATAAAAATTACGATAGACTCGTATTTATCATGTAGGCAGCAGAGGGCGTCCAATGCACGCGTGTCTCCGAGCTCCGGGACGGAGTTGGAACAGCAAATCCGCTGGTGGCCAACTATTCCTCCGAGCGCGGCTGATGCTTCCCCGTCAATTGTGAAGGTTGCCCCGGGCTTCCTTCCCCGCTCGCCGTGCGCGGTGCCATACGGTAGATGCAGACTCTAATTGTTCGCCCCGCGGCCCCTGCAGACAGGATACAAGCCCAGTGCCAGGTGTTTGAATTATTTTCCTGCGTGGTGGTACAGTGCATGGGAATTGTTGATAACACTAACAATGCAGCAGAGGAAAAGTGGGAGAAGGAGGAGGACAATTAAGCAGCCTTTGAAAGCCCTGGGGATGTGTTAAATACCCTCCCTCTATTCATGTGTCACCAAGTCCAAGTTCTTAAGTATAGAAACGCGGGGGTCGTTACTAGGCGAACCTCTCTCACAGCCTGAAATCTTTCAGAGAGACCTGGTCTGTCTCATGGTAACATTCACCCCACTGGCTTAGTGGAGTAAAATCTGATTTATCCCGGGAGGCTGTCAAGATGGGTCATCTTCCCAGGGAATAGCTACCTATCCCCGCTCTGTTTTGGTAGCTCTGGAGGCTGAGTTAGGATTGGGGTCCCAGTCTGCTGGCCCAAAGTGCTCTCAGTGAAAGGTAGGGGGACAAGCTGACTGCACCAAAGAGATGGGGAGTCTAGCCAAGAAGTTTTGTGGGAAAAGGAGAGCTAGGATGTGGGAGATCTGGGGTCAAACCCTGACTCCAGACTCACTTTATGATATTGAGAAAGTCACTAGCCCCTCTTCACACCTGAATGACTTCAGAAATGGTCAGATTTTTAGGGCTGAAATCTTGGTAGGCTGAAAAAGTGGGGTTTTAGGGTTGAAACAGTGGTATACCAGCATACAGCACCATATAGCACCCAGCCATGCACGCAAAGAACTTGCCACCCATCCTAGATGTTGTTACATGGCAGCATCCTGCAGGTCTTGCAACAGAGTATTAAGGGTTGATTTACAGAAGAATAAGGGCCTGAAAACCTTTCTCCTGGGCTTCTCAGCACTCCAGGTCTCAAGGTGAGCCTTTAGTCATGTTTCCAGGCCTGCACACAGCTCCTGCCAAGCTGACTGTGTCACCAACCCTTCTCACAACACCGAGCTCCTGCACTGTCCGAGAGGCCACCGTGTTCCAGCAAGCTGAGGCCCCTCCAGCTCGCTGCCACAAGGACGCTTTCCTGTTGTCCAGCATGCAAATCCCAGCGCAGATCACCGGCACTTCTGATTAGGAACTGTTTGGTCAGCATCTGGCACCATCCCAGCAAAAGTGACACCAATTATTTGTGTCAGCTCCCCTCTGAAAGCAGGAGATATATGAAATCTCACCCCGAGACAATCCATCACGGCTTGCAGTGGGATTTGGGACCTGTCACCCTGATGGGGTATTGACTGAGCGTGGCTTCTTCCAGGACAGGGAGGTTATGGAGAGCATTATATCATCCCCAGCAAGGCACCGTGGCTTGAAACTGAAAAATGAGCCTGAGAGTCTCTCGACTTGGGTAAATGGTCCAACAAGAGCAACTGAAGTGAATTCAGGTTTGTGTTTATCTGAGGAGTTTAAATAACCCACACATGATTAAATGGCAAATGTTTGTTTTAGAGTAAGCTGGGACCAGGCCTTATTTGTCTGTTTGTTTTAACATCAGCTTATGTTGATGTTAAAGTATTTCCACCAGGGTACATGGTGAGCTCTTGCTTTGCCCAAAGGCCACTGGTTTTTCCAAATAGTCTTTTTTTGTTAATTTTTTTTTTTTCCTGACTGGTAGCAGCTGTGGTTTTTTGCTGATATCAGGCTTTACTTGCAGATGGGATGGAAAATAGTTGGCGCCCAACTTGAGACGGGAATTGGGTCTTGCCAGTCTCTGGGGTTGTTTTGGGAAAGTCACGTTGTGCCCATGATGCCTTAGTGCCTCCTTGCAGTCTAATGAAAAGAATATTAAACATCTTGAGTTATTGCTGAGAGATCCTTATAGCAGCTCAGCAAGACCATGAGCTCTCGCTTGGTTTACTGGTGAGTGTCCTATAAGGGACACCTCCCACTAAATGAGGTTGCTCAAAGCCCCATCCAACCTGGCCTTGAACCCCTCCAGGGATGGGGCAGCACTTCTCTCTTTCCCTTTATGTGTCACTGTTTCCCTTTGGTTCTACTCATCCCACAGCTCATGTCAGCTCTGTCCTTGGCCTTACTCCTCGCATTTTGTTGTTTGCAGCTCCATTTTTCTGCTAAAGTAATCACCTTGTATGAGCACAGGACACCTGGCTATGGGCTGTCCCTTTTCCTCTTTATTTGTAGAGTCATGTTGGGATATTCTGGATGAGATCTGCAAATCCTCACCCACAGGTCCAGGAATGATCAGGACAACCCATGTCCTGCGAAATAAATCTAGAAACTCAGGAGAACAATGGTCTCCTACCTATGTTAGAAAATTGCCACCATCACCATGAAGCAATCCCCATTTAACTCATCTCCTAACCTAACCAGTACCCATCTCCCAGCGCACCCAAACCCAAAGCAACTACAATTAAGGAGTCCAAGTTCTATTAGGTGGAAATATACCCCTTGAAACTGCACTAGGTATTGAATGAACACCCACATCCACATTCGCTCATTAAAACTATTGATAAACAAAAGCCCACAGCAAAGCATTGAAGAGTGAAAGAATCAAACCAGGAGGTGTGCTCACAGAGCAGGTTAAAAGTGCATTTTCCCACTATTCAGAATATTTATTCTGATTGTTTTATTATTGTCCTTCTCCCAACCACCAGGAATAGGTGTGCTGCTCATGGAGGAGAACAGTAACATAATAATACAGCCTCTGAGGTCTCCATTTCCTCAGCCACACGGCTACATTTAACCTGCAGGTTTTGAGCCCCCTCCTGCCCAAAGAACATGTTCATCCTGGTGCAGTAGTTACGGGATTTCTCAATGTGTGCAGAGAACCACGGGGTGTTTCCTGTGTCCCAGCTTGCAAGGGAGCCAGAAAATCTGTGTTTCTCAATAAGGCAGCTTCAGAAATCACCCCAAATCCCCATGCCAGTCAGAGCTGGAGTCATCCAGGCACACTCCATCCCAAAGCTTTGGGAGAAGCACTTCGCACTCCCCTTTTCTGCATTGCCCTTCATCAAGAGCAGCTCTCCCTTGGGTGTGCCAGAGCTGAGTTGCCCTTCACTGACATTTTGATCACCTCGCTTGTTGCCACCCATCAGCTTTCCTCTCTCTCCTTGACTGACTTTTTTGGGCTGACTCACACTCAGTAGAATCCCTTTAGTTTTCTCAAGAGAATCATAGAATTGTTTAGGTTGGAAAAGATCTTTAAGATCATTGAGTCCAACCATTAAAGAAGATGCATGTGTTCTCCAGTGTGAGTACAGAGACCTCCTCTTTCTTTTGGAGGTCAGGAGTTGAGGGGTCAAGAGGGATTTAGGCATCTCAAAGGCCACTGTTGCCCATCTGGGGACTGACTCTTGGCCACGGCCAAGTACGGACCCCAGCAAGAGAAGAGAAGAGGGATTATGAAGGAAAAATACTAATATGCACCAAGGACACAAATCTGCAGTTCTGCCCTTTGATGACCATGGAAGATGTTGGCCAGGTTTGGTACGTAGCTCCTTTCTGCATCCCCAAATGATGAGTCCTCCAGAGATCCCCACTCAGCAACCAGCTAAACATTGCTTTACCAGCTAACTTCATGGAAGGACGCTAAAGTCGGGGCTCTACCAGGATTTCTAGTCCAACTGGGTTTCCCTGGATTATGCATTATTTTCAACGGAAAATAAATCTTTTCACCTGTGAAAACGCTGCAGCGACCATCAGCAGAACTGTTCATTCATGGTAGAAAGACATATAGGATATTTTAAGTAAGGGGGGAGTGTTTTTCTTCTTTCCTCTTGCTTTATGTGTATCACATACTCTTTCTCTATTTTTGGGAGTGCAGAATCGTATCCTAATTAAAGGCTGTAAAAGAGCGGTGAATCTGAGAGGCCAGGAGCAGATACATATTATTGCCCCTTTCATAGATCATATGAGCACTGTGGTGACATAATAAATAATCCACCCAAAGTTTTTAAAGGTAAAAACCAGCAAATCATTAATAATGTCTCTGGCACCATATATCAAACTGAAACCTTCCTCTTAAGGCTGATCCCCAGCTATTCCCAGCTGCCTTTTTGCATTGCTGTGTACATTTCTACCTCCCTTTGCTTTGCTCTTTCTTCCTGTCTTCTCTACTACTATATTTCCGTGCTTTGTCCATCTGCATTTGGTTCTTGCAGCTCACCGAATGGGGCTATGAATAACCCAAGAAAACCCACAGGGCACTTTTGAAACCCATTTGCTCGCGAGTTTCAAAACTTGCCCACGCAAGAAAAGACTGGCAGAAACTGCTTTTCAGGGTAAGGAGCTGAACTGGATGATCATATGGTAGTCTCATTTATTTCTGCTACATGTGGTTTATTTGCACTGCTGTCTGTAATGGTGGAGCATTTCACCCTGTGCAATTTTTGTTGTGTTATCACCCTCTAGTTTTTTTGCTTTTTGTTTAATCCTGAAGTCTCTACTACTATATTTCTGTACCTGGGAGTCCTTGTGGACAAGAGGATGAGCATGAGCCAGCAATGTGCCCTTGTGGCCAAGAAGGCCAATGGCATCCTGGGGTGCATCAAGAAAAGCATGGCCAGCAGGTCGAGGGAGGTCATCCTGCCCCTCTACTCTGCCCTGGTGAGGCCCCATCTGGAGCACTGTGTCCAGTTCTGGGCTCCCCAGTTCAAGAAGGACAGGGAACTGCTGGAGAGGAGACAGCAAAGGGCCACAAAGATGATTAAGGGCATCTCTCCTACGAGGAGAGGCTGAGGGACTTGGGTCTTCTTAGTCTGGAGAAGAGAAGGCTGAGGGGGGATCTAATTAAATACAAATACTTAAAGGGAGGGTGGGGCTGGTCTTTTCTCAGTGGTGCCCAGGGACAGGACAAGAGGAAATGGATACAAACTGGAGTATAAGAAGTTCCACCTAAACATGAAGTGGAACTTCTTTACTGTGAGAGAGGTGGAACACTGGAACAGGCTGCCGAGAGAGGTGGTGGAATCTCCTTCTCTGGATACATTCAAACCTCACCTGGATAAGTTCCTGTGCAACATACTCTAGGTAGACCTGCTCTGGTGGGGTGGTTGGACTAGATGATCTCCAGAGGTCCCTTCCAACCCCATATGATTCTATGATTCTATGTGTAGATGGGTGATTCCAGCACGGTGACAGTGTGGGTCTCCAAGAAGGCATGGTCAAGTTTCAGTTCAGCACCAATCAACCTTGCACATAGCATTCCCCAAACTGGAAGGCAATGTCTTAGCCTTCACATGAGACTTCAGTGACCTTTGTAGTGGACTTTATGACTACCTCACTTTTTCATTGTCACAGAATAGTCTGAGCCACTGATTACCATGAGACTCTTGAGAATTTGCCGTAGTCATTTCTGTGGCCATCTGAGGATGTCATAACAAAATTCGGATAAGGTTCCTGTGTTCAGAAAGATATATAGGATCTCAATCCTGCTGACTTCAGTGGGACTTAGGCTCCTACATGTGTTTCTGAGTATAGCTGTAGAACTATGTGGCCAGGGAAAGGCTTGTGACTTCAGATACCCGCTTTATTTTCAGTAGAAATCCACCACTGATAGTCAGCATGATACTTGGCTCAAAGAACATCATAAGCTTAAAAATATTGTTTCCACTGGGCTAACATCTAATACATTCTACTTGATGTCTATTCACAGTAACCAGAAAAAGGTGCAGGAACCAAAGCTAGCACTTCTACCACAAAAAAAATTGTATTCTGGCCAGTTCTGCTGAGCAAGTTGCTTCTGTGTTAGGCATGAAGTGAATTAGTGGGTCCAACTCATAGAAAACCCAGCGTTCTGGTTTCCCTGAGCTGAGCAATGACTCTACCTATTCGCCTCTCCTAGGATTTCACAGTGCTGCAAACCTTTAGAGTAGTTAATTTCTGAAAGCAGGAGCTATGTGCTCCACCTTGTAGTGCAGCCTTTGAAAATCATATAGTGATGTCTATGGGTGTCAAGAATAGTTGCACTGAAATGTTTCCTTAATTTTCTGGATGCCTCATCTTCCTATTGTGGAGAAACTTTCTTCTGTGTTTGAATGTCCAACTGACTTGCTGTCTCCACTGAGAAATGCTGTATTTACCTATGTTCACAACTAGCTTGGAAGCCATCAACAGGTACATCTCCTTCTTTGGGTGGTAACCACCTGAAAATCCCATTTTCTGTTGTGATGAGCAGCCTGCCTTTGTAGTACAATTTTCAGGAGAGAACTTATCATGTCTTCATTGAGTTGGGAAATCCCAACAAAAAGTCCTGTTACACGTAAACATTCCACTGGTGCCAGCATGATACTGGCTATAATTCAAATGGAAATTGTACCTTTCTCTCTGCTAGCACTGAGACAACCCTAGATAAGACTAATTTCTATAATACTCTTTTCTCCTAATGTCTCTCAGAAAAATATTATGTATTTCTTTAATTTCTTCTAGACAGGAAAACTTACCTTCTGGGGTGCTATTTTCAGGATGCTGCTTGTGTCATAGTCAGGCTAACGGGGCTTTTTTACTCTGTCTAGAAAAAGGATTTAAAGATATCAAAAAGCTTCGAGCAGAGATCACATAAATCACCCGTTCCACTTGCTCCTAATAGCAGGTCAGTGGGCGGTGAATTTTAATGTCCCAAAAGGTAGCGTCCTCTCTGGAAACTCTTGTACAACCTCACCAATTTCTTTAGGACAATTTTCACTCCAGTATTCGAGCTACATTGCAGGTGCAGCCTCAGCCCATCCACTTCTGAACTCATGGTGGTGTAGTCAAAGGACACAGTAGAATTCAGCAGGGATAAAGAGGGACTAAGATTTGGGTGCCTCAATCAATATTTCTCATACTGACTCTTCAGAAGAAGCCTCGAAACCTTTTGGCCTCACACTGGACACAAACACCACAACTGGCTGAAAACCATTGCTTACATCAAGATTTAAAACTGTGTAGTTGATACTGAAGTAGTGTTATTATTTTTTTTAAAATCATTTTTATATATTTACTTGTTTTGGTATGCTGTCATTTATGAGTCCACCTTCTGCCCTTGAACTTTATTTCTACACATTTCATTTCTGATCCCCTGAACACTCAGTTTGCAGTCACCTATCCCTGGAGGCACCAGACGTTCTTTATTCCCATCAGTCCAGTCCTCACAGCATATAAATTTCTCTGTTTCTGACAAGTTTGGAGCTGCCTAAGTCTCGACAGTGATGATCAGTGAGGAGCTTACTCACATCTAAACCCTGTTGAGATTCATCAGCTGAACATGTCCATACCTGCTTAGCTTTGGGGACTGATCTGGTGGGTGGATTGAGAAGATGCCAACCTGCTCCTTGCATAGATTGCAGCAGCAGGCAAAAATAACCTCTTGCCTGTTGAGCAGTTAGACCTTCTCTCCTAACTTTCAGAAGGCTCTTCTTCAAATAAATCCATATGGAGATTGAGCCTACTTTTCCCATGTTATAGGAAAGGGCACTAAGCCATAGGTGCGCTGATACTCCCCACTGTTTCTCTTCCATTAAACCACCCAACAACATAGAGCAATGATTGCACAGTTCAGCAGTAAGTGCATCACCCTGGAAGACCATGTTCTCCCCGTTGATATGTTATGCAAAACCAAACAGCTTCCAGATGGGAGATCTTGAGACCACTCAAGATTTTATTTCCCTATTAATGCCCCTGAGTGAAAGACACTGGTGGGACTTGAGAAGGCATTTCCGTGTCAATTTTTGCTGACTGTGTGTGGCGTAGCCTGCTCTGAGAACATTGACCAGATCAAAGCCAGTGAATACTATGAGTGGAGAAATACCAGCTCGTACACACTGTGTTTCTCAGTGTGGTCAGGGTTTGGATGACTGTCCGTGATCAATAGCAGGACAGGTACCTGCAGAGTTAGCTGGACAGCTGGAAATGTTAAGGGAAGAGCTGCAGTTTGAGCACCATCCCTAAACATCTTTAGCTGAGAATGTAGTGTGGCTCTTTCAAAGTTCCTCTACAATTTTGTACAACCCATGCTAGAGGAAATACAGCCCATCCATCCTCTCTCTATGGATTATCCACATAAAACATGAAGAAGCTGTTATGAAACCCAGGTCATGGAGTTGTCACTTAAGGTCCTGAGAGTCAAGACACTGTAAAATGTCTTCCCATCTTAGCAGCATCTGCAGATGTAATTAGCATACACTTGAATTCTAATTCCTGATTATTAATGACACTAATCCAAATCCATCCTTTTCATTTTCCACAGGTCAATCTGCTCTGACACAGCAAAAACCAAGAGCAGAATGATCTGAACCCCGCCTGCACTAAAAACACCTAAAACACCTGCACTTGCTCATGTTTCCAGAACCTTGCTTAGGCATCGACTCTTTCTTCCTCCTCTTTTCCCCAGTGGTCATGGAATACAGGATCTCCCAGATCCTCTTGGTGCCCTCCCTGCTGTCCTGGCAGGGAATAGTCCTAAACCCAAGAGTGACATCGGGTTCCTGTAATCCTGCTGGGAAAGGGACAGTCGCTGCCAGGATCACCAGACAGGAAGAGATAGGGAGGAGGAACAGGAAAGTGAGGGAAAGGAGGGCAGAGTGGCTCAGCTTTTTCCCATCTTCTGTCCTTCCTCCTCTAGCAGCAGCATTCCCACACGTGGTGTGACTCTCGGGTGCGGCCAGAGATGCACAATCCTCTTTCTTTGCTCAAGGGATGTCACAGGAAGGTGAAACTTGATGAGATTAGAAGAGGTACCTTGCTGCAACTGGCTGGCACCTCCAAAAGACATCTGATGTAACTAAATCCTTGCAGTTCAGCGTAGGTAACAGCCGTGGGAGATAATAAAGATCTCACAGAGTGGGTGCATTTCCCTCCTCACATTCTCCTTTCCTGCTGGCACACGTTGCTGTTGTGGACTGATTTTGCCAGGAATTGCTGTCCTTGCTAGCTTGGTCTCATCCCTGTAGTTCCCATATTTATTAAATGTATCACCTGGGCTGTGGCTCAGAAAACAAAGTTCCTCCATGAGTCTCTTCCAAGATGGACCTGTCTTCTTGGGATGGGATTCTCTGATGTGCAATATGGTGCCAAGTCTGAATAAGGCTTTTCTCACCTCTGGGGCAAGCCTTATGACTCTGCCCCAGTGAAAACCTTCGTGTCTTGCTTTTACTCTCTAGATTTCTTAGGAAGCCAATGAAACCACAGCATGTTAGGACTGATAGGTATCTGCTTTCAAGGTCAGGTTTGGGGCAAGGTAGGAGACTGGGGAAGAAGTAAAGGTTTCTGCCGTTAAATATAATCTGGGCTTTTCAGAAACACAGGGATGCTTTTATTGACAGGAAAACTCTTTTTCTTCAAATCTAGATTTTAATGTGGAATCTCTGTTATCTTGTCTGCTCCATCATCTGACTGGCTTTGAGGTTTAGTAGCTCAAACCAGCCTTGCATATCTAATGCCTCTATAAAGAGGAGAGGAAGTCTTAACACTCCCCAGTACACACCATGGTTGGTCCATGGGGTCAATGAGCATCGTGGACATCGTAGGCATCATGGGCAAAGTGAGACAGCAGCCAGGGTGTGTGCCTTTCCCTGGGACACCTTGATGCCTGGAGCCCTGCAGGGATTTCAGCACAGGGCTGTGACTGCTCTCCGTGATGCCTGATGTAGATGTTTGGTGAATCACAAGTCTGACACATGGAGGCATGGCGAGGGACAGACTGCAGCACAGGACAGACAGACAAGCAAGAGTCAGACCTGGCTGCATCCCTTGTCTGTTCCTGAAGGCAAACTCTTTAAGAGTCCTACTGCTCAGTGATGCTCTCAAGATCAGGGGTGGTCCCTTTCATCTCAGTAAAGTTCTTGCTCTGGATGACCTGGGGGAAAATCGATGCAGAAGAACAATAAAGAAATTTGGATGTTTAGCAACCAGCAAATTATTCTTTGAATGTTTTAATGTACAACAAATAGATTTTTTGTGTATTCCAGAGACTAACCCATGTCATTCATGAAACTTAACATGGAATTAGCCTTGAGTGGTTGCGGTTGCTGTCGTGGGGCACTGCTTCACGCTAGCACTGCAGTGGGAGGTGAGGAGATGGTGTTTATTGAGTCTGGGTCCTAGAGCTGCGAGTCTTCTCTGTATCTTGGCACAAGAGAGCAGGAATGCCAGAACAGAAGCCAAACTAGCCAATGTCCTGAGGCAGTCCTGCCACCTGGGACCAGGGAAAACTCCCAGGTTGGGGACCGGTGAAGGGGGAGGGTTTCTGTGCCGTAGCAGACTAATTAGGCACCACAGCAAAGCATTTCCATCCGCTTAGGAAGCACTGTCCTGACCTTGCTCCTACGCCTACTCCCTCTCTGTCACAGGGCTGAAAGAGCCTCGCTCAGCTCTTTTGAAACTGGAAAAGGAGCCCAAGCACCATCCTTTATGCAAGAGCTGAGAGGTTAATACATGTCAACTTTGTTGGCCGGGACTTTGCAAGAGGCTAAGGAGGAGCCAGCCCTTTTTACTGAGGAAAAAGAAGCCTGCCACAGCCTGCCCTTTCAACCCTCACGGTTCAACCCCACTTTCACACCATGGGGCTTAGAATAAATAAAATCCTTCTTGGAGCAGGGCCGTGTCCTCTCAGCTGCAGCAAATGCAAAATGCAATTCCTTGCAATGCAAGGCAAACTCTGCAGGCTGCTCTTAGGTGTGGGGTTTTCCTGCGGATTGCAGGGATAAGCAAGCATCAAGCTCCTGAAATTAGAAAGGTCAGCGGGGGTGCTTCCTGTCGGAGCGGCACAACCCCTGGTGCTCGGCTCAGAGGGCATGGAGTTAAAATTAGAAGCGGCTGCAGGGTTACAGAGATTGCTCCTTCAGCCTGACACGGTGATAGGGTCTGTGGCTTAAGGGACAGGAGAAAATAAACATCTCCACCCTGAAAAATACCTCTCCTTTGATATCCAGCATGAGGTTTGGGGTGTCAGGAATCTCTCCCTAAATAATCCGTCTCTTTCTCTGACATATAGAGGACATGTATACACCTAGCTATCCACACCAAAATAACAGGGACTGAAATAATTAGGGAATCTCCAGTTGAATCACTTCCCCCAAAGACTACCTTGGGTGGACACAGCTTGGGAGGTGTCAAGGTGTCTGGGATTTTTCTGGGATATAAAAGCCTGAATAATTCACCATTCAGAAGGCCAGAACCTGAGCCTCCTTCTCTGACAAGTACGTCCTGCAAGTACTTGCAAATACTTGCAAGTATTCCTGACTCTGGGAATATTTATTCACCAAAAGTGGGACAACTCCAATGGAAGAGATGGAGAGAGATTCCACGGTCCCCGATAGCCTGCGTTTGTTGCAGACCTTAGCTACCTTTCCCAGTTGTGCATCTTCCGTGTACTCAAGGTATCTAATTTGGAGGAGGACAAATTGCAGGGACCAGCTACTGCCAAGGATGTGATGTGTGGTCATATGAAACACCCACTGCAACAGTTGAAACCGTTGTTGTCTAGTCCTTGTCCCATATCCAGACCACAGCCCTCTCCTCCTGCATCCAAGAGGACGTACCTCTCTTGTGGAGTAATGGGACTGGTGGACTTACCCCCAGGGTCTCTCTTGCTGCAGGAAAGTAGTGCTGCAATTTTGGAGTAAAACACTGCGACTCCTGAATGATTTTGGGGATTGATGTGTGCATGGATTTGAGTTTTCCCATCCCATTCCTAACCCTGTCTTAGGAGGAGCACTTGTTCCTGCCGCTTGCCAAAGAGCCACCAAGCCCTGCAGTGCAAGTTCTCTACCTTCCAATTAAAGAAAACAGGGAGATTGCAGGGCATGTACACAGCCAGCTTGGAAACTCTCCCTGTCCTGCAGAACAAAGTCTACTGGAAATAACAGCAAATTACCTCTTCCTGTAAGGCAGCTGGGATTTCAAGTGGTCAGAGCTCAATATGGTGCTAGGTCAGCAAAGACCCACCAGGAAAGGGGGATTATTGCTCTCCATTAATGAGAGGAGTGTCTGCTTGCACACATCTGCAAAGACCTCGGCTTTAGAAAGCACATTTCTTTTATTTCAGTGGTTTACACTTTCATTTTCACCATGCTCTTCATCGCCTTTCACAGAATATTTCCTATTTTACAAAACAAACAAACAAACAAACCCAGCATACATCAAGAAACAATTTGTCTGGCTGGTAAAAAAAAAACAGACCAAACAAAACAACAGGACAACAAAAACCTCACACCCAAAAGACAAACAGAGATGCACAGCAAAAAACATGCCGTGGAGCTCTGCAGGGCCAAAGAGGCCGTACAGCTGTGCAAGTCTCTCACTGCCTCTCCTTGCCTCCTCCTGGGCTCTGCTGAAAGACAGCGGCTGTAATCCCCTCCGGGTGGTGACAAGCATTATCTCTCCAGCCGGTATAAACGTGACAAGCTCCGGAGCTGGCTGGTAACGTGTGTTCCCGGGCTGTAAGAGGGAGAGGGGAACTGCAAGACCGAACACGCGTGTGAGTCATACCAGCCAAGGGGAAATGTAAACTTTGGAAGCAGTGCAAGCGTGAGGGACGTAATTGCGAGGGATCCTTTTCAGCTGCGTGCTTCCTTCACGGATGCTCTGGGCAATCCTGGGAGAGACTGATGGAGGAAAGATTCATAGAATTGTAGAATTGTCTAGATTGGAAGGAATCTTTAAGATTCAGTCCAACCACTGACCTAACACTGCCAAGTCAACCACTAAACTATGTCCCTCAGCATCACGTCTACCTGTCTTTTATACCTCCAGGGATGGCAAGTCCACCACTTCCTGAGCAGCCTCTTCCAAGGCTTGACAGCACTTTCCATGAAGAAATTGTTCCCAATATCCATCCTAAAACTCCCCTGGGGCAACTTGAGGCCATTTCCTCTTGTCCCATCACCTGTTCCTTGGGAGAAGAGACCAAACCCCCGGCAACACCCTCCTTTCAGGGAGTTGTAAACAGCGAGAAGGTCTCCCCTCAGCCTCCTTTTCTCCAGGCTGAACACCCCCAGCTCCCTCAGCCGCTCCTCATGAGACTTGTGCTCCAGACCCCTCACCAGCTCCGTTGCCCTTCTCTGGACATGCTCGAACACCTCAATGTCCTTCTTGTTGTGAGGAAATATCTACTTCAGCAATATCTGTCTGCTGGACTGAGACTGCAACCACTCCCCAGCCCATCAGAATGGGGCTTTTTGCGAGCAGGCTGTATGGGTGCAGGGTCCACGCTGCCCTGATGAGGACAGGCACACACACAAGAGTCGCTGCCCAAACACAGAAGGTAACAAAGGCAGACATGAGTGGGGACAGGTCTCTTGGTGGGGAATGCCAGTGATTTCAGTTCTCATGGCTTGATGACTGCATTTTTGTGTTTTATTTGCTTTCTTTCTCCTTGCTGGTGCTGCAAGTGGGGAACTTACCTACTCAACACAGTGTTGATGTCGACTATGCACAAATGGCTTTAAAGTGAGTGAAGTCAACAGCTGGAGAATCGTGGGAAATGTTTGCCCTTCCACTAACCCATTAAGTTCCAGCAGTGGTTTTTAGCAATAGCAGGGAAGGGTGATCTCGGAGCCAACAAAACTTCCATGGGATGACTGGCATGAGCTGTTGCCTGGCAGTCTGCAAGTCACCACAGTAAACATTGTATGATGCTTTTGGGTGGCTACACTGGCATCAGCTCTTCCTACATGAGGCATCTCCATCTGAGCAACTTGTCTGGACTCCCAGTGCATTCAGCAGAGAGAAACAGGCCTGCTGAGCATGCAATTCATGTCCTCCCAATGCACTTGTCTACAGCACGTGAATCACGCCCTTCTTTGCCTCCCTCTCCCCACTGTCCCCTTCACTCAATGTCCCTAGGCTGGGTTTTGAACCAAGCAGCCTGGTGGTACCTGGCCAACTTCCAAGTTGCAAAGGTAGTTCACAGCTTGAATTAAAATGTTTGTTCAAAGTTTCTGGGTTAGAATGTGACAGTCCATGGGCTTCACCCCTCAAGATGACAGTCCTGTATTGCACTCTGAATAATTGCTGGGAGACCTTGTCTCTTCCTGTTGCTTGGAGACCCCAGGACAAAACATCTGATGCACATGTCTGGAGTTAGTGGTACGAATCCAGTCCAGCAGTAACTTTCTCCTTGGTGCCTTTCCCTTAGTTATAAATCAATGGATGTAAGTGTATTTTTGACATTTCTCACCCTGGACACCTTATAGGGTGTTTTTGAATTGGCTTGTGGAAAAGTTTGATACAGAGTCAGAATATTGATGTCATAGTACATCACTACAGATGGGGAAAATTTCCCTGCAGCAGCGTTGTTTCTTTCTGACCCAGACAGTGAATGCCAGAGGGTTCACTGGTGCTGTGTGGGTGCTGTCTTTAACCATGAGCGTAGGTCTAGACAAGAAGGATTCAGTAGGACTATTAGGTCTGTTGTGAACAGTGGCTTCTTGAAGGCATTTGCAATCAAATCCAGCCCATACAAGCAATGTTCACTTATGTGCAAAGGCCAGCACTGAGCTCACGCACAACAGTTTCTGCTTCAACCTTCAAATAGCACCTTAAAGGGAGCTTTAATGGAACAGAAGCTACAGCACTGGTCCTTGGAGCAGATATGGTGTTCATCATGTATTCTAGATACAGGAATTAACCTGTTAGTGCAATACTGAGATACTACAAACTGTGTAAGTATTGCTGTGTCAGAGGAGAATGAGTTTTCTTTTTCCTGTACTTCAAAGCCAATTGAGTTTTAACATTTTGTTTTAACCTTGCATTTCAGTTTCTTGAGGTAGGATTTGTTTACACAGATTTAGGGGTGGATTCTATGATTCAGGTTTTTTATATCCATGACTAATGCAGTTTAAGACGCCCTGGAGCAGCCCTGACATTTACAAGGAGCTTGTGATATGACTGGAGTTACAGGAGATCTGCACCCCGTCAGACCAACACTGGGGCGTGATACTGGATTTTCTAGGCCCTCTCAACTGGCACTAAACTTCTGTGCTTAAACAGCTACATAGATCTTAAGCTGTTTGAAAGCTAGTAATCTTAGGTCTGGAAATGGCTACAGAGAAAACACTGAACTGAGACTACCAGATGAGCCAAGATACTAGACCTTGAGACAGGTTCAGGGTTCAACTGAGTTGCATCTAGGGAGAGATTTAGTCCCACCTGAGATGTCTTAGGAAACCCAAGACATCCACGTGAGACTAGCAGATGGGGTTGCCCTTCTTTTTGGGAAGGCTCAGATCTTTCTTAACTTCTGTGTCTTGAGGATGGTGCGGTTCCCTTGGAGTCCCTGGAGGCTCTCAGATGGCATTGAGGGCAGCTCAACTGAGATCTAGCTCTCCACTGACTACTCCACATAGGCCCCTATTTTTCAGACACCTAAAATTAAGTATGCACATCTGGAGATGAACCCGATTCTTAATTTGAGTGAAATCTTATCTCTGGAAATCAAATGATTGTCTATGAGTTTAAGAAATTAATTCTTAAAATAATAATAATACTAATTACTTGATTTTGAATATTGATTATCTCAACATGTCTGCATGCACCTTCAGAAACCTGGCACAATACTACACACATACTTTTTCACCATACAATTTAAGGCATTTTGTTTTTACCCTCTTAGGTTTTTGCTGTTTTACTCTCCCTGCAAATTATTGATAAAATGGACTGTTTCCCATAGAGGTATAAACATGTCTGCAGCTGAGGCATGGTCAAACTTCTCCTGGCATTAGTTGCTTATTTATTCATAAATTTATATGATGCCCTCGTGGAAAAATAAATATATATTCTGGTGGAAAGTAATTGTGAATGAAGTTTGCAGTTCTATCATGATTTGTAAAATCCAAGATCTCCAGTAAATACTTGAGCCTCTTCCAGTTGTTTGCTGCAGCACAAACACCCAAATCTTTTCCACGTCAAAGGTAAAATTAGTTTAAATATTACTGGTTGTCTGCAAGGGTGAGGCACTGAGCAGCTGCAAATCCGATTAGCTTTGGAACAGGGCCTCATACCACATTGCCTGAGGGATCCCAGATGATTGTAAAGTGCTTAGATACCACCATTGGCATAGCAAAGGTGATTACAAGGAAGTGTAATCGTCTCTAATTTGGTCAATATTGCACTCAACCACTTCTCAGATACCTGACAGGTGAATTATCTCTTTGTTATCTACTGCTACATTGCTACATACTACGGTGATGGGCAAAGTACAAACAGATTGGTGGTCTGGAAGAGGAGAGATCTACTGGAATGACCTTTCTGGTTGTGGAGGATTTCCAGTGAAGTGAATCTCAACCTCTACTAAAGAAAAATAGACACGGTGGGGAAAGACTTTGATATCTCAGACCCCTTTTCTGGGTAGAGAGGAGGTAGGGTAGAATTAGGGTAGGGGGAAAATAATTGTACATCTCTGTGGGCTCTGACCAGACTTTGGCAATGAGTCCAGATTTTGTCATGTTTCTGTGCATTGGCAATCCTTCCAGGACAACGGCATGCAACAGACGGAAGGCATCCTGAAGTCACTCAGAGATGATGCCCAGCAGAGCCACAGATCACTCAAGCAGCAAACACAACAGCATGGCTTAAAGAATGGGAACAAGAAGGTATCACAAACAAAATGGCCTTCCCTTTCCCAAAACCACTTTTCTATTGAAACCACTAAATCTTAATGAGTTTACTAGCCCTCTAGAAATGAGGGCAGGTAATTGCAACGTTACTCACAGGATTCGAGACCAAGTTTACCACATTTAACTCAGAGGAAAAGCCAATTATGATGGCTCAACTCACTGGAGATACTGTAATATGTAATGAAAATATACCTTTAAAAAAGAAAGAAAGGAATAAAGAAAAAAAGCAGTTTTTGAGAAGCAGTTCTAGAAGTCCAGGTCATCCTGGTCAATCTCATCAGAGTCTTCTTTCTTTTTAGAATCCTGAATTTCCTCAGTATGTTCACCATCCTTTGGATCTGCACCTTCAGCATCTGCCTGATCTTCATCTCCCAAAGGATCAGTGCATGAAGACGCTTTGTCCTCTTCTTCATCACTGTCAGGATACATCTGTGAGGGTTTGCTGCTGTCACCACTTTGAACCTCTTCATTGGAGTGGTTGTTCATGGGACTGTTGTCATTTTTGCATTCCTCTTCACCTTCATCTTCAGACCCCTTCTGGGATTGCTGTGAGAAGTTTCCCATGGAAGAATAACAAGAAAAGGCGGCTGCTTTGTTCAGAGTGTCTAGCCTTTTGTTGTTTTTATGGCCTTTGGCCTTTGAGGCTTTCTCAGAAACCTTATTGTTGCTTTTGGCTTCATGTTTTTCATGTGCCTTGTCAGGGTCATCACTGGTAGGTGCCTCATCACCCTCATCATATTTGTCACCTCCCTCACTGTTGTTTTCTTCCTCAGCTGAATGTGCCTCAACTTCTAACTCCAGATTTGCATCTTCCACTGGCACAGCTTCATCCTGCTCAACTTCTTCACTTCCTTCTGCAGCATCTCCTTCAGGATTGTTGTCAGTTCCAGCATCTCCTCTGCATTCAGATGTCTCTTCCTCATCATCAGCCCCGATGTCCTCACTCTCTGGCTCCTCTGCTTCTTCAGCTTCATTGTCAGCTTCATCTTCAGCTTTGGACTTCTCATCAGCTTCCTGCTCTTCATTTTGAGTTTCTTCTTCTTGTTCTTCCTCTTCCTCATTTGCTTCCTCCTCCTCTTCCTTTGTTTCTTCCTCATCTTTTGCTTCCTCTTTTTCCTCCTTTTCTTCTTCCTCCTCCTCTTTTGGGTTTTCCTCCCCTTCTTGCACTTCTTCCTCCTCCTCTTTTGTTTCTTCTGCATCTTGTTTTGCTTCCTCATCTTCCTTTGTTAATTCTTCCTCTCCTTGCACTTCTTCCTCTTCCTCTTTTGTTTCTTCCTCTTCCTTCTTGTCTTCATCTTCTTCTTTTGTTTCTTCGTCTTCCTTCACTTCCTCCTTCTCTTCCTCCTTTGTTTCTTCCTCCTCTTCCTCCTTTGTTTCTTCCTCCTCTTCCTCCACTTCCTCTTCCTCCTCTTTTGTGTCTTCCTTCTCCGTATCTTCCTCCTCCGCTTTTGCTCCTTCCTCCTCCACATCTTCCTCCTCCTCTTTCATTCCTTCCTCCTTCTCACCCACTTCCTCCTCCTCCTCCTCTTTTGCTTCTTCCTCCTCCTTCACCTCTTCTTCCTCCTCCTCCTTCTCTTCTTCCTCCTCCTCCTTCTCTTCCTCCTCTTTTATTTCCTCTTCCTCTTTTGTTTCTTCTCCTGATTCCTCTTTTACTTCCTCGTCTTCTTTCTCTTGTGTTCCTCCATCTGCATCCTCTTTTGTTTCCTCTTCTTCTTCCTCCATAGTTTCTTCTTCCTCTTTCTCTTCTTCCTCCTCTTTTGCAACCTCTTCTTCTTCTTCTCTCTCTTTCATATCTTTCCCTGCTTCTTCTGCTTCTTCCTTTTCTTCTTCATCTTTAGCCTCGTCCTCCATCTCACAGTTTTGACTCTCTGATATTTCAGGTCCTTCTCCATCTTCATTCAACACTGAGCTGCCAACTTCGTTTAATTCTGGCTCCTTTTCTTCATTGCCTTCCATTTCCACTTCCCTTGGCTGAACCTCACCCTCATTATTCTCATCATTTGGATTGCCATTTTCTGTTGCTTTCTCCACAGAACTTCTAGGAATTGTTTTGATGTCCTGAACTGCTTCTGAGACACAGACTTCCTCATCATTTTTCTTCAACCTCAGGATTTGCTGTAAATCAAATGCTTTCGTGACTGGAGCATTGGCGGCCGCCACTGGGTTTCTTGAAGGCTTGGAAGCCAATTTTTTCCTCACACAAGAGTCACATGGGCAGTATTCCTCCTCACTAGTTTGTTTACTAATGCTGGCCTCAAAAGCTGCACTGAATGCTGTATCTTCATCTACATCAAATGATAAGTCTGATGTGTCCTCTAGCCTACTCTGGGTTCCATTCTTGTCACTGAAGAGTGACTTTTTATGCATAGTCTGCAATCGCCGTCTCCTCTGCTCAGTTTGGAGTGTTGACTCACGCTTGAGTGGTTCATCTGGAGGTCTCGGTGTCTTCTTCCCTGCCCTGGTTTTGATCTTTCTCAGCTCCTTCTCTATGCTTTTTTGTATCCTTTTGCTCACTTCCTCCTTCAGTTCCAGTATCATTTCATCCATCTGCTGGTTGTTCTCCAGGTTCCACCTGACTTTTAATTCGTTCATGGCACTGACATAGTGAGCCATGAACTCCTTCTCGATTTTCTTGAGCAGCCTCAGGACCCAGGTTGGGTCTGGATCCACTGAGTTTTGTTGGACAAGGGATGCGCCCACACTTGTGGCCATGTTGACACTGGGCTTTGGGTCATTTGCAGACACTTTTTCAGGTTGCTCTTCCAAATCAGCTTTCAGTTCTGCCCCCCAATCAGCAACACTGACATTTGCATCATTGGTAGTGGCTAGCTGATCAGATTCCTCTTCAAGATTTTCTTTTGGTAGTTCACCATTTAGAGCTTCAGGATCTTCTTGTTCTCCATTCTCAGCTAATTTGCTGGTTTCTTCATTTCCATTTTCTCCATTTTCATTTTCCCCATTCTCATTTTCTCCCCCTTCCTCCTGAGCATTTTCACAGTTACTGCACTGATCCTCCTTATTCTCTTCTGCCTCCTGAGTTAGAGATTCCTCTCTAGTAGGCTGTGCTGCTTCTTCACCTTTTGATTTTGAGCAGGCTGTTGAAGGTCGGGATGACTGTACTTCCTCTTTACTTTGTTCCTCAACCTCAGTCAGTTCAGTGCCAGCCTCCACATTTTCCACTTGTCCAGCTGACTTGAATTCAACCATTTTCTGTGCCGTTAATGTGCAGTCCCTGGCAGCAGCTGTAGTCTCTTCTCCTGAGCCACCAGAACCACTGCTAACATCAACCCCAGAGGAGGACATGGGAGTGAAGTCATAATCTGTAGATTTTGGGACTTTAAAGCCAGAGGCTGTCTTTGCTGGCTCACTTGCCTCTTGACCTGAACTTGGACCACTTTTTTCAGCTGTGCATCCAAACCACAGGGCTTGAAAAATATTTAGCAGCTCCATATACCTTGGCTTGTTCAAATGTTTTGATTTATTTAATGGATCTTCTGACTCTTCATCAAGGAACTGGAGACTGGCAAGACAAGTAATCAAAATGTTGGCGGAGTTACTCAGTTTTCTCCCCATAGTAGGGGACACTTCAGGCAAACTGTTTGATCGGTCAAATTTTGTTTCATTTTTTGAACTGAGCAAGGCCTTCATGATTTGGACGGAAGTCTGGACAGATGTTGGCAGGTCTCTTCTGTTGTTATTTTGGCTGGATGTAACTGACTGGCTGCATTCTGCCTGGTCAGCCTTGGCAGCTTCAGGCACAGCCTCAGAGATTTTTTCCTGATTTCCGCATTCTTCAACCTCTTCATTAATTGCGGTGCCTTCTTCTGTCTCTTTTCCCACTTCATCCTTTGCCTTATTTTCAGCCTCCTCCACATTCTTCTTCTCAGCTTTTTCATCCTCTGAGATTTCCTCAGTGTTTGTACAGTATGATAGCTCAGTGGTTGCCTCTATACATTCCTCTTCTGCACCATCCTCCATTTCATATTTCATAAGCAATGATTCTGAAGGGATTTTACTTAGCCATTCTTGCACTACTTCTTCTGGAGATGTATTTGGTAGAGTAGATGGCATTAAGTCACTCCCTTCCTCCTGCTTGTCCGTGCCCTCTAACTCTTCATCCACTTTTCTGTTGCAAGAGTCATCAATCTCTTTATTCTTCTGATCATTTACTTCGGTTGCAGCTGATTTAGACCCATAGGAAGTTGCTTTGGAGGAATCTATAATTTCTTTCTGCTCTTTTCCTGCAGCTACCACTGATTCAGTACCTATGCTGCTAATGGAGGAATTCTTCAGCATGGCTGACCGTATTTTTTTGCTGTTTGGCTTCCCTTTTGGTGGGGCAGGGCAATGCAAACTACATACTGACAAAGTCTCAGACAATGAAGCTCGGCTGGAGTTTGACATCTTCACACGAAGATGTCTAGTTTTTACCTGCCTTGATTTTGAAGATTGAGACATATTTGATTGTGAACACCTATCATCACTTTCCTGGGATATCTGTGTCAACATGCATTTATCTTTTTCTTCTGACTTCGAAGAGACTCTTGAAGAGACACTTTCAGGATTTCCATTCCTAATCCCAGCCTCAGCTGAGAGGTCACCTTTTGAACATATGCTCTCACTCATACTTCCATGTCTTGAAGAAGCCACCTCTGAATTCATCTTGGAATGACCCTCTCCAGCTTTTTGATTAGGACTTGAAACACTTGAGCAGAGGGATGATGGCTTGCTGTTTTCTTCTCTATGGATTCTCTTTGAGCCTTTTGAGGATTCACTGTAGCCATTGGTGGTACTTTTCAAGCTTTTCTCCTCAGTAACACCCGCAATTACCTCTGCTTCACTAGTAGATGAAATGTTTGAGTGAAAAGATCCCGAGTTATGAGACATGGGGTCTCCGATAGATTTTTTCTTGATTTCACATGAGCTTTTGGAGTAATTAGATGCCCTGCTGCATGATCTCAGGTCATCTGCATGTAGGGAATTCTTCTTTTTATTCGGCGTGGACTCAAGTGAAGACACAGACATTTCAGACTGTGCATCCATATGAATATGGCTGTGTTTGCTCTTTTTGGATCCTCTGGAAGAGCAAGAGGCATTGCACTGAATAATTTCATCACTCTCACTTCTCTTGCTGTTCCTGTCACTAGCTCTGGAATGGGGGGTTCCTTGTGTAGAGCATCGTTCACCTTCACTGCTCTCATCTCTCATTGGTTGGCTGGGCTTTGTTTTTGCTGAAACTGAGCTGACTTCACTGATCTCATTTTCTTCTTGTTCTGCTTCAACCTCTTCAGCCTCTTTCTTAGGGCAGGACTCACTGGAGAAGGAAGACACCACTGCATTGTCATCAGAGTGGTCGTCCTGTTCACTCTTTGCTCTTGGTGTAGCACAGTTACTAGACTTGCTGTACACACTGTTGGCAGGAGTGGAGCACCTAGTGTTATCTTCGTGATTTGCCTTCTGTAGGCTGGATGAGGATACGCTCCTACCCACGCTACTTGTCTCCTCACATATGTTCTTCTTGCTCTGTCTGGACTGCAGAGATGACCTTGACATGACACTCCCCACTCTGCTGCTCTCAACCTCTTCCACATCATCCTTTAAGCACTTCACAGAGGAAACTTCACAACAGTTTTCATCTTCATTTTGTGAATTGCTTTTGCTGGCTTCGTGGTCTTCAGGGGCATCTTGAGTATCCAGGTTGTTTTCACAGCTTGAATGTGACATTAAGCCCAAAGATGAAGGTCTTTGACTGTTGCTTGTGCTTGTCCGAGTGTATTCTTGCTGGTCTTCTCCATTGGAAGCACCTGTAGACAAATCACTGCGACATCTACACTTTTTAATGGATCGATATGCCACTCTGTTTTCTATAGTTTCTGAGTAGGATGAGGACTCTTGCACAATGTGCTCAGAAAATTCCTCACTGGATGTGGTGTGGAGGCTATCCATGGAAGCCATTTTTTTGTGGACTACTCTCCTCCGGGAAGATGTACTGGAGCATGACGACCGTGTGTGCCAGGTGCTTCGTACGCTGGGCTCTTCCCTCTGGGATGTGTGCATGGGATTTTTCCAAATGTCATAGTCCTGGTGTTTCTTGCCACAGCTATGACAATGAGCCTCATCACATTCTGATTCCTCAAGTTTTGACATGTAAGAATCAATATCACAGGGATATAATGACTCATCTGCCTCTGAGCTGGCTTCTGGGTTCATTTTCTGCATGGGGTCTACTCCACTGTCCTCGACACCTGACTCTTCACAAGGCATCTGGTTCATCAGATTGGACTTCTTGATCTGGGTGGACCATTGCAAAGTCTCATCGTTTAGCAAGCGGAAGCGAACTTTCATCTCAACAGACAGGCTGCCATCCTTGTTCACATGCACCCGTTTTTCTATGTCGTCATTGACCAAGGAATGGACCAGGTCCCCAGGTTTTGGATGCGAGCAACTGTTGGAGAAAGGTGCGCCATTATCCGGTGAGGCAGCGAGACCGTTAGGATACGACTTTTCTGACGATAACGAAAATCTCATCGACCTATTGCTTGATGATGACCGTGGATGAATAACACTTTTTTTGGCTTTCAGTCCAAAGTTCACTGGAGTTTGAAAAAGCCAAAGAAAAGAAAGATGGAGAGAAATGTTAACTCATATAAAGATGACACAAAATATATAGATCAAACCCTCAAACTAGTGATATTATTTTGCTAAAGCTAAGCCTATGGCCTGTGCTTGTTCACATAATTTGAAAACTTGGCTTTGACTAAGTAATGACCATAAGTGTTATGTTTTAAATGAATAGTCTATATTAAGATCTTCTATACATTAACTTTATTGCTTTTATAAATCTAAACTGAAACAGAAGCACTTTTTTTGTTGTATTATGTGCATGTCAGGAAGAAAAGAATATACATACAAAGCAATTTGTTCTCAAAGTTTCTGTGTTTTATCACATTGCAAATATCCTTTTATTTTACTGCTCAAGTTTTCATCCTTCTTATTCAGTCAGGGAAAAATACATAGAGAAGTGACCCTCTTCCTCTAACTCAAGGTCAAGTGTCATGCATTTATTGTACATCATCCACTTCTCCACTCACATGCCAGAAAACACAGGTGTAGACCAGAGCAGTGCTCAGTCCCTGCAGGGATGTGCCACCATGAATAATTATAATACTTATGAAAATGTAAAGAACAAATGGAAAAGGAATTGTAAACTGGTAATTGATAGTTACAAAGAGAAACAGTGGTAGTTCTAGAGGAAATCAGTGATAGTAGGGACTTTTAAGAATTGCAATCCTAAGCACATCTCTATGGCTCAGTGCAGTGATCTGCATAGATTTATTGAGGTCCCAGACCCTAATTTCAAGCAGAGTACATTGCTATCATTCTGTCTTGCAAGATATGCACTATTTTGTTTCTAATACATATGTTTGCTTTAAGCTTACTTTTATACATTGAGACAGCCACATGCCTCTGTGGGCATGGGGATATGCAGCTGAACGGGGGGGCGTTCTAGGGAGGGGGAGTTGAACAGGGACCACACCAACCAAGATCAGTAACACATGAAATAGCTTCTGTGTGGTTAGATATGCATTTGAACTGACACATTCGGTCAGCTTCTTGATGGACAAAGAGCTTCAGTTTATTCCCACTGCTCCCTCCCACATTTTGTGTCTCAAGCAGTGAGTGTGGGACGCCTCTGTCCTTAAGTTTCTACAATTAATTGTCAACACGTGAGTGAATCTTTCCTGGCTCCTGGTCTTGGCAATGGAGAGAAACAGGTGCACCTCCAGAGAACGCTTCATTTCATCCTAAACCAAATCCCTAATGTAGATGAGATTAATTACTCCCTGGAAACAGGAGGTTTCTCTTCATAGGCGACCAAAGGTGGCTGACATAATTACCTAAAACCTTAGATAACTCTGATGAAGTGCATAAGAAATATCATTCTGAATAACCCATAGCATACTCCTTCCTGAACGTAACCTTTCCATGAAAACAAGCTTTGTTCCCAAAGGGCTACACTGCAGCTGTAACCTGCAGGAGAAACTGAGTCTCCTGCTGACAAAAATAGGGCATCTTCTGAAGTAGGCAAAAGCAGAAGTGCCAGCATTGTAACAGACAGACAAGGGGACAGAGGATTCGTGGGAAATCTCAAGGGTTTGGGGAGTCTTGGAGGCAGACACAGGAAAAGGAGGGAGTTCTGGAAGGAAAAGGAGACACAGAGATATGAAAGAGGAAGGGAAGTCAGCCAGACATGGGGAGCATGTAAAAGAAAGACTGGAGGGTGTAGGGAGGAAATCCTAGAAGGAAACCAGAGAAAAAGAAGGGGAGGATGGAAAGGCCTGGGAGGCAGAGAGAGAGGAAAGTACATTTTGCACATGAAATCTGCACTTTGGGACCATACAATAGGTAACCCCCAGGTTGTGGGACACAGGCCTGGAGGTGACCGTGCGATATGCCCCAGAGTTTTTCTTACTGTCATTGTTTTCATTGCCGTTGTTGCCGTTGGAACGGGGAGCCAGGTCAGGCAGCTTCTCCACCGAGTGTTTCCTCAAATTCTCCATTGATACGGGTTTAAATGGCTCCCGGCCGACACACACCAGCACGTTGGGGCAGTGGAGCAGAGCCTGCATGCTGTCGATCTAGAAAGAGAAGAGCAGGTGGATCACCATGAGTCAATAGAGCAGCACTAGGTTTTTCCAGGCCCAGAAGCAACTGACTTTTCAACTAAAATAAAATAAACACAGCTCTGGAGAACTTCAGGGTCTAGAAGAGCCTGTTGGCAGGCTCCATTGCAGCATTTTTCCAGAGAAAGTTCAGCTCTTTTATGTTTTAATCCAACCTCCTAAAATAGGGAAGGGGTGGGAGAGATTGCCTAAGGAAGAAGATATACAGTCATAGAATGGTTTGGGTTGGAAGTGACCTTAAAGATCATCTTGTTCCAACCTCCACTTATATCTCTCTTATTGTAATAAGAGAGGTTTACATCTTCTGGGAAAGATTTAGGCATAATCACTGTGGTAGTGAGGAAGCGGGGGCAACCAGAGGCTTTTCAGTTTCCTTTACAGAGAATTATATTCTTTAATTCTTCTAATTCCTCTACGGGACAGCAATTATTACCTGCAGCTAGTAACAGGGAGCAGGGCCAGACATGGCAGAAAGTCATTTTTACCCAAATACAACCTTTACCTAGGATCTAAAGGAGTAGGAGACGGTCTTCTGATGAGCACTGGCTAGACAAAGCCTGAACCCCAACTTGGCTTCTAAAAGGATGAGAAGGTTCTCTTGCTGTCTGAGAGGGCTTAAGGGTGGACAACATCTGGCAGCTTTGTGCTGTCAGGGGTCTCGACAATCCAGCTAGGATGTTTCTTCCTCCTCAGGCTGCTACATCAAAACATCTCTAGAGCATATGGGGACTCACCAGTAAGAAATGACCATGCAATGGGCTACCAAGATGTTAGCTAGCACCTGCGGTGGTCTGAGCACTTATCTTACCCATAAGATGCACCCTGACCTCACTGTGTCACTTAATCATCAGCCCTTTAACTAACAACTGAGAATGGAAGAGAACAAATCTCAGAGGAGCTGCAATCACAGTTCTGCAGTTGTCACATGTGCCTGGCATAACAGAGCACAAAGAAAGGACCTCATTCTCTAAATTTTACCACAGCAAAGGAATGCAGAATCAGGTCCCCTGCAGAACCCAAGCCCTTGGTTTGTGAAATGCTTCTGGGGTTTTCTGAGATCCGTTAGTACCACTAGGGTTTTGAGAGGGACTAAGAAAATAGTGATGGATCTTGTGCAAGGGAGATCCTCTTCCGACCCTAACATAAAAGAATCTGATGTTAAATCCCCATTAAGTTTAGGAACTATTCCTGTTTGTAAAAGACAATTTTTTTTCAGTGAAAGTTATTTTTTGCCCAGGACGTTTCCTCACATGGTCCCGTGTCTGTATATAGATACTTCAATCACACTCATCACCCCTGCATCGTGTGCGCAGAAAATAGATGGTACCAATGACACAGATTCAGGAGCTGAGACACCCGAGTTATGAATTTATATATACTGCACAAAACAAACTCTTTCATATGGAATACACTTGTGCCATGTGACTCCAAATAAAGGGTCTGTCTTGCAGTATTTCTGCTATCATCAGCTCTTTAGCAGCGTTTATACCTATAGCACAGCTCTCCTCCCTGATATCTTGCAGGATTAATCTCTTTCAATTAGTAAGTGTAGAATTTCATCCCTCGACCTGCTGGCCACACTTCTTTGGATGCAGCCCAGGATGCAGTTGGCTTCCTGGTTTGCAAGCACACGTTGCTGGCTCATGTTGAGCTTCTTGTCTACCAACACTCCCAAGTCCTTCTCCTCAGCGCTGGTCTCAATCCATTCTCCACCCAACCAGCAATTCCAAGCACAAATACAGCTTTTATAAGCAACTTCTATAAAGGAACATATTGTCATCATCTCCCTTAGGTGTTGCTTGTGAAAAACAAGCAACAGGCATCCTTCTGTAAATGTTGAAAAAAAAAGGACAGGAAGATAATAACTACTAATAACTAAACTTCATATTTTGGATATCTAAAAGTTAGATGTGTAGGACTGAGCTAGTCAACCAAGGCTGTATAGTCCATGTAGAAAGTGCACCTCCTGTTCTTTGGATTGGACATCTCTCCTACCATGAGACAAATCATGCTCTGGAGATGTTTCTTTCTCCCTTGGTATAAGACCACCTTGTAATGATTAGGAGAGACGTAGACACCTAAACTAAGGCAGATTAACTCCAGCGAACACTCAATAACTATCAGAACAGCATACTCTGAGCTGAATACTGAATATCAGTCTCCAGGGTCCTGGAGTCTGTGTTCCTTCTTAAAGGTCTTATTATTTCAAAGAGTTGCTGCTATTAATTGCTATTTTAGAAATACAATCATTATTAACTTCGGCTCTATGGCATAATCTCAATGTAATTAAAAACAGTAACACAGCATGTTTGGACAAATATTATAGGTCTGGCCCAAAACAAGGAGTTTATCACTACAGTAAAATTAAATTATTTTAAAGGGCCCTTTAAATTCCTTGCAGTTGGTGAAAACCCAGGATTTTAGAGGTAATTGCTCTCTGACTTTTATTGTATTGGATTATTTATCTATTTATTTATTCAGGAAATTCTATTTAAGCTTAAGAAAAAAACTTTTTCATTGTGAGGGTGACCAAACGCTGGTTGGTCAGACATATTGTGGAGTTTTCACCCTTGGAGATTTTCAAAACCCAGCTGGACACCTGAGCAACCTGGTCTAGTTGACTGTGCTTTGAAAAGGGGAGTTGGATGAGATGGTCTCCAGAGGCCTCTTCCAACCTCAGCGAAAATGTGATTCTGTGATTTATTGTAGGAGAGGTGGTTGTTATTTTCATATGGATCTCAGCCTAAGGAAAAGTGTGGGCGTGGTGGAACTCAAACACTACAAGGTAGATGTTCTCATCTGCTTTAGCTGTCACAGTCAGTGGAGAAAAATAAATGTCAGTAGGGTGGAATGTGTTTTATTCTAAATAAATATTTGATGTTTTCTTTTAAGGTGGGAGGCAGATCAGAAAATGCCCCAGTAAAAGAAAATGGTGGTTACTGGTTTGTCAGCAGAGATTTTGTCCGACATTAAAGTTTTCTTTCCTTGGTCAGAGATGCCATTATCTTTTCCGAGCAGTAGCCTGTAAGGAAATCCTTCTGGTAAACAGATTCCCCACTTCCCTCTGGCTGCCACAGCAAGATTCTTGAGTACCCATTCCAGGATACCATATTACAAGAGAACACAATTACATCCCAGTCCAATTTAGCCACAAACCCCAAAGGCAACTGAATGTGAATATTTGAAATCCAGTGATCACCTGAAGGAGCTGTGATGGAGAAGGGAATGCCCTGCCCTACTTTTTCTCCATTAACTCATCACACTTGATTGTGAGTTGCCTTTTACAATCTGGGCTTCTTGCACACTGTTAGTAGGACAATCAGTATTTCCAGGAGACAGGTTATTTCACCCCAGCAAACCACCTGATGCAGGTGGTACATCCCCCACTGGACATTCCTGCCTCTTTCTCTGACTAGAAAGTAAGTCATTTGCCTCAATGCAGTTGTCTAAATGTAGATACTTATAGCAATTTGAGATGCTTTAGGCTATCTAATACGTATGTGAAAATTGTAGACAGGATACAAGATGGTGCCCCACCAAGACTACCACCTGAAAGCTGAGCAGGAAACATCTAGCATATCCATATAGAGACAATTAGAAAATTAATTGTCTTCATTTGCAAGCTGAATCCCAAAATACGTTAACTTCAAGAATATTTTAATCTATGATAAGTGAACAGTCAAGAGTAAAATGGAAGAAAATGAGAAGCTCATGATAAACATGGCTGATGGGTTAGGAAAGAGGATTTGGATTGTTCAGACCCCATCCAAGCCCTCCTTTGAGTTCCCTCAGTGTTACTACCCTATCATAAGAGCTCATGGTAAGGGTTGCTCACAGTTAAGACACTTAAAATTTAGAGACAAAATCAACTAAGCAAAATTTACAGGGAAAAATCTCAAGCAGTTTGCCCTTGGTGGGCTGAAACAGACTCCAAAGTTTTATTGTGTAATCCCTAAAAATGAAATTAAGTTTCTCAATCTTACTGTAAGACCTGATCCAAATCCAACTGTAACCAATGGAGGGAAACTTGTGACCTCTACAGACTCTGGGTCAGGAACCAAGAGAATTACGGAGACTGTGAGTGAAGTTCTGGACCTGAAAGCAGAAAACTTGCTGCCAATACTTGTCTATATTGAAGTATTTTTGTTTATATCAATCAGCTTCTGGCCCACAAACCACTCTGGTGTCTTAAAGATCAGATGCTGCCTTGTGAAAAAATTGCAATTTGCTGTGCTTTGAACCTATATACACAGACTCTTCCAAGGAAATGTCAGCTAGGACTTTAGGTTTCATTAAAGTCTTTGTACTTCTGACAATAAAATTGTGATTTTTCAAAGCAGTAAGATTTTTGCTTATTTACATTCTTCATTATCTCATACCATAGGAACTCCCTGTCACAGTGGGATATGTCACATATGGATTGATTCAACAAAGCTAAATGTTCTTTCCAGAAAAAAAGTTTCACAGGCTTCACTCTAAGCTTCACTCTAGTTAGGCTTCCTGTCTTCTGAACTATCTTTTTGGATGAATTTGGATGGATTGTCTCCATGAATGTTACTGTACAGTACCTACCACAAAGGGGTTGTGATCTCAGCAAGGACCTCTAGGTGCTACTGTAACACAATTAATAATAAAATGTCATCAAAGCCAAAACAGAAGAAACACACAAGTGGTGTTCCCTGGGGTGCAGTATTGCAGCCTATTCTGTTTAATATCTTTATCAATGACCTGGACGAGAGGATCAAGTGCACCCTCAGTAAGTTTACAGACAACACCAAGTCAGACAGGAGTATTGGTCTGCTTGTAGGTAGAAAGGCTCTGCAGAGGGGTCTGGACAGGTTGGGTTGATGGGCTGAGGCCAACGGGATGAGATTGAACAAGTTCTGCACCTGGGTCACACCAGCCCCATGAACACCACAGGCTTGGGGCAGAGTGGCTAGAGCTGCCTGGCAGAAAAGGACCTGGGTGTGTTGGTCAGCTGTCGGCTGAACATGAGCCAGCATCGTGCCCAGGTGACCAAGAAGGCCACCAGCATCCTGGCCTGTATCAGGAAGTGTGGTGAGTAGGACTAGGACAGTGACTATCCCCCTGTACCAGGCACTTATGAGGCCCCACCTCGAGTGCTGTATCCAGTTTTGGGCCCTTCATGACAAGGAAAACATTGAGCTGCTGTACTTAAAATAAGGACTCTGATGCTTGTTGTGGAGAATATGCTATCCTCTGGCCCTTCCAGGGAAGAAGAAAATCTTCGAAACTGTACTCACCTCAGAAGCTGAACATAGATACCAGTTTCTGACGAAGGTAAAACGCAGGACATAACCTTTGTTTTTCCTCTGTTGGCTACCAGCCAACCCAAGACATTTGAGACAGGGAGAGAAAGACAGAACGGGGAAATAATGCAATACACGGTTGAGATCACAAGCCCATAAGCTTAATCCACCTTCCAAAGAAGTGCAGAGATGTAAGGGAGGAACAGGAAAAGCTCGTAACAGACACGTTCAAGAAAAGGCTAACGGGCTGAGTTCACCGCCTATCATGCTGACTCATTGCCTCCTTTCCTTAGGCTCTTCATCTCTTCCCTTCTTGTCTTTCATTCATATTTACAACTCTTTGGAGTGTGAACAGCCCCTTTGCTTTGTAGTTATACTACATGCAATCCAGGGGGGTCCAGGCTCTGAACTGGGGTACCTCGTTTTAACAGTAATGAATTTTATATTTCATTTATGCAAAGAACCCTTTTGCCCTTCCCTCCCTGAAACTTTTGCACTGGAGGAATTAGAGAGTGGTTCTTCTGGGGAGTGGTTTTTTAAAGCTATGCTAATCTGTTGGTCAGAAGGTGAATCACGGGGTGTTGCCACTCCCTGCCCACATACATATTAGCAAATTAGCGGAAGGAAAGAAGGTGGAAGGTGTAGGAAAGTGCATTACTTGACCTCACTTTCTCTAACATCAGCATGGACGACCTCCCTCCTGCCCTGCCACAGTGGAACACCCCTTTTCCCATCTGTGGAGAGGCTGGTGGACGTGGCATGGGTGTGTATTTGATGAGCAGCCAGAAGGCTCTCCCCATCACATCAAAAGGAAGGCAGAACAAGAGCTAATATTGAACTTAAAGTAGGGAACTACTGCAAAAAAAAATGGATTTAATCCTCTGCAAATTGTAGCACCCAAACAATTAGTCCAGAAGAGAGTAAGCAGCAGCCCTTCATCTCCTGCAGCACATCAAAACTCCCATGGTCTCCCTACACACCACATCAAACTTCAGGTCTCAAAATCCACATGCAGGAAGCAGGACAGATGCCAGTGTCCCAGGCTCCTTTAATAGCAGGTGATGCACTCAACATAAATTACACACTGCTGCATTTATTTGATGCTTATATCACGGAAATATGGGCCAGTCCGTTGCTTCAGATGCCAAAATGCAAAATTATGAGATGATTTGTGACTCCAACACTTCTAAAACCACCAGAATCTTCCAGAACTGCTCAGATGTGAGCTGTCTAGTTTTCTGTTTTGACCACTGTGTAAAGCTGCATGAAAAATGATAGCCTTGGGAGCTGTGATCTGGAAATCAGGCCATGAAGTGCTCAAACAGCCAAGTAAAATACGTGAAAGATAGAGGAATAACGCTCTGTGCTGCGTTCTCAGTCAACCACAGGCAAAGACCATGTTTGGCTATTGCACTGCTGGCAGCTTTTCCTGGTCTGTTCACAGACGCCTTTGCGAGTGAGTGTGTGACACTTTGCACAGGCATAAAGAAATTGTTCTGAGTTTGGCCCCAGAAATAGTCCAGACAAACATGATCAGGACAAATACTGTGATCAGAACTTCAGTGGCCATTGGAAATCGTTTGGGTAGCAGCAGAAGAGAAACACTGCATGGATAAAGGGGAAGGAAGAGGAAAGACTGAAAAAAAGGCATCAAAAAAGCAGAAAAATTTTTGAGAAACAAGCGAAGAGGACAAAAAAGAGGAAAAAAACGGATTTACAGCCCGATCCACTTCAGAAGACAGGTTGGTAGGATCATATGAGGGCTGCCACGGTTACTGCCTCTGTGAAAGATGACCTGGCTCCTGAGGAAGACTATGGATATCTTCCTGAGGACTTCCTGAGAAATTCCAGAGGTCCCCACATCTCACTGACTTCATAAGCAAGCTTTTGATGGCCTTTTCCCTATTCACCCACCCTGTCAGCTCAAAAGGGAGTCTGAGACTGTTCTAGTTGCAAATCAGCCAGAGAAAGAGAAAATTGCTGTTAAGGGTGAAAATTTCAACATAGAAGAGAGGAAGGCATTTCTTAGAAAGTGTTTTCCAGCAGATATTTTCCAGCTTCAGACATGCTGCAATTCTTCACTGAAATCAGAGTCCACCACCTGCTCCTTTGGCACCAGGCTCATTAAATCTGGTCCATCCAACATCAGCATTTGAAAATCATGAGTCAGACTAACATCCACCCCACCCCAAGTGCCTGCCTTTATCCTCTCCGCGGGCAGGATTAGCTTAAAAACTGACAAGTCTTAAAAAATGCTAAGCATTTGGTGCTTGTGATTAGCCTTGTGGTGACTGAGTCAGTGGGAAGGATACGGTTCATGAGTTCAGGCTTTTCCCCATCACCAAAAGTTCTCAAAACTTATTCTTTTTATATGGGCAATATCTACACCGTGGATGAGAAGTTATTGCCGCTGGAAGCTGGTGGGGGGAAAGACAGAAGCACAAGATAGATGTGTTCCAACCAGCTGTAGGAGCTGGGACTGGGTCTACTAACCCTACTGCTTCTGGATCAAGCTCATACATCCATATGGCATTGTTCCACCATGGGTTTTACCATCCCAGGTGTCTCTTAGCATAAACATTTGTTCATTGTGCTTCATGGACACATAGAATCGTCCAGGTTGGAAGGGACTTGTAAAATCATTGAGTGCAACCTATGGACCCGGGAAGGCCAGGCCATAAAGAGAAACACATCTAGCTGAAACCTCTGGTTTGATTGAATAGTTTTCTTGTTATTGTGTCCAGCGTTTCAACCTCAATTTGCAAAGCTCATAGTATAGAAATGTGAATTTGGAAACCTGTTCACTTCCGCACAATAGAAATAGCTCCCCTGATCTTAACAGAATTTATTTCAGAAAAGAAATAAACTGAAAGAGGGGAGATTAGGACTAGATATTAGCAAGAAGTTCTTTCCTCTGAGGGTGGTGAGACCCTGGCCCAGGTTGCCCAGAGAAGCTGTGGCTGCCCCATCCCTGGAGGGGTTCAAGGGCAGGTTGGAGGGGGCTTGGAGCAACCTGGTCTGGTGGGAGGTGTCCCTGCCCAGGGCATGGGGATTGCAACAAGATGATCTTTAAGGTCCCTTCCAACTCGAATCATTCTATGATTCTCTTTGGGACCCAAAGGAAGAAGCAAAATCATGAAAATGCAAAACGTTATATATTGTCCTCTCCTATTATTGGTAAAAATTCCAAAATCTGAATATAGAAAAACAGACTTCCCTATTAAAAATGCCCAGCCTCTCCTGCAAAAATTGTTTGCAGAAACAGTGGTTTCTACTTAATGTACTTAAAGAAAATTCACAGTTTTTCCAGGAGAGGGTGGAATTCCGCTATTCTTTGTACTCTACATAAATGAATAAATAGAAGTATCATGTTCACAAATATTATTGCATATACTCAATATGGATTAGAAATGTCTTTGGCCTGGATTAAATTCAAAAGAATTAGAAAGTAATTACACTTTGCTACATTATTATTGAAAGAACAAAATCTCCTCAGGCTAAGGGAATCATTTGCATTTGTTGTATGTTAGATAAGAAAGTATTAGATTTGGTATCTGTTAGATAAGAAAGTGGGTAGCACATGGGGTCCATTTAACTACATCTTGTAAGGCACTAGGCCAAATGATTTCAGGGCATCTCAAAGGTTCATAAAACACACCTGGATATGAGTCTTCTTATGGATCAGGTTCATGGAAAGTTTTGCTGAGGTTTACAGATCGCTTGTGTAAATCTCATCGGAGTCATTGTGGTTTTGGCACGGAATCAGAGAATATTGAACCTGAAACCTGTGGTTTGTTTTTAGACTATGAGTCACACACATGGTGGGTGGAAAGTGGTACAGCTCACTTGATAACAACGGTTTGCACCAGATGAGGGGCTGAAATTGGTTGCAATTATTCATACCTGAACACAGCACAAAACCAAGTGTCACAGTGAATATGTCAACATGGAACCAGAAAAATTAACTAACCCGAAGAGGGAAATTATCACCTTTCTTCTCTTATTGTTTATATATACACCACATTTTAAACTATCTACTTTGCCTCCATGTATTCCATTTCCCTCTTACAGTTCCATCACGGTTGTGATGACACCTGTCATCAAGACAGATGAGCTTGGTGGACGGCCCAAACACGAGTGGCCTAGAGGATGCCTGCGGGCAGTCTACAGATGTCCTAGAAATGGCTATATGGATGTGTAAAACTGAGTCAGGAAATATGTCAGACAAGCCTGTTTCCTGGCCTTGCACCCTAAGGTCGTTGTAAATGCACTCATTATTAACAAGAACGATTTAGTAATAGCAGTTAAGCCAATACCTTTACTTATAACAGCTAAAAATAAAAGTTCTGTCTTTACTGCTAAATTAAACAATTCTGGATCCAGGGTGCTGGAACAGAGTTGCCTGTACTGTGAAGTTGTTAGAATGGTTTTTGGTGCATTTAAAGTGCTCAACTGGCACTCTCCCAAGCAATTCCTGGGCAGATCTGGGATTTAACACACACCAGGGACCTTTCCTAAAAAGTAGCTTGAATGCAGGCACCCAATTTTAGAGGCTTAGGGAATTAGGCCCTGTTTTGGAGGCTGTGTAGGATGAATCATGTATCAGAGAATCATAAAATGGTTTGGGTTGGAAACCCAAACCTTAACCCCCTGCCAACCCCCTGCCCTGGGAAAAGACACCTTCCACTAGACCACATTACTCGAAGCTACATCCAGCCTGGTCTTGAAATAAATATTGACATAGACAGCATATAGATAGTGCCATTTGGTGCCAAGGCCAGAGTATGTGCCATGTGCCCTGATATTATTCTACTAGAATAGCAGTAGCCCATGGTGCTACTTCTGGCTGAGGAAGATCTTAGCCTACGGGTTGCTGGAGACTGCGAAGATACACTGGGGAAAGAATCCCTTCATATGTGTCCTTCTGTCTTTCTCCAAGACTGCTACAAATGGCCACTGCCAAAGACAGCTTGATTTGACCCAGAATGGTTAGTCTTGCCACAGCATTTACTCTGTCTCCTTCCAAACTCTACACAATCACAGAAGAAAAACTGAGGGTCCTTACCCCAAGGAGTCTCTAATAACTAATCCTTTACAGCCGCTAGTTAGTGGTGCCTGAAGAAGCATTCCTTAACTCATGATTGCTCCCCTGATTAACTTGCACAGTAATTCTCTGATCCCTCAAGGAAATTTGGTTGCATACAGTGCTCCTTCTGCAATCTTCTCACTTGCAGAGTGTAAGGCAAAGGAGAGTCTTTCTGGTCTCCTGCTCTGCCTTTCTACATAACAGAGTGGATCAGATTCACTCATTAAATATAACAACTTACAGTCAGCCTTGAGTGCGCCTAAGAAAAAACCATCTAAGTCTTGGCCTGACTCCAACAAACATAAAACTAGCCACATCCCTTGGAAAACTCTTCTGACGGTTGATAGATCCCATTTGAGAAGCTCATGGTAATTGCCACCAGTAGCCATAAACTATGTAGACTATTTGCCATAACGCAATGTGGTTTCAAATGCCATAGAAGGAGCATTGGATTTAAGGAAGAATTTGGTTTTGTTTTAATTTAAGACAGGCAGTAAAAGGAAGGTCTAGTGATTCAAGAGTAAGTGCAGAAATTGGGACATCTGTGACTAGAGATGTAGTCACATTGCTGTGTTCCTGTGACTTAAAGAAGGCTTAATGACTATTCAGCTGGGGGACCCTGGATAATTGCCATTTGCAAGGGAAATCCTCTGTTGCTGTCACGTAATCCTACACATCATCTCTTATAGGTTAATTGACTGTGAGAATTTCTGGCCTTTCTATGATCTCTTTCTGGCCCTTTGCCCCTAGAAGCATTCCTCCCTCTTCCGAGACAGGCGGTGGGGATTTGCACATTGGTACGCTCTTCTGTGGTTTAGACCATGGAGAAAGAAAATCCACTGGGTTGTATAAGAACTTCCCAGAACAGAGATGAAGATCTATCTGATAGAGAAAATAACCTGCAAATTTTACTCTACCTTTTTGTATCGAGATATCTGCTCTTAGTAGCACACCTGGTTCTTTTTCAGCGTAGAACTGACATCTCCAGTAAAACCTAGGAAAGCTGCAATTTTCAACTGTCTCATCAGCCAAGTGATTTTCAGATATAGAGTCCCATGACTTCTGTTTGTTAATATTTAAATATCTGTAACACTTTAAAACAAGTGCATGAAACCTTGGGACTGGGTTGATTCTCCTGATTTTATGTGTCTAGTCTCAATCAGTCTTCTGATCTTCTACAGTCAATAAAGAGAGGTTAACTAACAAAATGATCCCCCAACCTAAATGCCTTATAAGCTGATCAGGATTAAATTAATTAAGTCCAGGCCTGTCTATCTTTTAGTGCATAAACTTGCACAAACAAAGTTTCACTGGCAAGTTAATGACATGTCACTGTTAACCTAAATAACAGATTTCTCTATTTGGGCACTCATTTCAGTTAATTGCCTGGAAAACAGTAACTAGTGCTCTGACCTGAAAAGAACTATAGGATTTACATTTTTTATTTGCTTAAAATTTAACTGGTTTGTCTAAGCTAAAATAAAATTTAATTTCTCTCCATTCCTATAGTCATCAAACTGCTATTTTGATTTAGAAACTGACAACAAAAATCGTGGCTAATTTGGGAAGAGAGATTCTTGACCCTGCTGAGGTCAGTGTCCAAACTCCTATTCACTTCAGTGAGACTAACTCGTCCTTCCTAGTAGGGAGTCTGCTTGATGCTTAAGAGTAAAAATACTCATTTCACCTCTTTCAAGGCTTTAGGGCTCAGAATGAAAATTCAAATGTGTACATTCCACTCTGAATTTATATTAACATTGGAAGCTAGATCTTTCAATTCCTGTTTCTACTGACCTGAGCTTTGCATATGTATTATAGGTTAATTTTGAATTCATAGCACTGAAAGACTCTCTGACCCAAGAGCAACGAAGGCCCCATAATCCAGGCCACAGAAGAAACACCCAGCAAATAGAGCGGCCTTTCTCAGGAAGTTCATGAAGTGTAACTTTGAAAATCTGCGAGGGGTAAATAAGCAGACAAATGGGAGCAATAAAAGACAAAACAACAGCAAAACACATGTCATCACAAAAGCAAGAATTCTGCTGGCCTCCAATGGATCTTGATGCTACATCACCACCTTTGGCTTTACTGTGAACTTCATCTGTATTAGGATTCTGCACAGCTGCCCATGACCTTCTGACTTTGTTCCATGTAAAAGAGGTAATATGTTCAGTTCTCTGGCTTCATGAAATCACTAGCATTTCTTCCTTTTCAGGTAAAACCTTAGGCTAAAGCCCATTTGGAAAAAAAAAAAAAAAAAAAGAGATAAAATGAAGGCTATAAAAATAAACGATACAAGTTTTGTCTGGAGAAGAAAACGTACCAATGTGCAAAACCAGAGGGATCTACAGTCCAAAAAGTTTATTTCCCTGGGAGTTATGATTGAATTAAACTTGGAGGTTTACTAGAAACATTTGTGGACTGAGTGGACTACAAAAAGAAGAAAACAGTTCTCTGCTTTTTCAAATCAATAATACTACATGAAAGGAACACAAACCGACAAGCCTGTTCCAAAAGTGTCTATGTTTATACCCACATAAAAGTATAATAAGAAACCAAAGACTTGTAATACCAAAGTGTTCTGAATTTACTCAACAAAATGGCAAAGAAATTAAAACAGAGCCACAATATATGCCAACCATATGTCATGTTGCAGAGGTGATTTAATTTAAGATTTGAGTTTAGACCTAGAGTTACAGTAGTAGAAAAAAAACAAAAGCAGAATGAAGGGGCAACACTCTTAGGTCTTTCTTTGATAAGAAGTGATCAAGATGAAAAGCACTTTCTTTGATAAGAAGTGATCAATTCACTTGTAGGAGAGATTTTTCCTTTTGTGTGTCCAGTTTTCAAGAGATCAAGGAAAAACTGCCAGCAAACAAGACATTGTGAACTTGCTTTTAAACACTGTGAATTACGTTACTCTAAATGAGACAAATACAAAGTCAGCCAAGCAGTAGTCCAGATACATTGCTTAGGAATGAATTTTACTGTTATTCGGCTAATCTGCCAAATCTTGGGAATGAATGTCAAAAGTTACTGTTCCTCCCACTCTCAGCCCCCTTTCCAAGAAATAGTGGCCTCTGTAATAAGGCTAGATACAGACATGTGATAAAAGAAGTCAACAAAATTATTAAAAGATAATTTGAATTATTGTTCAAAGAGAATAATATGAGAAACAAGGAAATGTCCGATATGAAGCATCCAGACACCTTTGAATAGTTATGAAGAATGGAGGCAAGTTTTCGTTGTCTCTAACAGAAAATGCAAGTGTAAGTATAGAGGCAAGATGTACAGTCAAAATTAATCTTCAACACCAGCTGAAGTTAGTTATTTCAGGGAATTCCCCAAATTGTGAGACAAACTCACCATTTTCAGTCCTTAAAGAAACCATCAGTATCTAGTAAAGACTCTGGGAAAATGAGGTATGTCAAGAAAACTTAGAAAAGCAGAAATGGTTTAAGAAATCCCTATGAAAGGAAAAGTTTGGAAAATCCAAGACAGTGAATTTTTCTGTGGCTTAAATGCTGTGCACTGGGGACTAGAGTAACAGCTCCATGAAGTCCTAAGAGGAATGACCAGTAATGTACTGTAAAAAAAGAGGTAAATGATTGAAATTAAGAATGGCCAAAAAATCACTTTAAAAAATTCCCTGGACAAGATGTTAATAATCACATATTTTCTAGCTACATGTAAGATGATAACTTTGATCAGGTTGGACCCATAGTCACGTGTCACTCTGATAATCTACACAGGAATAAAAGGTGTGCAAATTAAATTAATAAGGTACAGAAGATGAACTGCCTATTGACAAGAAGGTAATGAAAATTTTCATATCCAAAAAAAAGAATCCCAAGGGACTGTGGAGAGATTGATCCACACACACATTTCTGCAGATGGAAAACATGGAGAAAAAAGGGGAAGAGAAAAGATCTCTGTGGGACCACTGGGATTTATTGTGGAAAATATCATTATCACTATATAGAGGATAATCTTAAACTCTATGGAAGGCCAGAGAAGATAATCTTGCTGCAACAAAGAGCATCAGTATCTTTTGAAGTAATGTTCAAGTGCATCTTAGGCTGAACCATTTCCAGAAATGAAGGCTGTATTGAGAGTGGGAGTGCAAAATAAGGGACAAAGCTATTGACACATTGTCCCCTGAAGAGACCTACAGAGCTTGTCACTCAAACTGTCAGCAAAGATGTTAGCGTGTAGAACTTAGTAGGTGCCATCAGCTTCAAATCCTCCACAGTGACCACTTCTGGTCAGTTAGTACCCATGTCATTCTAGCCACATCTTGGTGTGTTGAGATGAGATCCGACTCTGGGACAACAGAGACCTTTAGGCAGGATTTTCACCACTGCAGAGCTGAAAATGTAAAAGATAACTACATGTCTTTGGGTGGAAAGAGAGATGGAGATTGAATCATAGTGAAGATATTGTGTTCGCTGAGCATGTATTTATTGTATATCCCTGCTAAAATTTCAGTGTTTATAATAACTAGGAAGAAAAGGCTTTATAATGAGTAGAAGGCAAATTGTGGGAAACTCATTTAAGAATCACAAGGAGAAGATTAAGACCGCCCTAAGAAGTAGAAGGCAAATCTTTTCTTAAGAGAAATGGGTGAAAAACCTCAAAAATGGAAGAAGTGAAGAGGAAGTTACTACCACTACACGAGAATTATTATCTCCATATGGACAGAACAAATACTGTTAAGTATTTGTATATAGATTATAACACGTCTTGCAGCACGGTTGGGTTTGTTGTTGCTTTTTTCTTTCCTAATTCAAGTTGGCTACGTTTGTAGTAGTAAAGCAAGCAGTGCCAGACCCTGTTCTTCAGAATGAAGGTCAACTGAAGCAGCCTGGCTGCTCCAACGCAGGCTGGCCACATCCAAACCAACTACAGTGAATGGTCCCCAGCCCTAACTCTAAACTGCTGGGAGTCTTGTTACTCGCGGCCAAGACCAAATCAGGGAAGATGTTAAGAATTTAACAGAATGGAGATGAGAGGGATGAGATCTTGCTCTCGCCCTTTTTAATTTAGTAGCATAGTTGTAGTTGTGGTACACAGTAAACATCACTTTGCAAATAGGCCAATGGACGCTAGAAAAAAAGAACTTAGCTGATTCTTAAGGCCTCTAGACACTTATTTTTGGCCAGCTCCAACTTCAATGGACTGCCAGCTTAGTGTCAACAGCTATGGGAACTTAGCCACCGACCTCACTTATAGAAACATTAAGACACTGACATTCTAGATGTTAGATGGGGTTCTGAGCAACCTGATCTAATTGAAGATGTCCCTGCTCACTGCAGGGAGTTAGACTAGACGGCTTTTAAAGGTCCCTTCCAATGCAAACTATTCTATGATTCAGGCACTGAAATTAATCTGAAATTAATCCAGCACCTGATACCATTCCTAAAATTCTTCTACATCACCCCTTCTTGTAATTAATGGAGAAGTAACTAATGTGACACTAACTACACAAACCCAAAGGATGAAGGTAATGTGAGTAAACTGTTCGCCCCATGAGCTAAAGGATTTGTGTCACAAGGAATGCAAACACTGATGTGATAACACCAGTTAGAATAACTGACCAGCACCAGGCGTCGGAGATACTTGCCTTCCTCCCATCAACAGTGTAGAGCTTCTTCACTGGGAACTGCAGGATCTCTGAAATCTCATCCAGGAGCGTTTTGAAACTCCTGGCGTTTCTGCGGTTCAAGATAATTGAGCGCCGAAACCCACTTTCTCCATTCTTAACTAGAGTGATTTTCTTGGGTATTCTGGGGCCATGGTGAGTGAAAGGGGAGGAATAATCTTCAAGTTTGCTCTCCTGAGCTGCTCTTCTCAAGGTACTGGAGGGACGACCACTTCGAGGAGGGCCTGGCCTGTGTCCCCCAGAAGTAATGCTAATAGGCTTGACGTATTTCTTGTCGGAGCAAAGGTAGCACCCTCCATCCTCCAGCTGGTCCAACTCACTGATGCAGTGTATTCCTCGTGGGGTGGTGATGGTCCGTACCCCAAATGGTAGTGGGACCCTATGAGAGAGGTCATCCATGAGTGCATTGAAGCTCTTGAAGCTTCGCTGGTTGATCGCCATCTTGACTCCTGCAAATTGAGGATCTCCACTCTTGAAGAAGGTTATTTTTTTGGCTGGGGGTACCTTGGTGAGAGTGCTTGTCCGAGCCACGGAGGGAAGGGACTGCTCATAGTTGTAGGAGCTGGTGGTTGACAGGTAGTCAGCAGGCGCCTGAGTCATCCCTCTTGCTTAAGGGTAACTACAAGAGAAGGAAAAACAGTTGTGTTTGTTTGGGTCATGCAGAATCAGTGTATCACTAGCATGGTGGCAAAGTTTGTTTCTCTCACAACACTTTTACCATCTCTACTGGACCAAGAGCAGATTGTACCAACAAGGAGCTACAAACTCAATAGCTCAGGTAGATACAAGAAAACACAGCAGGAAAAGTAGCTGTAACCCTGCTTCTCACAGTTAAACCATCCTTGGCCTGCAGACACCAATGAGAATTCAGTTGGTGTTAGTCCCCCCAGAAGCAGAAAAAACATGAGTCAGACCTCAAGCAAAACCCACAAAAGCTGATATTTGTATATTGTTGTCCTTTTGAATTTTGTGTCCTCCTTGCTTATATTTTTGAGGTTTTCTCTGAAACTACCAGAGCCAGTGCTTATTTTGGTTTTATTTTTCACAAGAATTGAGATTCTCATGTAACCCTTTAACCCTGTGAACTGGCGCATAACAAAAACCAAAACAAAACTGAATTTGTTAATGTAGTGATTGCATATTGTGGCACACAACCACTCCTGAGTGTACCAAGGGGAAGAGTAGCCTGGTTTCACAGCAGCTGCTTGTGGTCATGCTAAGGCATGATCTGGATGAATATTCATGGCAGTTATATAAATAATGGTAAGAAATATCACTAGAGCTCAAATAGAACCACAAGTGTTGGTTCTGTTAAGCAGTGGGAAAATTTTAAATCAGCTGGTAAGCAGAGACATGAGGAGAATGATCTCCCCAATTTGAGTTGGAGCAGCTGGTGTCCTTCACTTTTAAAGCTAAACTGACTTTGGTGTTTAAGTCTGGAAGTTGAACCCCACCATTTGGAATCGAACTGTTTTCCATGTCTTTGCCATGATGGAAGTGGAAAAGAGGAAAAGAGTGGAAAAGAGACTGGACTCTACTCTATCTTGCATGCCCTTATCAAATGCATTGTCTTGGAAGTCAATCAGTAAAAAAATTCAGACCTAAATGGAATGAAACAACTGTGCAAAAAAAGAAAATACTTTGGTTTTGATGTGGAAAAAAGTATTAACACTATTTGCAACTACTAAAATATTGGCTGTAATGAGTATGACAAATGACTATTTAATGACTGTGATTCCACAGCTCACTTTGAGTTAATGACTCAAAGTTAGATGGAGACTCAAAATGGCACATAGGGTTGTCATCTTTTGATCAAAAGTTACTGCTCACATATAGGCAGCAAACCATTTGAATTGTTAGTAAGGAATACAGTAGCTTGTAGAACGTGGTTCTGGCTACAAGCAACTACATTCAATTTACTTCCCAGATTATGTTCTTAGTTGACAGCAGTTTTCTATGGCAACTTCAAAAAAGTCTCTCACAAGAAAGAAATTTTTTAGTGTTCACAAATGAGTTAGAAAACAATAACTGTATTTCTAATGACATGTTTCCTTCAGTTTGCTCCTGGTTACCTTTGTTGCAGCAGCTGAATAAAGTTTGAATTTCAAGAAAATTGTCAGGCTACTCACAAATTATTCTGTGGAAAACCAGTTTGGTGACCACTGTAATTAATGGGAATTTTTTCATTGATTGCAGAGGTGCAGCTTTCAAAAAGCTGTAAAAGCTGATTTTCTCCACATTTTAGAACAAAACCATTATTTTATCACTATGCTACTCTCAAGTGAAATATTTGTGTGGTTTGTACGATAGAAACTTCACTCCTACAATAAATGGAAGTTTAACCTCATGTAGGTGAGAAAAGACATTAGGCACCATTTGAAAGATTATTATTTTGACAAATCTTTGCTTTTTTATACCCATGCACACTGACAAAGATTTCAGTATGATTTATTCTTTCCATGTACATATTTCACCAAGCAATTATTCGCTTATTTATTTCCTGGCTAAAGGTCAATCCATCACTCTATCTTCCAGGGAAAAAAATAAAATTCATTTCTCATTTTCAACAGTTTTCACAAAGGTGACTCTAACTTTTTCTCCATGAGTCCCACATTAGAGCTTTCGGATATAGGCAGCATAGTTTCCAAACAAACCCATTATCCAAATTGTAGTCCCTGGACCAACGGTGGTCCACGATATGCTGGCTGCACTCCCAGAAATTTAACTGCTTCCCAAGGATTTATTCTACTTTTTTCCAAGCTGTTAAATCACACAGAAAGAAGCATAAAAAATTAAATATGAGAGAAATCATAATATACTTTAAGAATGCTAATTTTCTCTGGGAATAATTTCACAAGACCATTAAGGGATCACTGATGTAAAGGAACGTTGTCCTTTAAGTGTTGGATGATAAAGTGGGTTGCCCACCCAAGCCTAGATGCTCTGCCAGGTCTGCTCTTGTGAAGCAGGATATAATGTGAAGAAATAGCCTGCCACAAAAATCTTGCATGAAATACAAAAAGATCCTGCAGAGAGAAGTTCTGTATTGTCCATTTGAAGTTTCAGAATGAGAAAGAGATTCTACTGTATATCTGATAAGACAACAAAAATGGTCATCTTGCCCAAATACATCTTTTTATAGATACAGAAGAGAGGAGTCTCAATGCATATTTTTGTACTTACACTGAAATCCTTCATGCCTCTTGCTCAAGATGACTTTTCCTTATAGAATATCCAAGAGATTAAAAATAAATCAACAAGATAATTAAAAAAAAAAAAGCAACACAGCCAACCAACCACTTCCAGGATCTAATGGACTGGACAACGAAGGGAAAAGCATTAACAGGTTACATGCTGTCAATCAAACTGTCCTCAAAATGACTGACCACAGCTTGGAGGGTTAATCAGGACTGTGTTGCTAAGGATAGAAAGAAAAGCTACCTAAGCTGCTGGAGAAGGCTCTCAAATCCACTGGGGCTTTAGACACAGTTTACCCAATCCTTCTCTTGCTTGCGCCCATGTAACTCAGGTATAAATCTGACTCAGTTACACTCCTCTCCAGTCACACCAGTACAAGTGAGAATGCACTCAAGGCCAAAGACGTAACATTTCCCTCTTGTATAAAGGCTGCAGAGATCTGGGAAACTTTCTTGAGCCCCCCCACTCATCAACACTACTTTGGAATCAGATTTGTCTTTTGTGTAACTCCAGAGAAATCAATGGAGCTAGAGTAAAGATGACAGTAGCTCTTAAGGATTTGTGTATATACTTGTTGCTTCTCAGCTGTTTTGTAGTAGACATAGATGACTGAGATTCATAACCATTTTTCAGTGAAATTTTATCTTAACAGGAAATTCTGGTGAGTCCTAACCCAAATATTTTCAATTTCTTGGCAGGTGTCAAAGTCAGGGTCTCAGATGAATGCTCAACAGCTGGACCACTGAGATTTGGGCATGAAATAAGGACAGACAAGCAACCTGTAAATGATAAATAACAGAAAATTACTTGTTCTTTCATATTTCACCTAGGAGAGCCTTCCTGCTTTCTCTTTTGCTTCCTCTTTGCAAAGAAAACACATACAACAAAAAAATCGATCAGTTGGATTCAGGTACAATGTCAATTGGAAACCTCACTTTTGTATGGGCTGGAATTCCTGTCTCTAGCAATATTTATTTATTACATATGTAGCCATTTCATTTGTGCACCGGTATCACAGCACTAAGCACCTTCTTTTGTAGAAAACAATTACTTTCATAGAGACCAGAGTCATATATGGTTTTTATTGCAAGGGCAGGGATTGGGAGATCCTGCAAGAATGGGTTCAGCAAGTTTTACATCTCAGATACTTAATATGAATCTTCCGAATGTAAGGTTACTGTTTTAGCAGCTACACAGTCCTCCTTATACAGCACTGCATTTCCACCTGTGGATAGTACACCTTTCAGGGTCCAGAGACCATTCCTGTGGAATCCTTAGCCCAGAAGGGCAAGGTCATCTCTGTAGGCTTGCATCTACTATAAGAGGTCAGCAGCTCTACTGGGAAATTTGTAGGAGTCCACCCATGGGAAAGACTGAACCACTGCTGGAAGCCATTCTGCTCCATCAGGACCAGGCCAGACAGCTTGGCTCCTGTCTTTCAATTTTCCACCACAGTTCAAAAACAACATCTCCAAAAGACTAAACCATAGCAGGCAGGTAACTCACATACTTCTAAACTCTATCAAGCCCCTGCAACACCACTTCACACAGAGGAAGCTGGACCATGTGGTCAGGTATCCATTATATAAACCCTTAACCAAAATTCCCTGGGACCCCCAATACTTCTGCAGCACGTCTTCACATCAGCCTTCACCTTCTGTCCCTCAAAATAAGCTTGTTATACAGCTTTCTCTCTGCTACGGACATGGAAGAAGGAGAGGATTCCAGGTACCACTCTAGAAAGTGTCTGAGCTGAGGCAGGAGAGCTGTCAGAGAGCTTGACTCAATGAATTGAGCCCCAAGTCTATAACCACTATTTGAGAGATGTGAGGGGCTTTATGAGAAGCATCCAGAGTTGACTTAAATACTTTAAACTATCAAGCATCTACCCTGCCCAGAAGCAACAGTTCCAATAGTTAATCCCACTTAGCACTAAACATCTGCTAGCCTGAATACGTCTAGTGTCAGTTTTTGTGTGGCTTTTCTTGATAAATTAGACAAGCGCAGACTAGTTTCCTTTCCCATACAAGTAACTGTAGCTTCCATTTTCACAAAGTCATTTCTTCCAGACAGAAGAAAACATTACAGGTTATCATTAACATTTGGAATGGAGCTGGCTGAAAAATCCAGGTGTGCGTTCTAGTGAAATCATGAAGATTATTTCATTTGAAATTTTTCCCAGAAAAGGTAGGAGTTTCTAGCAAGAAAAATGAATCATTTTGTAACATCTAACCAGGTTTCTTTAAAAAGGCTCTTTTCAATTTGCTCTGTGCCCTTTTTGAGAAAGAAAAAAAAAATTCTAAATGTCAAAGTGATCTTATTAACAGGGAGTATTTATGGTCTGACCAAGCCAAAGTATTGTATGGAAAATGACAAAAGTTGAGACATTGGGTTCATAAGAGAGAAAAGCATTGAATTGGAAGGCAGCAAATCCATTTGCCTGTGATTATCTAAGAATTCCCTGCAAACAAAACAGGTAGATTGTATATTTTTCCCTCGATGTATTTGTTACTTAAAATTATTAAAATCTAAAATTAAAATTAAAAAGGATTTATTAAAAAGGGCTGTCAAACTCTGTGTAGGACTGGAAGTTTTTCACTGTCTGGAAAAGAGGTTTTTTGATAGTCAACATTGTCATTCTGGTCCATGGCTGATTGAGCTTGGTTTGGAGTTTTGTGGGTTTTGTTTTTTTTTTTTAAAGAACGTATTGCTTTTCCTCCATTTGGGTCCATATCTGTTTGAAACAAGTCACATCTTCAAAGCACAGCAGTCCAAATTGCATTTCCAGCTACTGCCTGCAATGCAAAGGATTACATTGCACTTAACCTAGGTAATCAAGAAGCCCAGCTTTCTGGAGGATAAGAATTAGTCTTAGGGATCAGGTTCACCTACAGCAAATCTCCCTCCTATTCTAGATGCATTATCCAATTAGTTTTTCAGCCATTAACCACAGGTGCAAAGAAAGAAAACCCTCTGAAATTGCTAAAAAATTGTGGTTTTTTTTCAATGTTCCTTACTTTTAAAAGCATTTATTCAGTAGATGATGTCTCTGCAGTTGATACTTCGGTCTTCATGGACTTAAATTATGAACTTGAGTCCCTTCAACATGAGGTAAAATACAGTTGGGAAACATTATTGCTTTGCCAAGAGTCACCTATATCATGCAAATAGCAGGCATGTTTATGAAGTTGAAGACCAAAGCTCATGATATCAGTAGCAGTTGAGAGAATAGGGATTGAGACATAAAGACCTGGTTAGAGCATTGGGAGGGACCTCAGACCGGACAGACCTTACTGAGGCTGGGTGCTCAGCACCGAATTGACTGCTCCTGAGTTATGAGATTTGCTCTCTGCTTCGGAGGAAACATAAGGACAGTTGAACATGAGTATAATATAATAAAACAAGACCATGGATGACACACAGAACATCCATTATGTTCCCTTGGTGAGCAGAAAGAGAAAGGGACATGGTGGTGTCTGTTCATTACTCCTTCCCCTACATGTCCTGTTGTCATCAACCAGTTCCTTGAGTTCCTCAATACAATTGTTCTGTGACAGGTCCCCTGGAATGCTGCTAATCACAGTCCACTGTGAAATTATAGCCTTTTTCCACTGAAGGGAGCAGAGAAGTCCTAACATAGAGGATTGGTTTCCTTTTGCTAAAGAAATGTAGGATTTGTCTGTCTTAAAATGTAACCAAGGGCTTAAGAAATCAGAGGCAGAGACTCCAGTTCTGCCACATCCAGTTCAATACCAGGCTGTGGTCTGTCCAAGTCCCCACTGTGTCACCTGGCTTGGTGACACAGCCCTGATCACTCCCACTTCTGCAACAGGCTGTGACAACAACAGTCGCATCAGGGTGTTTCAGACTGCACACAGTTCAGCTCTACTTGAGAAATTTGGGAGAATATTTTTGTTTCAGAGGGTGTTTCTAGCCAGGCATTTCCTAAGAATATTGCTGTTTTAAAGACCCAGGCTGTGATTCGGTGATTTTAGGTAACCTGCACTGGTCTTTACTCACATTTATGGCAATACTGTGGAGAATAACTTTGCATTTCCTTTTGAGGGGGGCTTCATGTTTTATGTCCAAGCTGATCTGCACGTTTGTGCCAGGAAATTGATAAACACATGTGCTATTTACCACATCGGATGGAGGTGACAGCATGGCAAGATTGGAACATCTTTCCAAGAAACCTAGAATTGACACAACTGACTACACAAAAGGAACAAGATCACAAGAACATATATGTATCACATGGATTAAGTATGGGTTGAACAGGGTGTCAGCAGCCCTTTCCATTTCTCATGATGACTCTCTGGTATGCGTGTCCCTTGGTTATGGGATCACAGCCACACAAGGCAGCTCTTCCACCCCCCACCTCTCATTCCAGGGCTGTCTCCATCCTCCAAGGAGGATGTGAAAGCTCAGGCACAGAAGAATTTTTATAGAGAACCAGTTGAGATTTCCTAGGCTGGCTCATTCATATGCACCCACTCCCCTTAACAACCCAAGCTTTGCCTCTTCATCTTCCAGTCTGTAAAGGGGAATGAAGAAAGAGGCTGAGCAAAGCTGAATAAGTGAGTATCCAGGAAAGCAACACGGCTGTCTGGAGAGAGCAGCTGAAGAACTAGGAACACCCAACAATGTGTCTTTCAAAACTCTCTGAAATAATTTTCCAAGCCAAATTAGACACTGTATAAAATTTGACAAGCAGTAGAAGCAGTCAAGTTTTTCTGGCATCATGTATTTATATGGCCTTTTCTCTGCAATCCTTGTGCCATACAGCTGTGCAGTTATTTCTGCCTTAACTTTGCTCCATTGTATTAGAAGACACAATGTCTCACCTGGAATGAGTCTCTCCTTTTGGCTTTAAGTAGTAGGGAAAAAAATCAGGGATATTATCGCAGCCCTTTCTCCTTTATTCATCCCAGTTAGCATCAGTTGCCTTTGGGAAGTGATACAGTTGGTTTCTCTTTTCATTCTCTAATGTCCAATGAGATCAGCAAAGCTGATCTGTGTGTTTTCCAGTTTTTTTTCAAAGATTCCTTCACTTGTTCTTCATCAATTATATTTTTTGTAGTGACTTCCTTCCTCACTTTAAATCCTGTCCAAACTACTCTCCTATAGTTTTTTTCTTTAGGAGAGATTTTTTTTTTTTTTTTAAAAAAGGTGTTCAATAACTCAGCCAGTTTTGAATCATTGTCCTCCTTTTTCATTTATTAATGATCCTGCTTTTTCCGCTACTTTTGCTCTACCCCCAAGATTTACATCCTTCCAATTTTACTTATTCTTCATTTTAATTCATGTCAGCAGAACTTTGACCTCTCATCAAGGGTAGCATTGCTAATACTGGTAGCCTGGCCAAGGTCTAAATTTGGCGATTTCTGCAATTTTTGCTTGCCTAGACTTTTAACACAATAAACTGTTCTTTTTTTCCCCCCTATCTATTGGGCCTCAGCACCAGTTTCTCAGATTGGACGAGCCAGCAGGACTCACTGGAGCTCACGAGATCTCTTGGGATTAGCGCCTGCCGAACACCTGCTCCTTTCTGGGCACTGGGCAGGAGCAGAAGGGACAATGTTTTCTGTCCATTGCCAGCTGCATGACAATGGTGGGTATTTCCTACATGCACTCTCCTTCCCAGATGCGTTGGGATCATTCTGGAAGAACAAAGTGTTGTGGTGGGGTAGTAAGACCAGGTGGCTCCACAACTGCTCAACCCCAAGTAGGGTCAGAGAGATTATGTGCAACCAAGGAGCAGGGACAAAGATCAGCCAATGCCTGGGCACCGTGGGACACAGATATCCCAGCCCAGCAGGATACTTTGGGCTGGATGTGGATACCTGCAGTGTCTCTACATGAGACGGTCACTGCAGGCTTCCTTCAGAGTCACCAGAAAGATATGGTGTCTTTTAGGCTATGTTCATCTCATTCTGAACTGGATGTCTCAGCAAACTCTATCTTAAAACTATTGTTTCTCTCCCCTATCTGGAAAAGAAGCTCAAGGTGATGAATGCAGATGGTGACAACCGGGATGTTTCATCAGATACATATTGTTCCTCGTGTCCTGTCTCTGACTAACAAAGAAGGGGGAAGAAGGGCTTTCTCTTTGGCTGACACTGACCCTCAAAAAAAACATTTTTTAAAATATTTTTTTTTTAATTGGATGGAAAAGAATTATCAGAAATGAATACTTAAAACACTGAGGAGATGAAAGAGGGGGAAAAATAAATATAAAATATAAAGGACCTCATTTTCTCCTGGTCTGACCCTTTAAATAGAATTTCTTTGATATTTTTGGGAAATGAGAAGGTGAAGAAGCCATTTTAAGTTAAATGAAAAACCTTTCTTCACCTTATTTTTCCTTGTAGTCTTCTCAAGACAGCTGAAAGAGTGTTTGTAAAAAATAAAACTAAGAAAAATAGAAATTTCATACTGAAAACTTCACAAACAGAATGGTTTGGGTCCTTTAAAGGACTCCACATTTGCACTTGACATTAAAAAAAAAAGCAGCTAAAAATGCTACCTCCTGTCCATCCTCTACTGGAGCTGCAGGTGAGATCCAGTCTGCTTTTCGAGAGACTGGCCATCTTCTGCTGCCTTGCCTCCACATGTTCCCTGAATGCCCTGGTACTTCTTTCTCGTCATCATTCTCTCTCCTGTTGACATCATGCTCTCTGTGATGTCAGCTGGTGCCATCACCCTCCACATTCACAGTAGCAGGTCTAACTCTCCACTGCCGGGTCTCTCCTACTTTTCCCCTTAGCTCTTTCCCAGATGTGGGGCTGCTGACTCTTTTTATCGCGGTTAAAAGAACACCTCCTTATCTTTCACCACAAGCTCTTCCCTCCTTGCTGAGAATAACCCGCACTCCTATGACACTCAAACTCACAATCTCTGTGTCGTGTTCAACACCTACATCTCCTTCACACCAAACACTTGTATATGGATTCTTGCCAAATCCTGCAGATTCTTGGCTGCAATCTCTCCAAAATCTCCTGCCATCCCTTCCTGATAAAACACCTGTCTCTTCCTGAGTCAGCTTATCTCAACCTTTATAAACTTTACCAGTTTTCACAATATTATGCAAGGTCTATTCAAAATCCTGCCTACAAAATTCTTTGCTTCTGCAATCTGGTGGTTTCCCTCTATTTTTCCGTGTTTTTATATTTGCCCTTACCACCCTCATGAGCTCTGAGGATCTTCACCTTCTCCTTTCTTGCTCCTGCCTCACCTGAAGATTTCCAGGGTTGGCCAATTCAGCTCACACCTTGCAATCCTCAGAGCAGAAAGTGTTCAGATACTATGGTAATATGTTACATGGGAAAGTAAGGAGAGATGTAGTCCTCCTTGCTGCTGTGAGCCTCCCTTCCCTGGGCTAGATAGATACCCATCCTAAAAACACAGATCTTCTAAAACATGTAGGAGTTAATGCAAAGCTTATACAACACCACAGTTATCACTCAGCTCTTCATCACCACTATTTCCCAGCCTACATCTGATCCTGACCTGGATTCAGATGTGAACGGTGTCCCATTTGTCCTGTCTCTCACTCAAAGGCAGATGTGATAAGAAATTGTGAGATTATTTATTAAGAGGCTTTGCGTGCCTTTGAGGAAGCTTAAAGTGATAGCGTGTTGAAGTGGGTATGAGAATCCCCAAGAAAGAGGGAATAGGTCTGGAAAAGTACTGTAAAACGTACTTAGGATTATTTGTGCTAATTTTTTCCATGGATTGGCCAAGTGCCATGTTTTTCTGGCTTCAGTGTTCGCTTTGCCTGAACTTTAATGGTAAGGGCATCTGCCAAATGTGCTTATGGGCTTGCTGAGGTGTTTGTGGAGGGCAAGTCAGAACTACCTCCCCGAAAGACCTCATGGCCAGATCTCAGCGACACAAGATTGGCTTGTGCAGTCAAGAAACAACGATGACACCAAGTGACTAAGCCCGGTCAACTAATGCAGAAAGAATGCAAATATTAAGAAACCAAGCCACTGAGCAAATGAAACCTGCGAGCAGTTTGTGTGGGATAGTTCCAAATAAACTTTGATGCTGCAGTGAATGTTCCCTCAACTAGGATGAAAAAAAAAAACAAAGAGGTCCACCAACCTTGTAACTTATTGAACCAACTGTAGTGGCTGTCCATTACATCTTGTGTTCAGGATATCTCCCATTGTTAGACAGATGCAGCTTTAGTACCAAAATTTACTGTAAATGTGCTTCTTACTAGTAACTCTAGATCAAATATTCCAAATTTACAGCTCTGGAGGTTATTTTTATTACCTGCTAGAGCCTTTCTTGCTTTCTGGGCTCTGCTCTTCTGTCATTCCCAGTGCAACCCAGCACAACCCAGCACAGCAGTTGGAGGTTAAGTGGCACTTGTACATATCATAGCCTCATAGAATGGTTTGGGTTGGAAGGGACCTTAAAGATCATCTAGTTCCAACCCCCTGCCATGGGGCAGAGACACCTCCCACCAGACCAGGTTCTCAAAGCCTCATCCAACCTGGGGATTATGTCTCTATAAGGCAGTGAAGAATCCATTTCTCACTCTCACAGCTTTACTGACTGTACCAGACTCATAAAGTCTAAAAAACACACACTTGTTTAAGGAACAGAACTGGCCCAACGTGGCCCTGGGACACGCATCAGATCTGTTGAGTAAGCAAATATCATTTCTACAGATTTATTGCTCCTTTGGAATCCAGCAGTGCTCCGAGGCTGCTGCTGAGATGGCTGATGGTAAAAGCACATGTTAGGACATTTACACCGCCAGCCAGCACGGGCCCAGGCTTGCTGTCAGGAGCAGACATGCTCACCACCACCATGCTGTGATCAGGCTTGCGTGCACAAAGAGGTCACCTCTGCTCTCCAGGTGCCATAACATGAGCCAACATCTCTTTGGAAGGCAGCATCGAGGTGGTCCTGCATGTGCCATCACCATCTATCCAAGCCTGGCTCCTTCCAAGCATGTTGCTGATGCTAAGACCCAGCTGAAGCCCAGCCCACAGCACAGAGGGTGGGTAGAAAGCAGGCAGCTTGGGGAGCTTTCTCTCCATCTCAGGGTTGCATAGACACAAATCTAAGTCATAGTCACAGTTCCCAGAGCATCAAACAGAAGAGGCAGAGAAAGGCTAAGTGGGAAACTGAGTTACTGACAGACTTAGTGACTTGTCTAGGACCACTTACATGGCCATTGGGACAGCACTGGGGACACAGCCTTTGTCTCCTTGGTCTCCATACAGTGATTTACACTGCCCTATTAAAGCAAAGAGAAAGGGATAAAAACCAATTTCCTACAAAAGTCCAATGTTTCTGGGTGTGCTCTGAAAAAGAAGGATTTGCATTGCCATCTCAGTATCCCACCTCTCCTGCTGAGCTGATAAGCACACCCAGAACTCTTCTAACATAACCCAGGGCACCAACGGCAGTGGATACACCTAAGAAAGTACGGCAACAAACAGCTTCCATGCCCTGCAGGAGGAGGAAGACTCAGGGTAATGTCCCACAACCACAAGCCTGCAGAATGCCGGCAATTTTGAGAGGTTTTGGGGAAAAGCAACAAAATGATTGAGGGGTTGGTTAGATTGGAGGAGAAGAAAAAAAAAATATTGAAAGCACTAAATATACGTTGCTTGGCCAACTAACACCCAAGGGAAAATAAAAGAGCTGGCAGGCAGGAGGGAGCTGAGAGCCAAGGAAGAAGTAGGATCTCCATTGTTAAGAGCTCTCAGTCCTTGTAAGTGAACAATGAAGAACGACTGTGTGCTGCAAGCCAGGAGATAAGTTAGGCTGAGGGGAAGCTGATGAGTGTAGGAACTACACAAATAGATGAAAATCAAGTCCTTTCTGAAACAATATTTATTGCCCTAGCTGCACCTGGGTCTTGATTCTTCTCCTGTGTTTTTCGTTCTCTATGTGGTCAAAATGTTAAGGCGCTAATTCTTCCCAGGCGTGCAGAGGAACCGATTAATGTAGAGCAAGAGGGTATAAATAGATGTGATGGGATAAAACTGACAAAAGGGCAAGTGAGGTCATTTAGATTGGAATAATCTTCAAACGAAGTGATGGAAGCTGCTTCTCACAGGTTATTTAAAACTAGATGGGGGGAGGAGGGAGGAAAGATTGTTTTCTTTTTTTAAAGAACAGCAGACTTTAAGGAAAAAAAAAACACATTGCACTATGAAAGCAATAGATGAAGAGAACCATTGTTTCTCTCCCCAAACTTATTTTCTAATATGTTAAAACCACCTAAGTGTATAAGCAACATTTTATAATTGAATGTGCAGTTTGTCTCTCTTTTACATTAATGGGCACAGATTAATAAGAACAACAGTCGATAACAATAAAGCTCACCTATTGGCCAATGATTCATGTTTCTCCAAGGCGCAATAAGACAGCCATGATCATAAGGAAATAAATTAAAGAGATGAGCGAAAAAAATCCTATTAAAGCTCCAAAGGAGAGACAAGGGAGATCCCAAAGCCGAGCAAGAGATGAACACATTATCTTGTGCCCTTAGTTACCATAAAGTGCAATTTGGGTGAGTAGAAAATGTAGAAGATAAATACCAATCAATCGCCATCACAACAATTCATAGTTATTATAGACAGGCCAAGAACCTACTGTAGTTTCAGATGTTCAAAAGCAAATACAAATCTTGATCCCAGTCCTACAAAAAAAGTCACAGAGAATTATGGCCACCAGGCAATATTGATAGAATCACAGAGTAGTTTGGGTTGAAAGGTCATCTAGTCCGACCCCCCTGCCATGAGCAGGGACATCTTCAATTAGATCAGGTTGCCATGAGCCCCGTCCAACCTGACCTGGAAAGTTTCCAGGGATGGGACATCAACTACCTCTCTGGGTAACCTGGGCCAGTGTCTCACTGCCCTCAGCGTGAAAAAATGTTTTCCTTACCTCTAGTCTAAATGTTCCATTTTTTGGTTTAAAGCGATTTTCCTTGTCGTATCACAACAGGCTCTACTAAAACGTTTGTCCCCATCTCTCCTGTAGGCCCCTATTTAATACAGGTAGGCCACAATAAGGTCTCCCCAGGGACTTCTCCAGGCTGACCCCCCCAACTCTCTCAGCCCCCCCTCCCAGCAGAGGGGCTCCAGCCCTCCCAGCATCTCCGGGGCCTCCTCTGGCCCCGCTCCAACAGCTCCATATCTCTCCTGTGCTGAGGCCCCAGAGCTGGAGGCAGCACTGGGGGGGGGTCTCCCCAGAGCGGAGCAGAGGGGCAGAATCCCCCCCCGGCCCTGCTGGCCACGCTGCTGGGGATGCAGCCCAGGATGCTATTCTTCCATAACAGCCAGATGAAACCAGGCGGGTTTTGAGCAAGAGGCAACTGAGTATTGTCAGAGTCCGCTCCTCAAAGGCTCAATGAGCTGCTGACCTGTGGCCTCCTGGTAAATTTATATCATTATTCTTCCTCCCTTCTGTGTTAATTCAGCCCTTACAGATACGTAGTGCCTGACATTATGAGTTTTCTAACATCATGTATGAAAACTGGAAATGAAAGGCCACTGCAATGGGATGAAATTCAGTGCCCTGTACTATTCAAGGGGTCAAATTTGATGATCTAAATGACCCTCCTGTCATCAACTATATGAACCTTCTTCACTCCAAGAAATGAATTCATTTTTTTAATACTAATTCACTGAAGAGCTGTCAAGGGTTAACGACCTGAGGCTTGTATTAGCAAAAAAACACAAGACCCCCCCTTCTAGCTTGTACTTAGAGAGACCGAGGGTTTGCCAACAAAAGAAAGGAAAAAGAAAAAAAAAAAAAGTCTTGTGGGCTACTCAGATCTCACAGAAGAAAATCAGAGCAGAAATTCTGGTTTGGACCCCAGTTGGATTGTGATGAAAGTCACAACCTCCCTCACTAGGGACCGGTGTTGGAACAAGCCTGTGACCAGCCTGGCTCCCTGCCTGGGCAGCACGGCTTAAAACAGGCAGGACTCCCCTCCCTGTGCACAGGATCTCACATCTTCTTATGGGCTTGATCCACTCAATCTCCTGCTGTCCTGGAATAGCAGCTGAGACTTTAAGTGGCCACAGCGTATTATATCAGGAAAACTGGAATCCAGCTCTGGTCAGAAAGGAGACCTGTTTGCTTGGGAAATGTCTCAATGAGGAGGGACCAAGAGCCCACTGCAAAACCTCCCAGGAAATAAACAAAAACAGCCTTTGGGAATTTTCCAGGGATAACATCTGCATTGCTCAACAGAGTAAAACACAGCCACCAGCAACTGCTTGATCACATCAAGCTCCTGATTAGTGGTAACATGGCAGTGCTGGGTTAACAGACTGGCTCCCCAGTTCAAGAAGGACAGACAACTACTGGAGAGGTTACAACCGAGGGCTACAAAGATGATGAGGGGCCTGGAGCATCTCTCTTAGGAGGAAAGGCTGAGGGACTTGAGTCTTTTTAGTCTGGAGAAGAGAAGGCTGAGGGGGACCTGATCAACACTTGTAAATACTTAAAGGATGGGTGTCAGGAGGATGGGGCCAGTCTTTTTTCAGTGGTGCCCAGGGATAGGACAAGAGGAAATGGGCACAAACTTGTACATAGAAAGTTCCATCTCAACATGAGGAGGAACTTCTTTCCTGTGAGGGTGGCAGAGCCCTGGAAGAGGCTGCCCAGAGAGGTGGTGGAGTCTCCTTCTCTGGAGACATTCAAAACCTGCCTGGACAGGTTCCTGTGTAACCTGCTCTGGGTAGACCTGCTTTGGCAGGGGGGTTGGACTAGATGATCTCCAGAGGTCCCTTCCAACCCCATATAATTCTGTGATCAGTAACCTTTCTCCATAAATACGAGTCTTATTTATCATGGGCACCTACTTCTCCCATGTGAACATCAACCACATCTCACTTTCCTAGTAAGAATCATAGAATCATTTACGTTGGAAAAGACCCTTACAATCATCAAGTCCAGCTGTTAACCCAGCACTGCCATGTGCACCACTAAACCACGTCCCTCAGCACCACATCTACATACCTCCAGGGATGCCGACTCCACTACTTCCCTGGGCAGCCTGTTCCAAGGGTTGAAAACCCTTTCAGAAGAAATTTTTCCTAATATCCAATCTAAACCTCCCCTAGAACAGCTTGAGGCCATTTCTTCTTGTGCTATTGCCTGTTCCTTGGGAGAAGAGACACCCCCAGCCTCCGGCTACACCCTCCTTTCAGGGAGTTGGAGAGAGCGAGAAGGTCTCCCCTCAGCCTCCTTTTCTCCAGGCTGAACACCCCCAGCTCCCTCAGCCGCTCCTCACAAGACTTGTGCTCGAGACCCCTCACCAGCTCCGTTGCTATTCAAAGATATAAGCTCTAACAAAGATGTAAGAAAAAATGACAACAGAGCTACTAAAAAGAAACAATCAATACTAACATCAGACCTCATGCTGCTGCCTGCTCTCCATCGCTCCAGCATCTCCCTTGTTGCTCCTTTTTCCTGTATTGACTCACAAGTGTAAAGAGGGACAGAGAGAGGCAGATTCCACTCACCACAGCGAAGGTAATCCAGGTACATAGCTTTCCTCAGGTCAATAATCCGTCCCAGGCCAGGCCTCCCTTGAGTGCTCACGGCAGAGATCAAGAGCCAGGCAGACAAATCCCCCAAGTTTACGTTTCTCAGCCCTACAAATGAAAGACGTAGCACTTCTGCTCCCTCGCTGCCTACACAGGGGGCCAGGCCCCCAACCTCCCTTCCATAAAGCTTTACATCTTCTCCCTTCTTGCAGCTTTCCCCGCCTCCACGCGCTCCCGTGCTCAACCACTTCCCCAGATAAAGAAACAAACAGGCTCTGCTGCCTGGGGTAGCCACTTGGAATGGGATTAAGATGAGCAGAAAGGAGCTTACAGCTGGGCACCATCTGCACTGACGATAATTAACTAATGAGGTTTTAAAGATGGGGTTTTCTTGCTTCTCATATAGGTCTAATGACTGAGAAATTTGCATCACTGCGTGCATCACGGTCTCTCCTGCTTGACAAGCCTGACCTAGTGCCTCCTTCTCCTCTGTACACATGTATTCAAATCACGAGCTTGAACGCAGGGGAAAAGCTGGCTCCTAGTGGCAAAGGCTTTCTTGCCTTTTCTGATCCCAAACCCCATGTTTTAAGTCTTCAGCCTGTGACATGTAGTAAATAAATCAGATGAAATGATTGCAAAGGTCTCTCCCAGCCTGAAAAAAAAACCTCTTAAATGGCAAAACCTCTCCCCAGAATCCAGGACAAAATTTCATACATTCCATCAGAGGATTTTAAAGGGCACCTATAAATGATAAGGAATGACAAAAATCACAGCCCCAGAGAGGTGAGGGAAAATATTATTCCTCATTCACCAGTGGGAAAAGAGACATCTTCAAATTCTGATACTTTTTCCAGTCTGGCCAGGTGAAGACCCCAAATGTCCTGATGCCTAGCTCAATACCTTCACCCCAGACCATGCTTCCTTGCCAAGAGACTCTCATACTTTTCTTAAATAAAGACCTTGCCTGGCCTGCAAAGCTGGTGTGCTCTGCAGTCCCTGTTGATGACCATTCACCCAAAAACTTCCCAGCTTATGCTGAGGTTCCATTCCCGCTTCCTCCTCTGGGCTTCCTTTAGGTTGCACCAAGAGTATGCAGAGAAGACGATGGCATGGCTGAGTGTCACCCCAACCTTGTACAGGGACACAGCATGGGTGGAAACTACCAGGTGGATTTTAGGTGTCTAGACTGTAGGCCCTGAGTTAGAAGCCTGTGATCCCTGCTCAGTGTGTTCCTCGGGGCACAATTCCTCACATGCTAGAGCTAATGTCAAAAACAGGTGAGATGATTCACCCTCAAGAGTGCTTCATTCTCTCGAGGGAATAAATGAAGTCTGAGATGTTAGCTGTGATACCAACCTCTATCTCATAGACAACTAGAGTTACATGAGATGGGTGCCTACTCTCAGCTGGTCCAGTCATACTGTGCACACAAGGATAAGCACTTTCCAAAAACTTTCTATATCCTGGGTTAAAAGCAATTAGTCAACTTCAGTGTTGAATAACCACCAGCCAATAATTGCTGCTATTCCTTTGGTGGTGATTGGGAATCCTAATTGCGAATATGGCTTCTGTTACATTTTACCAACAAAAACTCTGGTGATGCCCATCTTTTCCTCCTAAGTGTGAAGTACTCTTTTAACAAACTCCGGTGCCTTCTCAATCCACCTTTTCTGCAGATCAGCTTCAGCCCAGCAGTGTGAGAAACAGCAAACCTCAAGAAGAGGTTCAATGCTCTGTTACAACTGAGCCTAAAGACACTCTGTGGATGCCTGAAGGTTTGTGCTGAAGTAATAAACAGTACTGTCTCCCTTGGTAGCTGGTGTACCTTTTTTTTTGTTTTGGGGAGGGAAAAATTAGGGAATAAAACTTCAAATTTGGGAATTTCACCCAGGGAAAGACAGACATCTCTGGCCCCTTGCTCTAGAGTGACCTGAACCATTTTCCAGGCTCTGTTGACCATGTCTCATTTAGGGGAAACATCGTATGCAAAACACATACAGTATAAGCATAAAGAGCTCAACGTCTGCATTTATGCAACGAATCCCATCCTTGCTCCTTGTGAGCTATGGACAAAAATAAGTAGTCTCAGCAAATACTACCTACTTTCAGGTGCTTCTGTTTCTTCTACACAAAGGGAGACAGGGAGAGACCTCAGGCAGCTCCAAATTACCCTTGCAAGTCACTATTGCCCCCCTGATCATAGAATCATAGAATGGTTCGGATTGAAAGGGACCTTAAAGATCATTTAGTTCCAACCCCTAGAAGTTCCATCAGCCACTGATGACAGACCAGGAGCTGTTTGCGATGTATTATTCAGTGGATGTACCTAGAACAGAATTTAATTCTGCATGATTTGGCCAAAATAATACTCCAAAAGAAAAAGACACAAGAATAGTGGTGTAAAAAAGGTTTTCCTTGTGTACGTTGTTCTCGTGCCTCCTTCCTTACCCTGTCCCATCTGAAACTTAAATCCCACCTGCAGCAATGGCCAAACCGGAGCTGAAAACGGGTCTCACTCCAAGCATGTGTGGGGACTCCACATGTTGCTGCGGAGGCTGTCACTTTGGGCAGGTGTCATGTTAAATCCCTTGAGGGATTGATTGCTGTTTACCGTGGGAACGAGGGGAATCTCTCCAGCTTTAGCCTGTGCAATTGCTTCGTAAGTTAAAGCTGCACATGATCAGCTTGACCTTATGCTGCAGTTGTTGAATGTTTTGGTTTGGTGTTTTTTTCCAAAAGAAGATTACACAGAGAGTTGCTCAGGGTGGGACATCTTGCACTTTTCTCCTCTGAGAATAATAATTAATAGCTTATTACCATTAATTGCATTTTGGCAGCCTCCCGGGCTGATTTTACCTGTAAATCTCCATGCAACTTCAAGGCATTAATGAAAATGGACTCACCCGCAGAGGTGGCTGAGAATTTTTTGATTAAGTGTTAAGGGAGAATTCAGGGCAGGGGGGGAAGGCATTTTGGAAAACATGTTAGTTTTGAGAAAGCTCCTGCTGGGAACCTTTCTCAAATTCAGGGCTGAACCCCAGTCAAATCTACAGGGGAGAGAAAACACCCAGGGTGGATAACTATTAACACAGATTCGAGCCTTTTTTATAAATTAGGAATCACGCTGCAGGTCCAAGCTCCATGCCGCAGTGGCTGTCCTGACCCTGTCTCCTCTCTGAATAAAGAGTCCTATAATGTCTTGAGCCCAAGAAAAAGCCCTGACGCTCATCTGCATTGAGAGTGAGAGAAAGGCAGATGAAATATCCCATTAAACATGACACAGCAGCAGGTCACGCAGAAAACCCAGGGGTCCCCTTTTCCGACCCCCCTCCTGAATTCATAAAACCCCTTTTCCTCACAATGAGAAACCAGGCTGTTTAGCAGGAGGCAGGAGAAATTTGCTGACAGGGAGAACCTAAGCTCTTTGACTCCCATAAGCCCCTCCTTACGTTTGGATATTATTAGCACCTGTTTCTAATCCATTATTTAGAGGTTTTACACCTAACAGCTGAAATTGCCAAGGGTGTTAGGTCTCACTCAGAAAAACCGAGTACAGTACAATCGAGGCTACTTTGGGCAAATCACTTACTCCCTGTTCACAAAGGAATATAAGCCAGCACCTCGTTTCCAGGAGGTGTTTAGCTTCATCCTACGTTGTCCTTTGCTGAATAGGGCCTCATTTTCTCTATATAGCATTATTTTACATGTAGTAAAGGCCATTTACTGGCCTTTCAGAGGTGGTCATCAAGAGGTAATTGTACTGCCCAGCCTGCAGAATAGAAGAGAAGGAGCGTAGACCTCCCTGTTTTTCTCAGTTATCATTTATTGCTCTCTACCAAAATAATTCCCAGAACTAATAATGCTCATGGCAGTTGTTGTGTATATGGTGACATGTCAATATTGTATAATTTTAGACAGACTGTACTTAAGGACTGTTTTGCTCAGATGATCCCGACTGTGGACGATGAACTGGACTATGAAGCCCAGGTGTTACCAAAACTCTGGAGAGTCTAGAACCTTAGGAAGTACAGCTGCAGGCAGATCTCTGTCCTAGTTACAGCAGATTCCTCTTTCCCATTGACACTAAATGTATTACTTTGCCAAATCTCCTTTTCTTCCTCACCAAACACACATCCTACTTAAACACTGCATGGTCATTTGAAAAAGCTTTTGGGTTTTTTTCGTGCTTTATAAAAATAGAAACAGCTGAAAGCGAACAAACTGGGAAGCCCAGCTCTGTCCTGAAATGCAGGTGTGTAAATTCGTGAAGCTATAGGGGTCAGCACAAGTGAAAACGAAGTTCCTCAGTTTCCCTCTGCCCACTTTCACAAAACAGCTCTGGATTTGTGCTGCTGGGGCTGAGGGAGGAATTTAGCCCTCAGCATCTGAAGGGATTGTTCACGTTATTAACTCAGCCCACAGACAGAACAAAATAAATTGATAAAAGGGCACAGGTGGAGCCAAACACATGGGATGAAGTTTATTACAAAGGTAAGAAGCATCTTTCTGAACCCAGCTAGCCGGCTTTTTGGAGCCAGGCTGAGGCAATGGCTGTGCTGTCTTCGGCTGCCCAACAGCATCAAAAAGACTAGACCCATCACGGCTGACAGCGGGGAGGCCAAAACCACAGGTCTCAAAATGCCGACAGCCTTGGAGGCGTTTGACAGCCAGGATGGTGAGGTTACCTTGCTTTGGTCCGTTACAGAGATAAGAGATGCTCAAGCATCCCCCCAGACCTCACCTTCTGCCTGGGCTGCCTCTCTAAGAGTAACCTCAGGCTCCTGGTGGGGTTGTGACCACAGTGGGAGGTCTGAGCAGGACCCTCCATCATCAGCGGCTCTTCTGGGTGAAGCAAAAGGAGAGCTGGAGCTTTGCCAAGCTTTGCTGCCCTTATCTTATCTTGGCTGGAGCGCAGCCTCTGACATATCTTCATCTCTTCGCGCTGTGACACAGTGGGGCAGAGCCTACCGGCTGATGCTCAGGGTGATATGGCTGCCTCGCTCCAACACCCCTGCCCTTACCACGCTCTCTGCACGGTCGGCTCTGAGATTAGGATCTCAGGTCGCCGTTGGGAGGCAGCTGAAGTACCACAAGCCTCGTTGGTCCGAGGTGTAAGGTCTCTGGCCTTACAGCAGTTACACCTGCAACGGGCAATGATTCTCAGGACTGGGGTTTTTCACCCTCCAAGGTGTTGTCTCGTGCTCCAGAACAGACCATACGATGCAGAGGGTGACGGGTGCAATGCAGAACACAAGGGCAAGAGATGATAGACCTTTCCTACTAATCTCCTTGTACCCAAAATCTGTATAAGAGACAACTGCCTTATATGCTAAAGCATTAATGTATTAGCACTAAGAGCATTAGGGACTTGTTTAGCACTGTAACCTCCACACCCCCCCCCACCACATGGCTGTGCTTTAAAGGGCTCCATCCTTGCCTGGTCCTTGTGCCTTCCAGCAGTCATTCCTCATCTTCTGCAGCTATACTAAAATATATCAGCAACAGGCTTGGTGTCTTCTGTTCTCCTTAGATGATGAAAAAGAAAGAAAAAAAAAAAAACAACTTGGAAAAACTTTTAGGGGATGAGATTTAATCACAACTCTGGGATCTAGGACATTCGACATGTCCAAGGAAAGTTGCCTGGGTTTCTCCTGGCTGTGCTGAAAAGACAAATGCCTTAAAACTGCCCAACAAAACAACATTACAGGACGCACTATGTGTCCTTTTGGACACCTGGATGTCCCTACAATAGCGGTGAAGAAGACAGAGGAGGTCCTCAAAGAGGTGAGAGGAAATGGAGGCCTGACCTTATGCAGTCCAGGATATGCTGTTGGCCCATTGTGTCTCCCCAGCTGGTGGGAAGGGGTGAGAACAGACCAGTACCGCAATACCAGGGGGAGAAGAAATAATCCAAATTGTGCATTTCTGATGCACAGTTTTCATCAGAGAACTCAGTTACTCTTCCAGCATGGTGACTAGTGGGCCAGATGCAGACTGTGGAATGGCATCAGATCAGACTCCTTTTGGATGAGGCAACAGCAGATGTCTTTAGGCCAGCCTGTGCTCAGCCCAGCACCAAGTCTCTTCTAGCCCATCACGAGTCCCACACCTGGGTTCCCTGTGACAACACCATCTGACTTCTGCAGCCTGGTCATCCCCAGGTTCATGCCACATATACTTAAGACCTTCCCAAGGTCTCTAAGTAAGGTGTGTCGCAACCTTTGGGTCTTCCCTGCCAATGAAAAGGAAAAGATGCCTCCAGAGAGGGTTTACGTAAAGAGCGTGGGATGATTAGCTCAAAATCCAGGCCTTAGCAGGCAGATGTTGTTTCAGAGAGGGAGTACGATTTGCATTGCATGTAAATACAGGCAGAAAAGTCCATGGTGGTCTGAGAGCTGCCCCAGGCTGGGAAAAGCCCAGGAGGGAAGGGTTTGTTAGAGCTGTGGTTGCTGTGGACACCAGGAGCAGTCATGCTCTGCTATGCTCTGGGCAAAATGTCTGGGAGCGCAGCCCGGCAGAACAAGTCTGGTAGGGTTGCTGGCGTATTCATACCGGTGTGATTGGTATGAAATCATGCCCTCACCCTACCTCCCAGTGAGCTGCTGAAGAGCTTCCCTGTTTTGTAACAGAGATGACAACATCCATCCATCCATCCATCCATCCATCCATCCATCCCCTGCCAAGCGGGGATCTGCGTGCAGGGGGTTAACATCGCTGCGGTCCCCTGAGGTTGGCAGGCAAAAGGAGGTCCTGCCCACCACTCCCACCAATGTGGGGCAAAGGGGTGCTCAGCCCTACGCGTGCATGGCGTTCGCTGCAGCAAGCAGCTTTACTCGACACACAGATATTTGCAATATGGAGAAGTGGAGAATTTGCTCCTTTATAAGACGGGCTCAAGGGACTAAACTCAGACAACTCAGTGGCTTTGAGCTCTGCTCTTGGGCCCCGTCCAGACACTTTCCTTGTCCCAACCTTTTCAAAGTGTCCTTACACCACATCAGAAGTGAAAAGTTAAATAAAAAACTGAGACTTCAGTCCTTCGCATGGCAGCAAAAAAAATATTGCTACTAATTTTACTTGTATCTTATATAGCTTTGGACTTATGTACTTGGGCATCAGGTCTAGATACAGATTGTCCATCACAGTAGTATTAATCTAGAGTAATGAGATTACAGTTGAAAGAGCTACTGTGGTTTCACACCACTGAAATTAATCCAGAATTCAAGCCCTCACTTGACACTGAGTATTATAATCATGTTGAGTATGACAGCCTAGTCAGGAGTGAGAAACTGGCTCTGGAGTTCTGCAGAAACCTGGCTATTCCACTGCGGCAAACTCTGGTGCAAATGGGCTCTTCCCAGTGAACACAGGCAGCCTTTACACTTTCCTTCTTCTAAAACCACTGTCTCGCTTTGTTAAGCCTCTACCCCTGCTGCTGTAGGCATGTCACCGCCTTGCCCAGCTCTGACACTCCACTGATGTGGCCCCAACTCTTTAATGAGAGGTGTGAAGATTCTTCATGGCGCATTTTCTACTCACTTCTAGTAGTGAGTTGGCTACTTTGGCTACTACTAAAAGTAATGCCAAGTCCCCGGCACAGTTTCAGCATGACCTTGCACCACTCTTAGAAGCAATTCCCAGGCATTGGATTGGGAGTTGGCAGAGGACCACCCTGTTTTGAAGGCTGATTTTGACAGTATGGACATGACCAAACCATATCAGGTGAACCAAGGCCCCGAGAACGGACAAGGCACAGTTTGATTTACAGATATCGCAATAAACTTTTTTTACGTGGCCTCTGTTGCTTGTGGCTTTGCTGGTTATGATTTTATTGGTATCTTGAGGGCTTTACATTGTAAGAGCCTCGGATTGCATTGTCTTAGTGGTTTCAGAGCGGGCAAAACCTCTCAGTACTTCAGTCCTTTGAAGTATCTGCATTGTTATGGTCATTTATAAATACCTTCAGGCAGTTTGTTACTTTCTCGCCCCCAGTTACTGCCAAGAAATAAATTAGAGTTAATACTTTCCTTGTTTGCATATGAGATAACAGAGTGGCTTCACACCGCTGGGTGTGCCTGATGTGTGCTCAGCGCTGCTCTGAGCAGTGATGGGCACTCACCTTTGGCTGTGGAGCTCGCTGTGAACTTCCTGAAAGCTTCCCTTACATCCAACATTGGGCAGAACACCAGCAGCTGGGGGCTTGTCCTGAGCTTTTCATGGAACCACAGAGTGATGCAGTTCTGAAGGGATCTCGGGAGGTCTCTGGTCCAAACCCCCATCCAAAGCAAGGTGAAACTGAAGCTAGATCCAACTTCAAAGTTATACCATATTGCTCAAGGTCATATTCAGCTATGTTTTGAATATCACCAAGGATGGAGATCCCCAACATCTCTGGGTACCTCCTCCAATTTTTTGTCATCTTCATGGTGAATTTTTTCCACTCCCTTTAGTGTCTAACTGGGATTTCTGTTCTTGCAACCAAAGTTCATTGCCTCGTTTCCCTTTACTGGGGACATCCAAGGAGAATCTGACTCTATGTCCTCTATACCCTCCCATTAGGCAGTTGAAGACAGCAGTAAGATTATGCTTAGGTGTCTCTGTTGAGGGCTGGACAAATGCATTTTTCTCAGCCTCTCCTTGTAAATCCTGTGCTTTAGTCCGCTAACCATGTTGGTGACCTTCTGTCTGACTCTCTCCAGTTTGCCAATCTCCTCCTTGTGGAAAAGCCCCAAACTGGGAAGCCCCAAACCAGATACAGTATTTTGGATGTGTCTAACAAATACCAAATACTTCTATTCAGAGGAGAATAGGTCTTCTATATCCACTACACTTCAGATGGTGTAATAAGGATTATTCTCCTCTTGGGCTGTTTTTCCATCCGTCCATCCATCCATCCACCTTCTTGGTATTATGAAATTCTTTCTTACTTGAACTGATGCATCAAAGACAGGAAATCAGACTTAAGCTAAGAGAGAGGCAAGGATGAGCCCTTTCTCCTTTGTGCCTCCATTGAGAATGAGAAGGATGGAGCAAGTGATGAGAGAAACAAGCAGCAAAGCCACATCAACGCAATTCAGCAGGAGATGTCCACGTAACAGCTGGGTGAAAAAACAGTTATCTACCTACCTATCTCCTGCACTTGGATGGAAAGGGAAGAGGGATTGGTACTACAGCACCATGTAGTTTTACATGATATGCTGGTTGTCTTCCCATCTCCCTCACCTTTTTGGAGGTGGTCTATGTCCACCACATGACAAAGCGAGATAAAAGGGTTTTGTGCCGGTACTGGAGTAAACCTGTTTGGCCACTGGGATTTTCAGGGTATCTATGAAACAAAACTACGATGCCATTTAATGATAACTCAAGACAGAGCTGTTACTTCTGACTGAATAGCACTTGAACCCCCTACCCCACCAGGCCCTAAGCATCGTATTGAACGTGAAGAGCAGAGCTGAAAAGAATGTACTAATCTGTCCTGGATTAGACCCTGCACAGGGAAGCCTGAGAGATTAGGTATTTTGATGCTTACAGAGCTGTTTAATCATAAGGTAATGCCCAGCCTGTTCACACAAATTAGGGTGCGTCCTGTTTGCATAATCTTGATTTCAGAGGCGAAATAATCTCACAGACAACTTGTTTCTACCGCAGATTTTATCCATTCAGCACATTCGATATGGGATCAGATCTCAGTCTGATGAAATTGTTGCAGGTTGGATTATGAGAGGAAGGAAGGAAGGAGGAAAAGAGAAGTGCAACCAAAAAGGTGGCCGAACTTTACCGTATAATTGCTCCTGGATTGCTAGGTCTAGGCATAATATAGCCAAGGCTTTATAATTTGAAGGGGATCTCTGCTTCTTACTCACCCTTTGGATGAGGGGATGTTTAATAATAATTCATTCTTTATTTGTTTTTCAAATAACACATCTTTAGTCATGGATAAAACATCCTCCCTCCTGTGCTTCTTGCCCCACAGTTCTTACAATCTAACTCCCTTCCTTACAAAAAGGCATCCATTCATTATTTTCCCAACACTACGCAGCATCAGAGCACCAATTTTCAAGCATTCCCTTCGAAATAAAAATCTATTCAGGGCATCCACCGCTTCTTAACGAATTAATTAAATTTTAATTAAACATCACCAAGAAATTAACTTTCCCTTTGCAGTCAGCTGGGTTGGGAAGGGCCATGGGGCATTCTGACATAGTTACAGCTCTTCTCAGTTTTCAAAGGGGAGGGATCTATGCTGATTCATTCATAATCAGCCCACTGAATAATGCATGGGATGCTAATGACAGTCCAAAGTCCTGAGAAGGAGACAGAAAGTACTTCCACAACCCCTTCTTTTTTTTTTTTTTTTTGAGAGGAGGAGTAGAGAGGGGAATAATAATAAAATAAAATTTAAAAGTCCTATTTCAGTTTAAGAAGCCAAGATGGAAAACACAGCTTTGAGGACTTTGTGAGCTCCTGACAGATATTTGGAGGAGCCTTTTTTTTTGATATTTCAGACGCTGCCTTCTGGGCTCTCACCCTATTCCTACATTTTCTCCCATCTCTCACTGAAGCAGAAGTACTAATACTTAAAAATAAGTCCTGAGACGGATCGTGCTCTCACATAACCCCCACAAACACAGGGATCAATGAAGGAGGCGATCAGAGTTGTGAGTACTGAGAGAGAGAGGGGAAGCTATGGGGGATCAGGAGCAATGAGACACTGGGAGATGCAGGACTCTGAAGACGATTTGCTCTCATATTACCCTTACAAGCCTAGAAATTTTCCCTGATTAGAAGGAGTTTTTTTAACAGAAACCCTGAGGTGAAAGGCTGTAACCACAGTGTACGGCTTTGGTCAACCTGTAATTTTAAGCCACACTAAATTACTTTGTATTCAGAAAGCAGAAAGACTTTTCCTGCCTTGCCCCAGAGCAGGACACCTCCAGTGCGAGGGGCTGGAGAAGCCAAGCCAGCTGAAGCACAAAAAGGTCTAAGCTTGACAGCAGCCAAAGTCTAGATGAATTGGGATGAAAAAGAAAGTATCTGAGAAGTGGAAACACAACTTTTCTGGTTCATTCCCCCCCTCCTCCAGCTGGATCTAAAACCAACCTCAGTGCTCCCTCTCCCCTTTCTACATTGAAGAATCAAGTAGGAATGGAGGGCACTTTTACAAAGGACAAGTTGTCTTATCTTAAAATACATATCTAAAATATCCTGACCACCTCTGGAAGAGCTCAGCACTCCCCTTTGACTAGAGGAAACTTAGCTCAGTCTTGGATTTTTAGGCTATGCCTCTTTGATCAAACTAGGGAGTCCCAAGGCACCGTTGCTGGAGCACCAGTGTGCGCTCTAATAAATGGTTAGTAGGGATCATGGCATGGTTTTTGCTTGGTCAATCAGCGCTGACACAGGCAATGCAGCTGTACCACCCTAATAATGAGTTTAATATTATGGTGATAGGCAAATCATGGCAATTTGGCCAGGGAATGGGACGGTATCTCCAATGCAGATACAACTCTGAATGCCTAAGTTTAGGGGGGATAAATAGCACCCATTGTTTCTGTGATCCTAAGGCTGACGCTGAGGGTTTTTCTGCCACTTTCACTACAAGGGCATCCACCAATGCTCTGAACGGGGCTGTGCATAAATTAGAAGCACAGGGTGGACCTTCAGTTCCCCAGAAATAATATTAGCAGTAATTTTGATAACAAGCAATGGCAGTAAATTCTTTCTCCTCTTGACTCCCCAGATGTTTCAGTGCTAAGTGCTGCAGACCTGGTGCTTTTGTCTTGCAAGGGTTGTCAACAAGGGTTGTCTTGCACTCCACACCTTCAATGAATACTGTTCCCAAGACTGTGTTTGACACTTGTGACTCTTGTGTGTCGCTGTGATGTTGATAACACACAAATTTCATCTCCTCCTTTTCCTGCTGAGAAATGTGTGTAAGAAATGCAAAACTACATGATTTGGAGACTTGTTTATTGCGTGTTTTTTTCCTGTATAATTTCACAAAGGATGTAGACTCCACTTTAACTTATGAACTTGTATTTGCAAAGGTTGGTGGGGTAGTCAAACACTGCACAATAATAAACTGTTCCCTTTCATCCATGGGATCCCTGAAATATTTTCATGCCTAGGCAGGATGAGGTGTACACAGTTAATTTCTGGTCTCACCCCCCTAACACCGTTCCCATGACATGACTCATTTGTGTAGTCCAGGAGATGTGCCTCTAAGTGAGATCAGTGGGCATCAGGCTCCTACAGCCTCATGTAATTAAGCTCTTTCAGATATTGCCATCAAAAAGCATCAAGGGAACAGTGTATTTAATCACCACTGCAGTTTATTCAGTGCTGCTTTGCCTCAGTTCCCCAATGGATTTGGCTCTGCTTCTGCCATGTGTTGCTGTGGATCTTCCTTCCTAGCCAAACATTTTCATGCTAAAAATTTTATCTCCCAAGGCTCAGCCTCTTACTACAGACATTTCTCCCAAAAGACACCGGTCTCTCTCCAACTCATTACTGTCACCTGGGAGGAAACTAATAACAGCGTGTGTTCACCAGCTCTTTAGGATTTTGCAGAGAATAAAGGATGTTCCCAGTTCCCTTAAGGGAGGAATTATCATTCCTGTACTTCGTGCAGGTGAGCCAGAGCTCACTGAGGTTAAAGGACTTGGCAATGGGCATTTAGTGATTTGATGGCAGAAGCAAGACTGTAATTGTGGAGTCCTGACTCACTCCATTCCTAATTACTGTCTTCCATTAACATAACTCAAACTGTAGGAAGTGCATCCCTGTTTCCCTCCTACCTCCAAACATATGTAACCCCCACACCTGATTTTTAGAAATATTCACTAATTCTGTAGATGTTACTTTGCAGGTTGGCTGAAAGAAATGCCAAAGCAGTAATAAAAGATTGGACAATTTGAATTGTTCTCTCACTTTAGGTTTTCATAATTCTTTTTTTAACCAAAAGCTGCCTTTCTGAAAAAAAAAAAAAAAAGATAAAAAATCTTGTAAAAATCTTCATTTTCTTAAATGTAAAACGTCTTCTCTGATACAGTTTTGCTTTGCTTAATTCAAAAACCTAATTTATCAGTCATTATGTTTACTGAAAAGTCTAATATTTTTAGTCAATAAAATTATTCACCTGGATGTAGTAAAAGTTTGAGTAGACAACGTTTAAAGAGGCTTTATAATCATAGAATCATAGCATGGTTTGGGTTGGAAGGGATCTTTAAGATCATCTGTTCCAACCCCCTGCCCTGGGCAGGGACACCTCCCACCAGATCAGGTTGCTCCAAGCCCCATCCAACCTGGCCTTGAACCCCTTCAGGGATGGGGCAGCCACCATCCCTGTTATAAAAAAATTTCTTCCTTATATCCAACCTAAATCTCCCCTCTTTCTGTTTAAAACCATTCCCCTTTGTCCTGTCGCTCCCCTCCCTGATCAAGAGTCCCTCCCCATCTCTTCTGGAGCCCCTTGAGGGACTGGAAGGGGCTCTAAGGTCTCCGTGGAGCCTTCTCTTCTCCAGGCTGAACCCACCCAATTCTCCCAGCCTGTCCTCACAGCAGAGGGGCTCCAGACCTCTGATGATGATTTGATCCCAAGCAGCTTATGAGACAGATGTCCAGGAATACCCTTTTGTCTATTGTCCATAAATAGAGTCTAACTCTCAAGCCAATGTCTGCTTTATAGACTTTAGACATGAGATTCAAGTCACCTACCTTTAGCTCTGTCTCCACTGAGATCAAACACCACTCCCAAACTTGGGGACATATTTAATCTACCCTTTCACATTCTTTCCTTCCACCCAAATAACTCCAGTCCTTTAACCATGTAATGCCTTTCAGTGCAGAGACCATCCTCACTTTACGGACAGGGCAATGAGGATCAGAGGGATTCTGTCATTCACCTAGAGTCCTGCAGCAGGTTGTGGCATGACTAGGAAGCCACGTCAGATATCCTGGCCCGTTCTGAGTAATTCTGCGTCAGGCAGATGTCATCCTATGAGGAGCTCACCTCAAAGCTCCTCTTGCATATGGGGCACTACTAATAGGTCTTGCCCATGTAGATGTTCCTGTGTCCGATGGTACAGTCCTGTGTGTGCTGTGGCTATGCCCTCAGAAAAAAAGAAGCATTATGGGGAATTCAGTGAATATAATGAAAATCATCTGACCTTCACATCTTTGGGGCATCTTCCATGCCCTCAGATTGGTTTGAAACTGGCCAAAAGACAAGTAATGGGGAAGGGGGCAGTTGGTGTGGATATTGTGATTGCAAAAGTCACATTTCCATAGCGCTTTAGGCTTTTTCTGTTTTGTTTTTTTTTAAAGTTGAGAGTGTTTGCTAAACCAGAAAGGTTCAGAGTTGGGCATTTTATATTTTCATTACGTTCTCTTTAATCTACTAAAACTGTCTTCAAACTGCTAGAATCTGGTGATGAGAATGGAGCCTAACTTGACCAAGAAACTGTTAACTACAGCTAATGGAAAGAAGTACAGTGCAAGAAAAAAAAAAGAGAAAACAAATTAAATTTTCTTTTTTTTCTATGGGTGTTCTGGAGGTGCTTGGGTATTGCTGTGAAAAATGACATTTTTAAAAAAAATAGGCATCGCGTCTTTAAAAAGGTCAAACAATCTCACTCTGATCAGTTATCACTTTCATTTTTCTTTTTTGCATGTGGGCCATTAAAGAGGAAAGAAAAGTGAAAAAGTTGTACAAAATGCATTTTATTTTGAAGTGTGTTTGAGGGAAACTAAGCTAAATGTTGAATTTTCTTTAAGTTTCTTTTTTTTTTTTTTCCTTAGAAGGATGTTTTCTGCAAGGAAATCATCAATGGAAAATGTTTGACCAGCTGTACTCTTATCTTTAGATCTGGAAACACATGCAATACATGGAAATCCCCACCTCACTTGAAGTTTCAAGGGGGTGACTGCATTTTGTGCTCATACGTCTTTTGATATGAGTAAGTGCTTCAGTATTTGCTTTTGTTTGCTCTCCATCCACTCCAGTCCAAGGAAAAATACAGGAAAATTTCCCCTTTTGGCATTACAGTGCATGATCACTGCGCAGGGATCCACAAAATCTGCTCCTGTTGATTTTTTTGCAGTCCCCTGAGCCAGGCCCTTGGTCTCTGCTCCTCCTTTTGCCTTCAGGGAATTTTAATCTGGAGATAAACTTCTAGCTTGCAGGAAATAGCAGAGACAACCTGGATATATCTCGATATGGACTGGCCATCAGAGGTCAGTCATTTGTGCTGTTGTTAACACAATCCTTGGCTTGGTTTTGGCCTGAGTCTGGTGGCTCCAACCCAAATGACCCCCAGCCATGGGTCAGCAGTTAACATAGTCCAACAACCACTCCTGGCAGGTTGCTTAGATGCATCCACCTTGCTCTGGAGAGAGTTTAGTTATAAGGACTTCACCAGACTGTGTCACCAAGGCAGAGCAAAGTCACTGGTCCTGGTTAGTCTGCCTGTAAGCAGGTCTTTCGGTTCATCATGGAGTGGTTTTCTTTCTCTGAGGTTAATGACTCAACTGCATCTTCGTACCGTGGAGCAAAGCAGCAGAAGGGTCTTGTCTTTGTTGTGTGTTGTCCTATCAAAAACTTTCTCCAGCTGCTTTACTTGTCAAAATCCTCTATCTGGAGGGCACTAGGTTATCCCAGAGAATCATTCAACAAGAACTGTTTTAATAGTTCTTTAGAAGCAGCAGCCTCCCATCCTCTCTCCAGCTCAGATAGGAATTGCAGGAAATAAAATAATAATAATAAAAGGGAAGAGGAGGTTAAGTTACATTTTGAATTGGATGAACATCAGTTGATGCTAACAGCTGCTTTTTTTTTTTTTTTTTCCCTTCAAAAGCAGAGTACCATAATGGTGTGTGTTGATAACACCAGGATTCTTGCAGGTTCATTTAGGCCTGTGTTCACTCATCTTTTGGGCACACAGCTAAGGTTCCTAAAGAATTTTAGCTGACTGTTCTCTCTCTGGAGTCCATGGAAAGAGCTGGCCACCCCTGAAGAGCTAGGAAGAACTCAAAGCAGGAGGATCACTCTTGGAAGACCTTGTCTCTCTTCAGTGGGCCTTAGGAGACATTATAATGTCTTTCTAGGCCTAACCATCTCCCAAACCCTCCAAGTCTTCTGGGACAAAGTCTCAGTCTGTGAGCTGAAGCTATGGCTGCTCAAAATGAACATCTACCGCAACCACTTTCTCAACTTCAAGCACTTACACCACCAACAGTTCTCTGTGCCACAAGAGTTTTGATGGCAAAGCTATGCCAGCCTGGAGGTCTGCGTGCCCTCCCATTGGAGGATGGCATAGACGTAGAGGTTGAAAAACACCATTAGCACACTGCTGCCCTGTTGGACACCAAGACCCAAAAAAGCACCTATGTGCTTCTTCTGCAAAAGAAAGCGAGGGTGGAGAAGGACATCATCCTGGAGACAATATACAAAACACTGGAAAACCCAGGAAAGAAGCTGGGTGGATCAGTGGAAGCCCCTTGTAATAAGAGACCATTGGTTCAGCACTTGGAGCAGAAGGAAGGGGATGGAGATGGCTCCAGCCCTCTGCCACCCGTTCACTCTCTGACCCTTTTACCTCTTATTCATTTACCTACGCAACTACGGGTGAGGATGAGATGTGGGACTTGTCTTTGATGTAGACGGGTCTGGTTTTGTTTGCTATCCAAAGCTGTTGAGTTTGGAATTCCCTGTTTTTTGCCAAACTTTGATAGTGGGAACTAAACGAGAGGGTGACTCCTAATTCCTGATCACTGCACCTCCTGCCTACGTCCAACAAGGAGACTGTAGAGCAAAATCCTGCTGTTCTTCCAGGAGAACAGCGCTCTCAGCAGGAATGGCAGATGCAGAAAGTCTGTAAGATTTGGCTTTTCTTCATGCAGCCTGGACTGGGTTGCAACCTCTGGTTTTATTTCATACCCCAGCCATGAAATGTTGATAACACTTAGGGAAAAAAAATCACATGTGCGAATAATGAAAAAAAAAAAAAGGAGCCCAAAAACTCCAGACGTACACACACACATACACATGCAGACCTGCTTTGGCTTGCATTACAGGTTCTCAGCCCGGGAGCAAATCGCTTGGGAAATTTAATTAAACTTTAATGAGGTGCTTTGATTGCTGGGCCGTACGCCTAGTGGAATTAATGTACAATGAAGGGGCGTCTCGTCATGCTGCTGGCAATAGCTGGCAAGTTCATGTAGAGCAGAGCATGTCATCCTAAATCACCTTTTGAACTCGGGAAAGCAGCAGGGAAGAACAACCAGGAAGCTCTAATGGGTCATTTAATTACAGCAGGTCCTTCACATGTGAGTTCTGTACATTGAAGAAACTCCCTCTGAGTCGCTTTTGGGACATTTCAGGAGGTTGGAGAAGGGAGGGCAGGCAGGATGGTGGTCTGTGTTGAGGGTTTCCTTCTCTTCTTTCCTTCGAGTGGGCAGGAGCCTGGATTGAAGGGAGCTCTGGCATGTGGGATCCTGGGAGAGAGGAATGGTGAGGAGGGACCTCAATGGGACCCTGGTGCACGGCTATCCGCTAGACAGAGAAAGACGCTATTTGGTTGCTAGTGGAGATATGGCTTCTGTTTCAAGGGGCCTATTCAAGCTCTCTTCAGCTGCCAGGCAAAGGCTGGTTTACAATGCAATGCTTATTTGGAGAGAGGAGCATTCAGCCTCAGGAGACTCATGCAAGTGGGTCCCACCTCCTTCTGCCTCAAAGCTAGGCCTTCATCTTGGAAAAGATCAGGTGCCGATTCTCTCCTGTCCCATATGAGATCACCACACAACCCTTCCAACGCCAACAACTCTGTGATAACCTTACCAGGCTGGATGTGTGACTCCTGCTGACCCTTGGTTTACGGGGTCCCAGAGGAACTGGGACACTGCAGACTCACCAGGGTATGTTACCGCACACGGCCCCTTTTGGAAAGAATCTATTTTTGAAATGAAGAAGAGCAGTGCTGGGAACATCTCAGGAATGCAAATGCTTAACGCAAAGTGCAACATGAGCTCTTGAAATTTAACTGAGATTAGGACAAAACAGAAAGTTTTATCTGCACACGCCAAGTCATCATGTGTCCTTGGAAACCTGGAGGCCACCAAGCCAATAGACATATTTCTTATCACCAGTCCAGCCACCACCCACCCAGTCTTACAAAACCAAACTGCTACTGCACTGACACGGTGTGGCTGGGAATGACAAACCGTTTTGTGTTCTCCACTGTTTTTTCAGCAAGACCCATTAGTTCCTGCTGCACTTTTCAGCCAAGAAAACAACCTTCCCAGTCTCTGGGCAGTTAAGGGCACTAGATGAATGCAGAACCAAAAATGCCTGCCCAACCTTCATTTCTCCTCCTAGTGCCAATGCTTTATGATGCAGCTTTTTATCACCTCTAATCCTATTCAGTGTTCAAACTAGGATTGTTCTACTTGGTGGACCAGCTATGTGCAAGGAAGGAAGACATCCTCTATAGGGCCCCTGTCATGTTGCTGAGGACACAAGAAGATATGAAGTGAATGATGTAGAGATGCTGAACGGGCATGGGTGTCCTTCCTCAGCTTTCAGATGTACACAGGCTGCCCTAAAGAACCAGTTATGTCCTTCCCTCTGCTGTTCAGACTGTCCATCAGGACTGCTGCTGGACCAATCTGCTGGAGTCACTCTCAGCAAGTCTTATTTTCCAGACTCTTAACTTGTGACCAGGGGCTACGGTGCAAACGGATTCCAGCTACGGTGTAGACTGCCCTTGCCGCAGCTGAGAGCTGGGTTGCTGAGTAGAGATTGGGCATTCAGCATCCCAAGCTGATGGGCAACTCCTCCACCTCTCCCAACACCTGATGGGTAACTCCTCCATTTCTCCAACACCTTGCTTCACTGGGGTCCAATGAAATGGCTGAGTTTGTGAAGCACCAGGGTATTGGCAGGACAAACATCAGGAAGGCATCCCCACCCAAATCCACTGCTCTTGCAGCAGGGCATATTGAGGAAGCAGAAAATAAGACCCAGAGCTGGGCATCGGTTGAAAAGAGAATGAGCCCAGCAATTCCAACCCCTGCAACAAGGGGCTGTGTTCTAGGATCAGTCGTTTAAATGATGCCTCTGGTGTGGTGTTCAAGTTGAGAGCTCTGTTGCCCTAGCATCTCACCGTGGAGACAGCTGGGCATGTCTGGGAAGTAAATCCCACCTTAAATCACTGATCAGACTTGCCCCAATCTGTGCAATCACTGGGGAGGGACCTGGCAGGCTCAGTTATGTGTTAAACGTTGAGTGGATGCATCCAAATCTGCCTGTGAGCTGAAAGAGGCAGAGGTCCAAGGAGGGGAAAAAAAGTTCATGTGTAATCCCGCACTGTGATCATGCAACGAGTGCCTTTCACTACATGATCGCATCACGGGATCTCCTGCAACTCCAGGTCTCCCGCAACGCCTGGCACCTGGAAGGAGTGGGGAGGCTGCACAAACATGCTCCAGCCCGGCGTTTCCTAATCCCGGAGCACTTGACTTCACAACTGCAACACTTCTTCCATCCTCCTGCGCGTGGGGGAGGGAAGAAGGAATGTTTTCTAAGGTTGTAAAGAGCCCAACAGACAAATCCACCCAAATCCCACACTCTGGCATTACCCAAGGGCCCCAGTCTGCACCTACACTCATAAATGGATAGGACCAGGATCAGGAGCACACATGCTTCTGCAATGACCCTCCGGCTATTTGTAGAGTAGTCCTTGGTGTGATTTTGGCCCAAGGTCAAGTGGCCATGATGCAACCAGGGCCCAGGGAAGGTTCAAGGTGAGTGAAGGCCAGGGTCCATTCGCAGTCAACTGTTTGGGTGCTGCTGTCCTCTTTTTGGAGGCTGAGAGAGTTTAGTAGGAAGGTTGCACCAGCTCGGGCTCAGACCTGACCTGTTTATTATTTTGCCTAGATGCATTCGTGTGAGAGCCATCAGGGCCTCTGGAACCGCCATGCCACCGGGGCAGAATAGAAGGCTGCCACCTCTCCCTGGCCAGCTCTGAAGGTGCACATTCTGCTGAGGCTTTCATCAGTCTGTGCTGGCAGTTGTGGAAAAGGAGACCAGGGGACCCTGCTTTCGCTAAGCCATGACTAGTCTGACCTCTGTACTAGTCTGACCTCCGTACACAGGCAGCCCAATCATTTCTTCTGCACCTGAGGCCATTGGTCCCTCTCTGGTCTGTTTTCCATTAACAGTCCTCAGCCCTGCTGTAAGGACTTGGCATCCTCACCTGGTTCAGCAGATCCTCATGCCACTCCTCTCCTTTTCCCAGGTCCAGTCTACACTCCAGGATGTTCATTCCACTAGTCTGGTCCTTTTCTCCTCCATCTTCTGGTTCCTCATCCAACGTTCATCCTTCCAGTCATGCTCCGTTCCTTCCCAGCCCTACCCTTCCTTGCCAGACCATGGTTGTTCACACCCACCTCCTCCTTCCTTGGCTGCTTTCTCCAGCTTCTTTCACCATCTAAGTCCTGTCCCCAGCACCTCAATGCCTTGTCTCCCTTCTCACCCAGACCGAGTCCCATCCCCAGCCTCCCACTCCCTGCTCGCAGTGCATCTCACCATTCCCACACCCACCCGGCATCCCTTGGTGTCTCCTCCACCCAGTCTCCCCCCCACACATAATGATAGCTTAAAGCTGTTGAAACTCAACAACACACAAGTGTCCTTCTGTGGCACCTGCCCCCAGTGCTTGACAAATATTCCTGAAGTGAATAAGGAGCAAGTCAAATCTCAGGACTCCCGATGTAGAATGATACCCAGAGAGGAAGACTGGAGGTCTCCAGACTGGAAAAGAGGTGGCTAAAGGGGTGGGATATGATATATAGTTACAAAATCATGCACGGCCCAGAAAAGGCAAATAAGGAATAATTCAACAGGAGAAATATGGGATCGAATGAACACGGCAGGTGGCAGGGTCAAAGCAACAGAAGGAGGTGGATCTTCACATGGAGTGGGGATGTAAAAGGTACTAAAATTTTAAACCCAAATGTATGGAACCCATCAAATGTATGGAAGACAATCCCACTGAGAGATATCAAGACAGAGAGCTCACAAAGCCCTGAGCTGCAGATGGTCTGAAGAGGGAGAGGGGCTGGGTTGGATCACTCGGCTTTCCCTGTTCTTGTATTCATCTTCACATGTGCTTTCCTTACTCAGTTGGGAACAACATCATGGGCTGCATCGGCCTTAGATCTGGCCAGATGTGGCCTGTGTATATACATATATGTGTATATCTGTCATATCTCCTCTGTGTGTGTATAAATATATATATATATCTCATATTACCCATAAATGGGAGGGGTGGAGTTGGGAATACTGGCCCCTCCAGCCCAGAGCTCATGGTGCTCCTGGCTTCAGAGACAAAACAGACCTCAGGTCTTTGTGGCTCTGGAGGGGGCTGAGTGGTGACAACCTTTGTGGTATGGTGTGATGCTCAAAGACCAGAAGCCTGGCCCCAACCGCAGAGAACTGAATAGCTGGTCCCAGCTCAGGGGTGCTGAGAAGCCTGTTTTAAACCAAGGTTTTCAGTGTCCTCCCTGGATTTTGGCCGTGGCCCAAAAGGGCAGCGTTGGAGACTCATCACTTACCAGGGAAGCAAATCCAGCCTTTCCCACCCAAGCCGCAGAAAAATAAACCCCAAAAGCAGCGTTTTGTTTCTCAAAACAAGAAAATAGGGCGGTGGTGGTGGAGAAGGATTTTTGGTGCCTTAGGTGGTCAGGGGGGTGAGCGGGACCTGCTGTCCCTTGGTACCCGATGCCACCCGCTCCCTGGGATGCCGGCAGGGAGCAGCGGGATCGTGAGTCAGCCCCCACGTGAGCGGGTTTCCTTCCTGCACCGCCAGCCCGGGCTTCTGATGTTTTGTTTGCCGTGAAGCTCTGGGGGCCGAGCGGGAGCTCCTGGAAATCAAAGGGAAAGAATAACATCTTGGGCTTGCTGAGGTGGGGTATGTCCTGGCTGGCCCAGGGGTGGGGGGGCGACATTCGGGGTGCTGGGGAGAGGTGGAAAGAGGGCACGGGTCAGGTCTCCAGCATGAGCCTTCTTAACCCCAAACTCTCCCTGCTCGTAGCAATGATCCTTGATGCCCTTCAGCTGCTGGTAGGGACTCTCATAGGTTCCCCAAGCTCCGAGGAGGAGGAAGGGAAGGGGCTTAACCCTCTCTCCTCTCTTCTCAGGGTGCTGTCTCTGCCCCTCTGGGTGGGAAACGGGACGCCCAGAAGTCCTTCTTGTATTGAAATTGGAATAAGCAGGGGTGGGGAGGCAGCTCAGCTCTTCTTAACCACCCTGCACAGGAGATGATTGCCATATTTTCTCTGTTTTCAGACTTCCCTCTATTGATGCCAAAGACAAAACTCTCAGTCAGAAGTTGGGCAATGCTAGCAAAAACAATGTCTCTAGAGTCTCTGGTTGTGTCCATGAGTGAGACGGTCCAGACTCCGTTGCTTGACCCTGAGGCCCCTGCGTTGGTCCGGCCACATTCAAACCAGGTGGTCACATCCAAAACTTCCCTGTGGATGCCCTTGCTACTCCCACCTCGGGTCAGGGCAGGATTTGTTGGCCTGAGCCCCTCTGTGCTGGGGACTATGATAATTTCACAGTGTGGATGGTAGCGGTTGAAGGAGGGGGATCTTCTCTGTCTTGGTTTCTTGACCTGTGTGAGCCTAGTGCAGGTCTCTCCATGTCCCTTCCAGCGTCCAGAGATGACTCTGAACACGTATGAGCCCTCAAGCAGTGCAGAGGTCTTCACTTGGGCCCTGTGGAAGGCCCCAGAAGGGTGGCAGGAGCACACAAGCTGCATTCAAAAGAGGAGAGTCTGGCCAGCACTGGATTTTAAGTATCTATCATAAAAAGATGGAGAAGATCCGTATTTGGCTCATTCCCTCCATACCCACTGCACAACCTCTCCCTCCTCCCCAGCCAGCTGGGTGCTGCTGGGCCATCGGGCACAACTCTTCCACCATCCTCCCTCTTTCAACACCTCCGGATCCCTGGTTATCAGAGGTGGGCAGGAGCTAACCCTGGACCTGCAGCCACAGAGACTGGTGTGGGTGGCCTTAGATCCTGCCTTGAAAGGGCGCTTCTGAGCAAGTCCTCACTGGGGGATGGATCTCCTCCAGGTGGGCACCAGAGGTGACGTGCTGGATTCAGCCAAGTGGGTTGCCACCGAGGTGACTCTGGACCGACGCCGAGCTTGAGCCCACAGGGCTGAGCCTTCACTATCCAGCCATGGGCTCTTCTCCTCAGCTTCCCCCTGCCTTTGCCTTGGCACCCTCCCACCCCATCCCCAGCAGAGAGGGAGAGACCCCCACAGCCTGCCCAGCCTACCCACAGCCCTCCTGCCCTGTGGGCCAAACCCTTCTCCCCCACCACCCACCTCCATCCCCTCGCCCCTTGTTTTCCTATTCCCAGCATTTAGACCTCCCGCACGTAGCCCTGGGGGAGCCGGCGGACTGTACACAGAGGGAGAAGTTATTTTTCCTTGACATAAACATCCAAGCCTTTCCTCGGCCCCCTCGCTTGAAACGTGGAGGTAGGACCTGGACTCATAACATCCGGCAGGAGGGGCTGGCCTTATCTGCCAGGAAACACTCAGCTCCGGATACATCCTCCCCTGCTCCCGGCACCCCAGCAGCTCCCATTGGCAGTGCCGGGCAGGAAACCACTCAGCAGCTTGTCTCATTCCCTCCTCTGGAGAGACGGGAGGGAGGGCCCGATCCTGTCCTCGCCGCCTGGAGGGGTGCGGTGGGGTTCGGAGGTGGGGTGGAATGGGGGCAAAGAGAGGTGGAGGGGGAAGGTGTTTACTCATCAGCAGCAGAAAAGGGTTGATGGAGGGAAAAAAGGGGGTTTGGGGGAGCTGGTGATGTTGAGGGTCTCCCCTTTGCTCTGCCACTGATTTGTAGGGTGACCTCAGTCAAGTCTCCTCACCACCTTCTCTGCCTCTACTCCCCTCCCCTGCTTCTCCTTTGAGAGCAGCAGAGGGAAAATAATCACCTCCCAGCTGATTCAGTAGCAGCACCCGGAGCCCTGGCGTGGGCTAGAGACCCCTTGTGCTAAGGGGGGTCTTAGCACAAGCTAAGGGGGTCTTAGCACAAGCACTTGGTCCTGTTCAAACTCTTGGTAGGAGACACTTCATGTCCCAACGCTGGACACAAAAGGGATGGGAGGGGAGGAAGTATTATCTCTATTTTACAAACAGGGAAACTGAGGCACGGAGCAGTCACTTGGCTGCTTGTCAGTGGGGTCTTACCCCTGCACGGTGACACTGGGACAAGCAGACATGGCTGGTGGAGTAAGGACGGAAAGGAGCCACCACCTGCTCAAGGGAGGCGAAGGAAATTGCCCATCAAGGAGGGACAGGGCATGACACACACCACAGCTCCCGGCCAGCCCAGATCCCAGCGCTATCCAGGAAGGTGACCTCATCCCTGCTCCTGACGCCCAGCACTGTGACCCACACAGCCACCCGGGCCAAGGGCTGGTCATGGCCACCGGCCACCGGGGGCAGAGGACTCATACCCTGCTCACCTCCTGGCAAGGAAAGAACCTTGCCCTGGCCAACCTGACACCCTTGAGCACCCTTGAGCCTAAACGTGGTGTGAGGTCATTTTATCCCTTCCTGCAGCCCTGATTTGATCTTCCTGCTGGTTCCCAGCCCGTCCCAGCCTGGAGAAAGCAGCTCACAAACCACAAGGCTCCTCAGAGTGCACAGAGGCAGCCTTGGGCTTGTGGGTTTGGGATGGGGAGGGAGGAAAAACGTGCCCAGGGCTGATGCAGAATGAGTCCCACTTGGGGTGGAGACCCCCCTAGCATCCATAAACCACCACGACCATCAATCCTCTGTAGGAACACCCACTTTCCAAGTAAAAAAGGCTCCTTCCCACCTCTGCCAGCCACTTATTTTCTGTCTGGTCCCCGCAGCGACGCCCTGCATCCCAAAAAACCTGCTGCGGGGCTGGAGGCAACCCCCCACAGCCTTGCATTTTCCATCCCGCCGGAGAAGGGACGGATGCCTCCGCTCCCGAATTTCGTCTCGGCTGCCGGTGGTGTCCTGGGAGGTGGAAGCCATCTGCTCCCGGCGCTGGGCGTGTGCCCGGATCTGGCCGGCGAGCCCTGGCTCCCAGGGAGCCGCACCTCGCCTTGGCTGCGGCTCCCAAAGCCCTCGGGGGGCCCCGGCTCCCGGTTGGGGCCTGTAGCTCTTCCTGACGTGCAAAGAAAGCACGGGGACACGCTCCCACCGCTCCTCACGTGGCTCCGGGTTGAGCAAGTGGGGACAGGCTCGGCTCGCGGGCGGCTCGGGGCTGGATTTCATGGAGAAATCCCTTTTCCTGGAGAAACCAGACCCTGGCCACCACTGTATGGGTTGCTGGGAGCTCTTGGTGTGGGCTTTGACTCCACCAACCCCAAAAGTGACCCTGTCTGCAAGAAAGGAAGCGGGGAAGAGGCTCACGGGGTGTTTCAGTCGATCCCGTCGCTGCTCGGGGCAGCACAGAAGAGGGCAGCCAATGTCCTGGAGAGAGGGTCCCATCAGGGGGGATGAATGCAAGAGCCCACATCAGGAACATTGGTGGCAATAACCAGAGCTTATCTTGTTGGGAGGCGGGATGACCGAGCTCTTTGGTTCCTCACCAAGGCTGTTTAAAAACTCGTAACACCGTTCTCAGCTGCCCCTGCAGCAGAGCTGACAGAAAGGGATGTTTGCAGAACACCCAGTGGTGGGTGCACCTCTGATGTCCTGGGGTGGGTTCACCTCTGGTGCCCTGGGGTAGGTGACCTTCTAAAGAGAGCCTGCTTGGAAGGGAGCAGTCCCCTGGATTTGCTGGTTGAAAGGCAGATCCAGGTTTGGGCACAGGGCCCCAGGCCACCCCTACTATGAGAACTTTTTAATGTCCTTCTGGGGAGCTGTGGGCATCCTCCAGGTCTGGCGCACCACAGGGATTGTGGGCAGAGCAGGAGGTGGGAGGAGCAGGACTTCTTCAGCCTTGCTCCTGGCATGGTCCCACGTGAGTCAACACTGCTGGCATTCGGCAGAGAGGCCAAACAGGTTCATGGCACCTCCATCCCTCCGGCTCCATTGGGCTGGTTCACAAATCCTCTTGGAAGAGTGACCCTGCCCCACCTGGGCTGCTACACCATCCAGCCAGCACCTCACTGAGCATCATAGCCTTGTGCTGTGCTGGTGCAAGAGGCACCGTGGTCCACAGTGTCAGCAGAACTCCCAAAGACTTCCATTTCAATTGTCCTAAAAGGGAAACCAGCTGGACAGGTCCAAGCGACGGGCAAAAGAAAAGACGGAGTGTGTGATGGGAGGGTTCTCTCCAGGGGAACCACAGGTGGGGAGTGAAGGAGGACCATAAGCGCAGGACAGGGGCATATTGGCGTCTCCCCAAACACTACACAGCCTCCCAACGTCTGAGACCATGGGCTCCCTGAGTCAGAGATAAGTCATTTATGGGAGGCAAGCCAGCCCGATCAGGTTGGGTTGGGTTGAGTGACCTCTGGAGAACCCTTTCAGCCAACACATGTAGGTGGGCATCACACAGTGCATTACAAAACTTGCTCCTCCACTTTTGGGGCCAAGCAGGAGGACACATGTACTAGGAGGTGTGTGTGGCTCAACCTCAAGGACTGCAGGGACACAGCCTGATTTAATGTCTGGCAGGAGCAGACTGAGATATTGGTCCATGGGCTACAGGGAGGACTAAGCTTTTCTCTTCGCTAGTGATGCTTGAAGGCCACCAATCGATGTCTACCTAGAAGACCACCCATCACGCAGCATCTCAAATGTGACCCACACTCCATTTCTGAGGCCTCACTTGCAGCGAGGATCCTTCACATGGCCCTTGCACTGGAGCATCTTAAATGGTCCATCGGCACAAACCATGCAGTGAAAAACTGCCTTAAATGTGAATAAAAACCACGCTCCAGGCACTGGCACTCGCCCCATAAATAGGCAACATCATTTGTCCTCACCAACACCCCAAAAGCAAAGCTTTGCTTTAACTTCACCGTAATATCTACACAGGGGTTGTCATGAAAAGGCCGTATTTTTGAGATGGCAAAAGCGGGATCAAGGCCACCAGAGTGACTTGCTGCCCCCGAGACACACCGAGAAAAGCGAAGGTAAGCCCACGTCATGCCTCGAGTTGGTTTGTCAGAAAGCAATCCACAATTTGTAAAGATAACCACAGATCTTTTTTTATTTAAAAAAAAAAAAAAAAAAAATGGAAGTAGAAAAGTTTGGCCGAAAATACCACCAACAAAAAAAAATAATTAAAAAAATAGCACTCACACAGGAAATGTTTCTGTTTTGAAATCTTTGTCAATAGCTACAGCAATTTAAATCATAAAACAATCATTGTATAAAAACATTTATTTAAATTAAATATTTTATGCAAACTCGTATCTACACTCATTCAAAATGCATAGAGTCACACAAAAAAGATGGAATGTATTAGCTTAAAAAACCTGTGAAGTTGTGGGTTTTTTTTTTTTAAGTATTATTTGCAATTATTATTAATACACGTTGGGGACTGAAACCAGAAAATCATAGCCACGCTACTAACTAATCATTACCAAGTGCCATACAGTAAACACTAAGATTAATCATGTCATATAACTGATTTAAAATAAAGCTTCATCTTTATGAAAAGGAAGAGAACTCGAGCAATACAAAATCCGAGGGGAGGAATAATGGAAGGAATAAATCAATGTACAGCTTTATTACAAGCAATAATACGCCGGAGTTAGAAGAGGCATTGGGCACTGCGGCTCGAAACGTGGAGCCTTTGCCTTCAAAGGATGTTTGGTTAAAAAAAAAAAACAAACCCAAAACTGAAACAACATGTGTCTGCTACATCATCACCTCTTTGCCCCAAGTGCTCATCCCAGGACCCCTTCCCAGCCCAGTGGGAGGCCAAGGAGAAACCATGGCGGGGGGACGTGGATGCTGGCCCCATCCCGCCTTTGCAAGCCCTGATCTAACCCTCCTCCTCTGCAATGTGCCCCCCCGCAGCCCCCACCGCACATCCCCAGGAACAGCCCAGCAGCATCCCTGGTGTCCCGGCCCCTCTGGGGCTTCCTGAGGGGATGAAGCCCCCAACTTGTGGCCTGGGGGCAGGGGGATGAGGCAGGTTTCACCCCCACCGGTGCACAGGGAGGTCAGGGCGCCAGGAGCCATGGGTGGCTTGCAGACCCTTTACCAAAACCTTCCCTTTTTCCCCCACCATCCCCGCCTTGTCCCCTTCCAGGGCTTTTTTTTTTTTCTTTTTGCCCCTCCCAGGACTTCAGAGCTGCCTTTTGTGGGATGCTGCCACCCCCCCGACTCCAAAGCAGAGCTGGGGGTGCCCCGAAATGGCAGGGAGCCTTGCAATGCTCCCGGGAGCATCTCTGCTTTGGAAGAGGGACTTGGCCCAAGGGCTTTGACATTGGGAAATTGCCCCTCCTTGCCCCCCCCCCCCCCAGCCCAGCCTTGGGAGCAGAGCACCCCAGGCTTTGCACCGGTGGTGAACTGACGACCCAAATCCTTTACCTACGCCACCGAGGAGACTCCACGGCCCTCACGGTTCGGACTCGGTCACCCCGAGGGGTGGCCAGCGATGTCCCCGGGGCAGCAACGCCTCGTAATACTGTGTCGGGTCCTTCCTCGGCCGGTCCAGGTGGCCCCCGGCCGGCAAGGGGTGGGGGGGTGGGTCTAGGAGACGCTGTAGTTATTGTAGTAGGTGGCCGTGGCATCGGCCAGGACGGAGATGAGGCTGGTCTCGGAGGTGTGGGAGCTGCCAGACGCCGGGACGTGTCCGTTGGCCAAGACGCCGCCCTGGTGGTCGCCGTGGCCGGGGTTGTTGAGATACTGGTCGAACTCGTTGCGGTCCATCTCCCCCAGGAGCTCGGCTTGGCTCAGCTGGTCCAAGGTGTCAAAGCCGTGGTGGTCGGGCGGTGGGGAGAGCTGGCCCAGGTGGGCATGGAGGCTAGGAGGGTGCAAGGAGGGGAAGGCGGGCGTGTAGTAGCTGGAAGGAGGAGGAGGAGGAGGAGGAGGAGGAAGAGGAGGGCAGGTGGAGGCCGGGGGGATCATGCAGGTGGCCGGCTGCGGGATGGGGCTGAGAGGGTGGTGGTTGCACGGGAGGGAGCTGCCCGCGTACTCCGGGGAGTAGGTGGCTCCGGCGAGGTGGGAGCGGTGATGCTCCTCGGGGCAGGGCGAGGAGAAGAAGCTCTGCTCGGGGTCTATGGCGTCCAGCGGAGACATCTCCGGGGGGGTGGGCAGCCCGTAGGGGTAGGTGTCCACGCTGGTGGTGCCGCCGCCATTGCTGCTGCTGCTGCTGCTGCTGCTGCACGGGGCTTCCCGGTAGCCCCGGCCGGCCGGTAGCCCCGGGCGAGGTGGGTACTCACCCGGACCCTCTTTTTCCCCCCCGGCCCGGCCGCAGGTCCGCTTCTCCGGCACGGCGTTTTGGTCCCGCGTCAGGCTGCCCAGCAAAAACCCGGGGTCCACCCGCTTGCAGATGCGCTTGACCTGCTTCTTCCGCCGGGGCCGGTATTTGTAGTTGGGGTAATCTTGCATGTGCTTCACCCGCAGCCGCTCGGCCTCCTCCACGTAGGGACGCTTCTGCGAGAGGCTCAGAGCCTTCCAGGACTTGCCTGAAAACGGAGAATAAAACTCCCCTTTAGCGCCCGTATCGGGGTAGGGGGGGAAAAAGAGGGGGGCTGCCTCCCAGAGCTTGCAGGCAAGCAACCCACGGGGAAAATTGGGGGGGTCCCGATATCCCAGCATGGAGGACGCAGCCCACCAACCCCCCAGGAGGACGAGACGGCAGCCGGAGGGTGAAGAAGGAGGGGACTGAAGCCACCGTAGGTCCACCAACTCCCCCCCCCTCCGCCATCCCAAGCCCCCGAAAAGGGTGGGTTCAGGGTTAGCTGAGCCCCACTGCCAATAAATCACAGACCCATAGAATGGTTTAGGTTGGAAGGGAACTTAATGAGGGTCAAAGGAACGCCCCCGGCTCCACGGACTGATCCATCTCTCTGGGATGGAGAGCCCGGCGGCTGAGCGGGGACGGCCGAGGCCATGCCTGGCTGAGCAGGGGTGGGGGGGGGG
>QJSC01020513.1:0-70760 GCA_003697955.1 Calidris pygmaea | reverse complement strand
CAAAAAAAAAACCCTCCTCCAATGACACCGAAGAGTAACTGCCTGCTCCTCCTTGTTTGCAAACTCCGGAGCCCCGGCCAGGATGGCGCGGAGGGAGGGGGGAGTGGGGGGGGAGGGAGAAAAAAGTTCTCCCCACCCTCTGCCCGGCACCCCCTGGGAGTAAGGGGGGGAGCGGGTAAAGGGGAAGCGCCCCCCCAGCCTCCCCCTTCTTCTCCCCTCCTCCCTCTCCCCTTTTGTTATTCGTATTTTTTTTTATTCTTTTGCCCGCTGAAGGGGAAAGGAGGAGGGAGCTGGGAACGGCCCTGCCACCCCTGCACGGTCCCCCCCCCACACACACCCCGTATCTCAAAGCCCCCCAAAAACTTCAAGGCCGGGGGAAGCGCAGAGAGAGGAGATGAGGGCACTGAGATTCTTTATTTTTAGGGTGCTCTGGAGAGAAAAGGAAAATGGCTCCAGTGGGTCCCCAGACCCCTCCCCAGGGTTTGGCAGGCTCCGGCGTGCCTGTTTGCAAGGGGAAATCAAGGCACGGGTCCCGCAGGCAGGACCCCCCCTTTCCCCCACCCCCCCCTGCTTTAACTGCTAGTCCAGGCTGTGCTCTCCCTGGTTTTCACCCAGTTACCCCAAATTCCCAGGTCCCAGGGATATGTATGTACAGGAGGGAAACTGGGCAACCCGGTCAACCTGCTGGTGGGCGCTTGTCCAGCCTGGTTGGGCTCCTGGCTGAGCTTTGCAGGGGCCACACAGGGCAGGGGATGGTGCCGGGCACAGACCGGAGGGGCTGCGACATCCCCAGTTGGTCCCCAGTGCCCATCCCCTGGGACACCGGGAGACGGAAGGGCGGTCTGATGCTTTTTCTCCCTGCTGCCCCATCCTGCAAAGCCACCCCAGCCCAGCTGGGATGGAAGCACCACCGTCTCACCCACCGGTATTTCCTACTAACCCTGTGCCGGGTGGGAAAGTCACCCCCGAGAAGCTGGGATGAAGGATGTCCAGGAAGGCGATGGGACCCACAATCCCCAGCCGGACCCCCTTGCCCGGTTTATCCCTGCCACTTGCCCCCGGCGAATATATTTAGTGGCTGGATTCCTTTATGATTCTGACCCCCTGACATGGGCTGCAGCGGCTCCGCTTTGACTGATGGTGGATTTCCTCTCCGCCCTGCCAGAAAACCGGGGGCGAGAGATGGGGAGGCATTTCCTCGGGGCCGGCCGGCGGCCGCTGCCCCCATCCATCTAACCCCCGGGGACAGAGGGGAAAAACCCCAGCGTGGATCCCGGGGCTGGTGTGTGTGTGTGTGTGTTTGTGCAGGTAAGCAGCGATTTACCACGTGCCCTGGGTGTTCCTATTGACTCTTGTCAGATGAGGAGTGATGGAGAGGGCGGTGTGTAAACGTGAGCCGTGAGGGTTGCAGGATCTGCCTGGATTTCCCGGTCTCTCCTTTCGTTTTGCCCCAAATCCCCACGTTTCTGGTGGGTTACGGTGGTTTGGGGGTGCGGAGAGGTGGAAGGTGCCAACTTCGCCTCCAGCCGGAGCAACGACTGCCCTTTCTGAGCTTTTCCCCGGGACCGAATGAAAACCCTGCGGAAGCAACGACATTTTCCGAAGGAACTGATTAAAATCTATTAAGCTATTTACAAGCGGGCTGGATCAGAGCTGCGTTATCTGGGAATACAACAGGAAAGCAACTTCTCTTAAAATCTAAAAGGCGCAGGAGATTTCCTGGTCCCGGGACAAGATTTATAAACCCTTTACACACAGGGAACGCGCAGGCAGGCACATAGCAACTGCCTTTCATCTGTGTTTTGGACACGGCGGGCTCCGGTTCTTCTCCATAAATCCCATCCCATCCCATCCCATCCCACCTCGAAGTGCCGGGATGAGGCAGGGAGGGAGGATGCCAAACCCTCCGTCCTGCCCCAAACAGGTCTCCTGGGTGCGTTTTCGCAGGACGGGAGGTTGGGAAGAAGACCCGCAACATCCTTTTTTTTTTTTTAATTATTATTATTATGATGATGATTACTTATTTATTTCCCTTTAGTAGGAGTGGAAGCGCACTGAAAAAAATAAAAAATAATAATAATAAAAAAAAAAAAAAATCCAACAAAAAACCTGCCCAAAGTTGCAAGGTTTTATTTTGAATATGGCCGTGTTATTTTTCACCCCTCAGGATGCGCCGGGCCTGGATATCGTCATTATTATAAAAATAACAACCTCCGTTACTCGAGGCCCTGGAGACCAGCGGATTTTTAGTAGGAGTAGTACAATATATCCCCTCGAGGGAAAAGGAAAATAAAAAGGAAGAGACGAATTCCACGCGACACACGGTGCTGCCTCCATCCCGCACCGCTTTTCCAAGGAGGGGAGATTTTCCAAGGATTTTCCGGGCGAGGATAAAGCTCTGGGCAGGGACAGGACCCGACGGATGTCTGGAGGCTCTCAGACGGAGCCCCTCGCCCAGGTTTTTCCTGCTCCTCGCTCTTCCCCTCCGCATCGTGGGGGTAACATCGATTGGTCTCCCCCCGGGTATCGGGGGGGGGGGGAAACTCACAGGGTTTTTCAGAACCTGCCCTGCGGTCGCAGGACGAAAAATAGTGCAAAAATACTGGAAAAATTTGGATTTTCTCCCAGGCTGGAAGACAGCACCTTCCTAGGGTCCCCTCTGTGCCACATTTTGAGTGATGATAATAATAATAATAATAATAATAATAATAATAATAACAACAAACCCAACTTTTTTTTTTCATTCCTCCCCTCTCCTTCAGCACCTGGCATTCTGATTGCATTAGTAAGATGGGTTTCATTCTGCACCCGACCTAAAATGCTGGTTAAACCTGTCCTGGAGGAAGCTCCGCGTTACATAAAGGCAGCTGGGGGCCCTATGAAAATGCCACCTTGTTAATTGGGACCGCATCAGGCTAATTAGCAGCAGTCTGGAAAGAACTCTTCTGGACTTTTTGGTTTATTTTTGTGGTTTTGTTTTTTTTTTTTTCACACTTACCTTCCCCATTCTGGCGTTCAGAACTCTTTACCTGTATCTGGGGCACGGGAAGGAGCAGAGCTCTCCCAGGGCTTTTGCTTTGGAGAGCGGGGAAATTACAGGCTAAAAGCTACGGGCTAAAATAGACCGAGCAGACAAAGGGTGGAAGAAAAGCTTTGTTCTCCCCGTTTTTAGCGGATGGGGAACGGTGGCGGCAACTCCCCGTGGGGCAGGCAGAAAATCCCTGACCCCAACCCGGCTTTCGCCCCGCGCGGGCGAGACCGTCCCCACTCTTTTAAAAAAAAAAACTCATCCCCTTTTAGCCTGGATCCCACATCTGGCTTTTCACTCGGCTTGCCAACGGCGGGTTTATTTTCACTAAATAACCTCCCCCACCCCCTCTTACCCCCTCGCCCCCCTCTTGCTTCAGAGACATTAAAATGTGTGAGAAAGTGCAAATCCTAAATTAGCTCGATATTCACATGTTCCTTAATTATTGATGAAGCTCTGGGCTCCCAGGGGCAGTTTTGGCAGAGGCAGCCGGGGGTTCCCAGCAGAAGAGCCGGCTCTCGGCGGCGCGGCTCCCACCCAGGCAGAAGATCCACCTCTTGCCCACCCCCCTCTCAATCCTCCCCAGGTCCACCAGGCTTTCCCCAGGGATCCCTACTGGGACCAGTCATTTAGGAGGAGAAACCAGAGCTTTCCCCTTATACACCCCGCAGTGAAAAATGTAGACCAAAATAAAAAAGCTAAAATTTTAGGCAGACACACTCAGGATGCTCCAATTATTTTTAATTTGCAGCATTAAGAGTTACAAAATAAATATCTTTCAGTCCCTTTAGGTCAAAAGGGACTAGCAGAATTTCCCTCTTGCGCTTTAAAATGGATAAAAATGGATTAAGATAAGAAAAAAAAAATAATTAGAGTGACTCAGAAGCAGAATTTTAAGTTGTGACTTGCTGAGAAATCGAGCTCCAGTTTGGCTTCGGAGCAATTTTCCCGCTTCTGCCACCACAGGAGTTTTTTTATTTTTTACCGTATTCGCCAGCCCCACATCACAAAAGGTTTGTTTATCCAAGGAAAAGTTTGTTTGTCCCTGCGTGGGACAGGACCAGAGCCGGGGTTATTGTCCCAGGACTCCCTGAGCTCAGACCCTCGGCCACTCACACTGCGCCGCTGAGATTTATAACCCTTCACGGAATTTGGGTTCTCCTGCCCGGGAACGAGGAGAGATGAAGCAAAGAACGGCCTCAGAGGCGAGAAATCCTCCCGATGTTTGAGGAGACGCTATTCTAAGATCTTTTTCTTTTTTCTTTTTTTTTTTTTTTTTTTAGGGGAGGCGTGATGCTCCGCGGCGTTTCCAATAGACTTTGTGTGGTTTTCCTCTCTTCTCGGAGCTTCCTTCCTCCTCTCGGGCGCTGGCAGGTTTGGAGGTTTCGTGACGTCAATTGCGCCTTTTGAAGGTGGGTGCTTTAAGAACTTCATTCCCGTGTGTTTAAACAGGAGAAAATTGGTTAATTACATGGGTGCACTCAGCTAATTTGCTTTGCCGAGAGCTGATTATCCGAAAGAACCGGAACTACCTTCTGCTTAAAGGAAAATTGCATTAATGGCACGAGATGCTGAACGGGATGGGTCCCCAAGGGGGTTTCTTAACGTTCACACAAAGTGGCTGCATCTTGGATATTGTCTAAAGAACCCAAATTTAAGGCCCCAAGTTAAGGCTTTGGGGCCTGAGCTCTTTACCCCATCTGAAATGGGGTTGTCTTAAAACTTGTACTTAACGGTGGCACAAATCTGTGCTTTGCAATAATCTTGGATGTTACTTCTGCTTTACACTGGTCGTGTGTAAAGGACTAGAGCTGATACATCTGAGACCCCACCGGTGTCCAGCTCCTCAGGAGAGACATGGAGCTGTTGGAGCGGGGCCAGAGGAGGCCCCGGAGATGCTGGGAGGGCTGGAGCCCCTCTGCTGGGAGGGGGGGCTGAGAGAGTTGGGGGGGGTCAGCCTGGAGAAGAGAAGGCTCCAGGGAGACCTTGGAGCCCCTTCCAGTCCCTCAAGGGGCTCCAGGAGAGATGGGGAAGGACTCTGGATCAGGGAGGGGAGCCACAGGACGAGGGGTGATGCCTTTAAAAGAGGGGAGATTTAGATGAGATCTCAGGAAGAAGTTCTTTCCTGTGAGGGTGGTGAGAGCCTGGCCCAGGTTGCCCAGAGAAGCTGTGGCTGCCCCATCCCTGGAGGGGTTCAAGGCCAGGTTGGAGGGGGCTTGGAGCAACCTGGTCTGGTGGGAGGTGTCCCTGCCCAGGGCAGGGGGTGGGAACTGGATGATCTTTAAGGTCCCTTCCAACCCAAATCATTCTATCATAGAACCATATGGTTCTATGATCTTGGGAAGAAATCCAAGGAACAGTGCCTGTCCCATACATCTGGGTTGTCACCTCCCACCCTTGCCTCGCAGGAGGGCTCTGCAGAGTCGGACACAGGACCATCAAACCAGTTGAGGCCCATGAAGCTCATGCAGACTTTGGTCTTATGCTGCTAACAGGCTACTTCCCCGTGGCCTCTACTTTCCAGGATGGAGTTCTGTGCTTGCAGGTAGTTACAAGCACGAGTTGGCACGTTTATTGCTGTTCACAAAATCCCAACTGCAAACCCCATCGCTTCCCCAACAGGGAATTTCGAGGCTCAAGTAACTCCCGAGAAACCAGCACCTGCGCCAGGCTCCCAGTGGGAAAAGGCAAATTTTCTTCTGTGTCACTGGTGACCTGGGATGACCAGAACTGGAAAGATTTTAAGATCTCTGCTGTGCTGTGCATCATTCTCGGTTTGGGAGCAAAAGCAGAGGGGCGACTCTCATTTTGCTTGGTTTCTGGGTAATTTTACTTGGAGGTACGTAATTTTGTGCCGCAGTGTGCGAGCCCAATGGATAAATATATAAACAAAAGACCCTGCTGTTTAAAAGTCTTACTTTCAGTGAAATGAAACCGAGTGATATCTTTGTGCTTACATTCTGCTAATTTCACCATTCGGGTAACGACGTGATTCTTTTTCTTACGCTTTCGAAAAAAGAACCTTCTCACCAAACCCGAGTGGGGTTAAAACTGGACTCACAACCCACGATAAACAACAAGAAGAAAAATATGACTTATTACTTTGAAACACGCTCCTCAGTGTCTCAACCATCCCTTTCACCTGGTAAGAAGAGCTCTTTGCCGAGTAACGCAAAGTTGGCCGACAACAAACACACGCAGAGCAGCAACGTGAATTCCTTGTTTTAAATGTTAGGCTATTATGATTTTTTTTTTTTTCCCTCCTAAAACTCATCTTCTGCCCATGCTATTTCCCTCTTTGAGCTTGAGGCCCATTAAAATCCTACATTTCCTGGGATAAAACTGAAATTCCCACTTCTTGGACAAACAGAGAATCTTCTGTATTCAATCTGAGCCAGATTTAAAACATAGATACAGAATCACAGACTGATTTGGGGTTGGAAGGGACCTCTGGAGATCATCCAGTCCAACCCCCTGCCAGAACAGGTCCACCCAGAGCAGGTTGCACAGGAACGTGTCCAGGTGGGGTTTGAATGTCTCCAGAGAAGGAGACTCCACCACCTCTCTGGGCAGCCTCTTCCAGGGCTCTGCCACCCTCAAAGTCAAGAAGTTCCTCCTCATGTTTAGATGGAACTTCTTATGTTCCAGTTTGTGCCCGTTCCCTCTTGTCCTGTCACTGGGCACCACTGAAAACAGACTGGCCCCATCCTCCTGACACCCACCCCTGAAGTATTTCTAGGTGTTGATCAGATCCCCCCTCAGCCTTCTCTTCTCCAGACTAAAAAGACCCAAGTCCCTCAGCCTTTCCTCCTAAGAGAGGTGGCTCCTCTCTTCCAGTCCCTTCATCATCTTTGTAGCCCTCTGCTGTACCTTCTCCAGCAGTTCCCTGTCCTTCTGGAACTGGGGAGCCCAGAACCAGACCCAGTGCTCCAGATGGGACCTCCCCAGGGCAGAGCAGAGGGGCAGGATGACCTCTCTCGACCTGCTGGTCACACTCTTCCTGATGCCCCCCAGGATGCCATTGGCCTTCTTGGCCACAAGGGCACATTGTTGGCTCATGGGCATCCTGTTGTCCACCAGGACTCCCAGGTCTTTTTCCTCATACGCAGTGCTTAATTGTAGTAACACGGTAAATTTATAAAGATTTACTCCTGGTTTTCTTCTTTCCGTAACCAACGCTGGAATCCGGCCAAACGCGCAGAAGAGTTTAGCACACAGAAACTCCTGGAAGATTAATACAGAGAACAAACAAACAAGCCCAGTGGTATTTGGAGACAGAAACCCCATTCCTTGACTAGCACCTTTTCAAACTGAAATCCCAGAGAGACTGTAAAGTTTAGCTGCTTAAGACTTAAAAAAAAAAAAAATTAAAATAATAAAAATCATTGGAAAACGTCAAGCTTTTGGCTTCTGCTAACAAACGAAAATCCAAACTCGGGGTGAAATTGGAAAGGCTGCTTTGAGGGGCGCCCACAAAACTTAGGATGCTTCGATATAACATAAATCAATTATTTTGCTGGTTTTTTCCATTTTTTCACCCCGAGCACGGAGCTTACTGGAAACTCTCCGGCAACCTCATGGCGCTAAGCGGCAGTTTCGTTGAAGGAAGGCAGGGAAGAAGCCCAGCCGCAGCCCCATCAGGGCCAATATTTGTACAGTGCTGAAAAGCAAATCCTGCAAGGTTGAAAAACTTTGACGCCAGCCTGAAACACAGAGAAAGGCATCCCCTTCTCCCTGGCAATAAGGAAAAGGACAGGAATTGCGCCGCAATGAATGAGCGTGTCCTGAGGGCAAGAAAGGTGAGCTGTAAACCAAGATATCTCAAAAAAAAAAAAAGAAAAAAAGAAAGAAGATTTCAGCTGCAGCTAAAACATCTTTGGCCACGGGGACCGCGTGCTTCAGACTCAGCTTCTCCCACCGGACAATAAAGGCAGCTCGAGGAAATTTTTTCATATTAACATCTGCATCTTGACAATGTTTTTCAAACCCCGTTAAGCAACTCAACTGAGCTGAGACAATTAAAAAAAAAAAAAAAGGAAAAAAAAAAGTCCCTATTTTATTCAGCGGAGCAGGGCAATGGGGATGTTTTAGATTTACACTGATGAGACACAGCCCAGGGCCCAAAGTCAAACCAACAGCTAATGGGTTTGAATTCTGGTCAGGTCCTCTGGATTATTCCACGCAAACTGGCTGGATTTCAGGCTTGGGCTGGCAATTTGCCGTGGCCAAAGCAGTATCAGAACCAGACTCCAGGACGGTGATGGGCTTCTTCCCGTTCCCCCACTTCCAAGCTCACCCATCCCTGCTGACAGCACTCAGCGGAGGGAGATTCAGAGGCCAAAATCCATCCCCCCGTGTTTAAGCTGCCGAGTTCCAGCATTACTTATTTCCAGGCTTACGAAGAGAAACAAAGCTCTAATTTGGTTATACACCTAAATTGCAGAATTTCAATGTATAAATGGCAAGACGAACGCACCCGACCAGCTACGCTTTTAAAATCTGTTCGTTCTCTTCATTTCACAGAAAACTTTGCTCCGTCCAAGACAACTTTTTGATTTCCAGATGCACCGCTGAAGGTAACCGAAACGCTGCCTGGGAACTGAAGGTTTAAGAAAGGCACAGCTGCTTTAGCTTTGTTGCAAAGTTACAATTGCTTGACGATAGTTAACAACTGAGAAAGGAAACAAAGGGAGGTATTTTTATTTCGTTCTTTAGTACGGACACTCAGGCATAAACCTTTCATTTGAGTAAGGATTTGGGGAAGAAACAACATTTGTTTTAGATGTAAAAGGAGATCAATGAAAAAAATCAAGACAGGACTTTGCAAAAATCAGTGAAAAAAATGCATACAGCTTTGCTAAACCCCTCTCCAGTTTTCAGAAGCAGAGCTGGGCTGTCACAAGTGAGAACAAGAGTGGCTTTATCATTAAAGGCAGCAGTAGGGCGACTTATTGTTTCCCCCTGGATTGAGAAAAAAAAAATAAATTCATCAAGTCCTGCTTTGCAGTCATGCCAGCCTTGGTCCCACACCTTTTTAACATGGCCCTGAAACTCATGTTGGCCTGTCAGCGTGTTCTGTCTTGAAAAAAGCTGTATTTAAACACTGGTTTCAGTTGGAGGTAGAGCAATGTGCTCAAGACTGGATTACAGCGATGTCTAGCTGGTGTCCTTACACAGACTTCTCCTCTAGCCCTCTGGCATGGGTTCAAATCACCCCAGAGTCCCGGCTTGACTCTTAAATGGTTAAAAGTGCTTGCGGTGCTTCTTTTTCTTTCTCTGCTCTCCTTCCACACACTCATCTGTCTCCTCTTTCTGCCTTTTGTGTTTCTTCTTATGGCGTTTCTTTTGCTTGGCCTCAGAGTCCTCTACGCTGAGATCTTCTCCATCAGATACTCCCGTATAAATTTCTCCATTGCCCATATTTTCATCACAGCCAATGCTTCCCTCTTCGTGCTGCTCTTTATGTTTCCTTTTCTTTTTCCCCAAGTGACACTCATTTAATGGAGCATCCAGTTCCTTCCCATTCAAGCTTCCTACCTTAGACTGCTTCACTTTTGGTTTCTCGCAATGCTCTGCACTCTCTGCCTCATCTCTCTTCTGCTTCTTCTTTTTCTTTTTGACTTTGGTTTTCAGTTCTTCCGAAGGTTCCAGAGCCTCGTCAGTTGTCAGGTGGGAAGTGTCCCCCTTTGTTTCTGTTTCATTCTGGGAGCCCTTCAGTTTTGCCATGCGCTTGGCGAAATATTCCTGTACCGTGAGGACACTCTTCACTGTATTGTACCCATCCGTGGGCTCAGAGAGCCAGCTGTTCCCCTGCTTCTCCTCCTGAGACTCGGGACTGGTCAGATCCTCCTGCAGGTGAACAACGAGGAGAGAGGTGAGAGTCAGAAATACTGGCTTTAAAAATAAGGTTCTTTTTTTTTTCACACTAATAAAATATACTAAAATACAATATGGTGCTTTGAATATTGTGAAGCACAAACACAGGTTGGGTGGAGAACAGCTGGAGAGCAGCCCTGAGGAGAAGGACTTGGGGGTGTTGGTGGATGAGAAGCTCAACAAGAGGCGGCAACGTGCTCTGGCAGCCCAGCAAGCCCCCCGTCCCCTGGGCTGCATCCCCAGCAGCGTGGCCAGCAGGGCCAGGGGGGGGNCAGCTCTGGGGCCTCAGCACAGGAGAGACATGGAGCTGTTGGAGCGGGGCCAGAGGAGGCCCCGGAGATGCTGGGAGGGCTGGAGCCCCTCTGCTGGGAGGGGGGGCTGAGAGAGTTGGGGGGGGTCAGCCTGGAGAAGAGAAGGCTCTGCGGAGACCTTGGAGCCCCTGCCAGTCCCTAAAGAAGGGGGGCTCCAGGAGAGATGGGGAGGGACTCTGGATGAGGGAGGGGAGCCCTAGGAGGAGGGGGAAGGGTTGGACCTGAAAGAGGGGAGATTTATATGAGATCTCAGGAAAAAATTGTTTATGATGAGGGTGGTGAGACCCTGTCCCAGGTTGCCCAGAGAAGCTGTGGCTGCCCCATCCCTGGAGGGGTTCAAGGCCAGGTTGGAGGGGGCTTGGAGCAACCTGGTCTGGTGGGAGGTGTCCATGCCCAGGGAAGGGGGGTTGGAACTGGGTGATCTTTAAGATCCCTTCCAACCCAAACCATTCTATGCTTCTATGAAAGGTACAGACTTGGGCAGAAGTAGGAGACAGCCCTTAATGCAGAAGACTTAGGGAGAAGAGGTGACGCTATAGAAGGCAGCAAGAGAATTCAGGACCAGACAATTCTCTGTTGGGTTGAACTTCTTACTGCTTCCCTCCTCCCATGCAACTCATGCAGATTATGTATGACACTGGGTGTATTACACTCACTTTGCAAAGGCACATGTTTCTACAAGATATAAACCAACGCGAAAAATAACAGAGTACAATCTATTTGCCTGTGGCATAAAGGAAATCCCGTGCCTGGAACACCTCTACAGCAAAGTGCAAAAACCTCTGATACCCGGCGCAATCCGGCATCGATGCATCTCCTCCATCTTATCAGATCTTTAGAAATGCTGGTTTCGTAGCTGGTTGACTGTCATTGTGTCCCAGGTGTTGTTATTTAAACACGCTCCATTTGATCATTCATTATCAGATGGCAAAACCAACATCATGCGTTAGATCTTACAAGGCTTCTGCATACACTAAATAAATAGCTGCTGAACTCCAGCTGCAGGTGAGTATCTATAAAAAGAGCCTACTATCTAGAAAGTAAATATAAAATAAAAAGCAAAGCGTAGCTCTGGAGCTGGATGTTATGTACGGCATGAAGAGAACCGACTCCGAAAAAGCAAGGAATGCAACAAGACGCAAACACACAACTGGTTAAATTATCTGTGACTTACAAAATAAACAGCCCAAAAAGGCAGCTGAAATTCAGACTCCTTTGCACAGAGAGTGAAGCACTCAAAAATAACCCTTTGCGGCATATCCTTTTGCTTGGCAAATATCACAGATGACACTTGGAAATGTCCCAAATTTTACATTGCTTTTTTTTTTTTTTAAAGCCTCGTACGAACTGCAGGTAAATGCACGCACCGCCCTCGATGGGAAAAGCTGAGCAGGTGAGAAGTGGAAGTGAGTAGAAACCTTACCACCATCTGGCCTACAACATGCTTCTTGACCGGCAGCTATTGCAGCCAAACGCGGTCAGTAGGACAGAGATACTTCCCTGATTTTCCATTCATAAATGCAGGGATAGAGAAGAGCATCCCCTCTGCCCGTCCGTCTTGTATGTGAATGGAAGTGACTATAAAATGCCAGCAAATCAGAGCAGTGATACTTCATGCCCACTTTCCCTGGCAGAAACGGATACACCAGGTGAAGGCCAGCAGCAAACTGGGAGATATAAACCCACTTATCTCAACCCTTTACAGTTCTTGCGTGATGGCGCAGATAAGCGATCCGGCTCTCTTCAGGGCATCGTTAAACTCGCTGGCTGAAGCAGGGTTTATCAGGGTTCAGGAGTAAGATTTTGCAGGTCAGGCTCCTTCTGCGGCCGTAACCTTTACTCAGTCACACGAGCAGGAATGCAAAGATTTGTGTCATTAGTGATGCATTACGAGTAGCGATTTCCTCATACATCTGCTTTCAAGAGAGCTATTCCAGTGGAACGAAAGCAATGCCACACTTGAGATTCCAGCAATGTTTGTGTGGGCACTTACAAAAATCAGGTGCTTTTCTTGTAGGAATACCTTGTAGTGTACCCTTCAGGAAAGTTTATGAAGTTACTGAAACTATTTGACTCCTGGCAAAGAAGAGATGTTGAACCTGGGGAAAAAAAAAAACCCTATGCACATCTATAGATACAGATATTTGGAAAGGGAGCTGCAGTAGAAGTTTGACAAGTCAGAATCCATAGAATAAGCGGATTTTTTTGGTAGCCACCGTCTTTTGAATAAGGTACACCTCCCAACCCGAGGAAGCAGCGTTAGAGTGGGTCAAAAATAGATGCCCCGCTACAGCAGAGTTAAACAGGGCACCTTCTTTTCCTTTTCCTTCTACCCACGGCAGGATTTTGACACCTTGGATTGCAAAATGACAAACGGTCTCCCCAGTTTTGTGCCGCTGATGCCAGCCAGAACAGTTTCCCTCCCCACCCCAATATGTTAAACCTACTTGCCACCAGAACACCAATTACCCCCTGGCCAACCAGGAAAGGATTTTCTCATTCCCTTGGTGACTTCAAGTCCTGACAACTTAATTACTGTAATTGAAGGCAAATATTACTTGAACTCTACACATTTCTTTTCTAAAATACATTAGACATAAAAAAAAAAAAATATGTTCCTTTGGTTAAGCTGAGGAGTTCAGAAGGTATGCATGAGCCCAGAAAATAAGAACCTTGCTCAGAAACTCCTTTATTGATAAGAATTTTAATAACCATGGGCCACTGAACACAGAACCAACAGGGCATGGAGACAAGCAAAGAGGTGCCAACCCTAGAAAACCTCTCAGTTTAGGAAAAGCTTATGTGAAACCATAAATCACCTGGAAAAGGCTGTTAAGTGCCAGAAGTGTTCCCCCTCCCGTGATGTACCTGTCCCAGTAGCCATGGGAACACCACTGAACTCTAAACATGGGTGTTCTCTAACCTCTCCTTGGGAGACTCACAGTTTATGCAACTCCTTCCTTGCTTGCCCCACCACATGCATGTAGGATTCAAATAAAAGTAAGATCATAGAATCATCGAATGGCTTGGGTTGGAAGGGGTCTTAAAGGTCATCCAGTTCCACCCTTCCTGCCCTGGGCAGGGACACCTCCCACCAGACCAGGTTGCTCCAAGCCCCCTCCAACCTGGCCTTGAACCCCTCCAGGGATGGGGCAGCCACAGCTTCTCTGGGCAACCTGGGCCAGGCTCTCACCACCCTCACACCAAAGAATCTCACCTAAATCTCCCCTCTTTCAGTTTAAAACCGTTCCCCCTCATCCTAGGGCTCCCCTCCCTCATCAAGAGTCCCTCCCCAGCTTTCCTGGAGCCCCTTGAGGGACTGGAAGGGGCTCCAAGGTCTCTCCAGAGCCTTCTCTTCTCCAGGCTGAGCCCCCCCAACTCTCTCAGCCTGTCCTCCCAGCAGAGGGGCTCCAGCCCTCCCAGCATCCTCATGGCCCTGATATTCATACTTATATGATATACATACATAAATGTTTACTCTGTTGCTGCAACTTCTGAAAAGCAATGTATTACACAAGATAGAAGACAGAAAGAAACACTCCAGCTCCAAAGAACTGATGATCACAAAAGAAAAGACACATCAAGCTGTAACTGGTGGGTGGCCTGAAGACTGGGCTTTGGAGGAGATACATGTGTCCATGCTGTGAGTTCAAAAATTGCCAACAAAAAATGGGCTGAGAAGGTGAAGTCAAAAGGAGTTGGGAACAGTGGTCTCTAGGGAACTGGTAGGATGGTCCCACGCAAGAGAAAAGGACTGCTTGAAACATGGTGTTAAATGTGGAACGATTAAGAGGAAACAATAGGAAAATTCAAGGAGAGGTTGGGAAGTGCACAGGAAAAGATGAAGGTCAATTATAGCCAGAAGTCCCCTGTAAATATCATCTGTTTATGTAATTAGTTAAATGTATGGAAAATAATTGGAAGTACATAAAGCACTCTAAATACCACCGTGTTTTTTTTCACTGACTGCTTTCTTCACTTGAGGCACACAATGCTGATTTAATCATTAAGTTAGTACACCGAACTTAAGAGACTGAAATCCTGGTTCCCTTGATTCCTGCAGGATCAGGATTGCATCTTGAAGGCATCACACTCTCAGAGCACCTCTCAACCACAGTTATTTAGTGAAGAAAAAAATAGGGAAAAAATGGTCAATTATATAAAGAAAACAATTCATATCGCATCATAAAAACAGTTTGGCAGAAGCCTAAAGTAGAAAACATTTAGACATCTAATGAAATCAAATTAGTTTGAACCCCAAATATCTTTGGAGATTTAAGATTGAAGAATTAAAATTGAAAAAGAAAACGTGCATCCGCGTGTTACTCTGGGAGGAAAACCGAGAAATAACCAATCAGCAAAGACAAAAGGGTGCTGGTACATGGGCAACAGAAGCACCTTGGATTAATTCAGTGAAGTTTCCCTCCCCTCCAGACCACAAGTGTTTCCTTCTCAGCACTTAAAGCTTAGAACAGGGGAATCAAAACCATTTACCATGGAGTCTCAGATCTGCCACGTATGAACTAGAATTACGTAAGTAATTTCAAGCCTTTTCTCGTTTGTAAATGAGGGGGTACTAATTCACAAGTAATTTTCTTAGCTCAAATTTCCCAAAATGACATGAAGGGAAAAGCACAGAAAGGGGGAGCATAAAGGCAGAATGAAGCTAAACTATAATTTCAGTCGGTTCTCACTTAAATTACAGAAAATGGGCGAGACAAAGTAAGGAGTTACGCGGCAATCGCGCCATCATTCATGGCTTGAAAATGCAACAACCCCTTTCTGTGGCTGGGCTGAACCACAGCGATTAGCTACTTTCTCGTTGAGAAACCAGAACAATGAGATGAATATAATCCAGTTCTGTTTCTGCTGCTCCAGGTCCTCGCCGCAGAGGTGCCTCGGAATGACCCCCGCGCAGTCGCACAAACCCACAGGCAAGAACCCGGGGCATCCCTGTACCTCCCTAAGCCAGGTCTAGCTGGGATGGGGAGAAGCGCAGCAGATTATTCACCCAGAGTCACTCTGGAGCTCTGCAGACATTAAGGAGGACAGAGTCTTGCTTTAAGGAGCCGACAACTTGAAGTTAAGTATGAGCATAAACATTTGGATTGGGATCAAAGAGGCAAGGGAGCGAACAAAGAGCCGTAGCACAATGAGTTTAAGCAGGATTAAAATAAATACATGCATAAATAAGGCCACGTACTATCAGTTCTGACGTCGACTCTGGCATAAGAAGAGGTACCCAGGAGGCTCTAATGTTTTCAGTTTACCTGATGAAGATGGGTGTTCTGCAGACAGCATCTTAGGAAGAACAAATTGACACCAGACTCCCAGCACAGAAAGGGCTGATGCAAACAAAAAAGGGACAATTTTCCCCATGCTTATGAGGCAGAAGACAAGCAGCAGCAGATGGGAATTACTAACATGAAAGTCTGTTAGTAGGAGAAATCAGTCTCCTCAACAGCCACTGGGAGTCTCAACTGTTGAAAGCAGCTCAGATGACTATCAGGAAAGCGTTAGGTAGAGTCAATCCTTGCTCGGAATGGAAAATGGAAGATCTCGTCTCTAGAAGCATCTTCCAGCCCCGTCACGCTGTAAAAACTTAAACAGGGATACAATTTGACCTCTAAGAAAAGAGGATTTAATGATAGAGATGAAAAGCAGGAACCTAAACCTGGAAAGAAACGATAAAAATTCAGGTCACCTGCAATCTCCTTTTTTTGTTGACCCTGGTATTCTAATCACCAGGATACCTCACCTGAGCCTAGCGAGGTTTAATTTTACTACTATTTATAGTGAGCGCCAATATAGCAAGGAATCCACTTCTGGGAAACGGAATGAAAATCCTGAATGTCTAATACTTATCGGGGCTGTAATGACACGATAGCCCTTTTTAAAAGGACAAGTTCCAATTACTATAGAGAAGGACTTTCCTGTTTGAATCCATTAAAGTAAGTTCTGTGCTAAAATACACTGAAAAAGCAGCTGCCGTCTTCCAGTTGGATATTAAGTCCTGTACACCACGGGAACTATCAGCTCTGTCTTTCCCCAGCAAGGACAAGGAGAGAGGTTAGGAAGTAACTAATGGAAAAGGGACAAGGAAAAGGGACAAGGAAAAGCCTTTAAAAAAATATCCAGCCATTTTCTCCATGGAATTATGAAGATCCAGTTTTGCTACACCTGTCTCCACCAGAACTACAAAGGATACTGCAGTCAGCTTGTGCTTCTTGCAATTAATAAGGGTAAGGACTTTTATTGTCGCAAATCTGTGCCTAGAATAATTTTGGGGTTATTCACAGAATCACTGATTGGAAGGGACCTCTGGAGGTCTTCAGTCCAGCTTCTGGCCTGGAGCAGGACTCAGCCAGTGCTAGACCAGGTCAGCTTTTTGTACCTCCAAGGATGGAGGTTCCACAATCCTTTAGGATACCCTTTCCGATGCAGCACCGTATCCTAGTGAGGAGGTTTTATTGGCACATCCCAGCACCCGTTTCATTCCACTGTATGAATCTATAGGTGCTTGGGTTTCAAGTACATTTACACTGCATCTGCTGACTCCGTTTTTAATATTAGTTTTAAATTCCGCGGTGATGTGTTTCTATTAAAACTGCAGTCAAATCCTCCCAGGCCGTCTTGTAATTCTTCTTTGTATTTTTGCCAAAAGTTCATCCTATACCTCAGAAAGTGGCCAATTTTAGCATTTTCATTCATTCTTACAATTCACACGTTACCCCTAAAATAGAAAGCCACTATCTCTCTTGCTGAACGCAACGTGTAGGTATCTAAAATGCCATTTTCTTGTCATATAAACAATATATTTTTCACTGTCGTATGATGTATTGGGTCCCAGCCTGTTTCCATCAGTGAAACGGGAGCCGTACAATAAGCTGTAACACTCAGACCGGGTTTTGCCATCAGCCTGAAAACAACAGCGGAACAGGAAGCAACAGGGGTTGCAAAAGTGCAAGGGATTAATTTTTGGCCAGAGACTTGATTGCAACGATAGTCCTGGGGATTCATTCCAGCTGTCATTATCAGATCCTGGTCAGTCCTCCAGTTCCAACAGCTACAGGACCAGCACTTACAGCACCTGTATTTCTAACGTCAGCTCGGGAACCCCGACACCGTGTCCACCAGAGCACACAAACTTCCTCCTACTGTTCTGACACTTTTCAGGAAAAAAAAAACAGCATTCATTAAAGTTTTAGCAAACAAAAGTAGCAAGAAAAATCCACAAGCAGAAGGAAGCCTATGGAAGGCTAAAGGACAATATAGGAAAGATGGAAGGGGACTCTGGATCAGGGAAGGGAGCCAAAGGATGAAGGGGAAGGGTTTTAAACTGAAAGAGGGGAGATTTAGACTAGATATTAGGAAGGAATTCTTTGCTGTGAGGGTGGTGAGAGCCTGGCCCAGGTTGCCCAGAGAAGCTGTGGCTGCCCCATCCCTGGAGGGGTTCAAGGCCAGGCTGGAGGGGGCTTGGAGCAACCTGGTCTGGTGGCGGGTGTCCCTGCCCAGGGCAGGGGGTGGCACTGGATGGTCGTTAACGTCCCTTCCTCCAACCCAAACTGTTCTATGATTCCATGAATACGCAGAGTGAGATAACGTACAAGAGGTGCAGAAGACTGAAGGGGAAGAGTTAAAAAATCATCACACTGCAGAGAAGAAAAATCCTTTTCGTGTCTTGAAAGAGAGACACTTAGATATCCTTGTGACATCTCATTTCACTCTGGTTACACTGCTGAGGCCAGCAAAACCTCTCTTCCTTTGCATTTCCTTGCAAATTACAGCTGTGCGTTACACTGAATATAAACAAAACTAAAGGAAGAGATTTCCCCTAGGATCTCTCTATTGGCACGATACAGAGATCCAAACATAGTGACTTCATCTTCCCAGAAGCACCTAAATCAATTCTAACCGTTCTGTTCTCACCTTGAATAACAAGAGGAAATTTGCTCCGGCAAAGCGAGCGCAGGACTGGGAAGGTCACGTTTCCCAAGTTCTCTTCCCAGCTACAAAACAGAGTTGGTGGGAAACACTGGAGAAGAAGTTATTCCGTCCAGCTCTGGTACAGGCTGTCAGAGCGCAAAACATGCCTTATCACAGAATCATAGAATGATTTGGGTTGGAAGGGACCTTAATGACCATCCAGTCCCACCTCAGTGCCCTGGGCAGGGACACCTCCCACCAGACCAGGTTGCTCCAAGCCCCATCCAACCTGACCTTGAACCCCTCCAGGGATGGGGCAGCCACAGCTTCTCTGGGCAACCTGGGCCAGTGACTCACCACCCTCACAGCAAAGAAGTTCTTCCTAATATCTAACCTAAATCTCCCCTCTTCCAGTTAGAAGCCGTTAACCCTTGTCCTTATCAACTACATGAAACTCGCAACAGGGCTTAGAGTTTCATTAAGTGTTTGTAAAGTGCTTTGAGATCCTTGAAAGAGGCATCGCAGACGTGCGAGGCACCGTGCACTACTGAAGCACCGTTCCCCTCACCTGACAGTACCACGTCGCTGTGACATCGCAATTTCTGTCTGTTCTCTGATAAACCCATATATAAGCAAATCATCAGGAGGCTCTCAAGGGGAATCATCAAGAGTACCTGAAGGGAGCCCACAGGAAAGACTGGGAAGGACTCTTGATGAGGGAGGGGAGTGATAGGATGAGGGGGAATGGTTTTAAACTGAAAGAGGGGAGATTGAGAAGAAATCCTTTCCTGTGAGGGTGGTGAGAGCCTGGCCCAGGTTGCCCAGAGAAGCTGTGGCTGCCCCATCCCTGGAGGGGTTCAAGGCCAGGCTGGAGGGGGCTTGGAGCAACCCGGTCTGGTGGGAGGTGTCTCTGCCCAGGGCAGGGGGGTTGGAACTAGATGATCGTTAAGGTCCCTTCCAACCCAACCCACTCTATGAGTCCTATTAAATGTAGCATTTTAAAGGAGTGGGCAGGATTACAGTGAAATCAGTGCAGAACAGACTTTTTATCCTGTACCCACACTCTAAATGCCAAAGCTTTGAAACGTCCAGGACAGTCATTCCAGTAGTGTAGGTATCATCCACGTGGCATAGCACCGTGAGGTAGAGTCAGAAGTAATCCAAATCTTCTTCATGCAAGTATTTCACTACTGTCATGTCATTCCTTGGGCACTTCTCATTATCCCTTTGCAATGTGTGTGGAACAGGCTGTTAATCCCCTCTCATCAGGATTCAGAAGACTTCTCGATTCTCAGGTTCAGGATTTCTCCCTAGACCCCACAGATACAGAAAAAACTGAATGGACTACACAAGAAGTACCAAATGGGCTTGGAAAACCAAGTTGTGAATACAAGCAAAGGTGTCAACAAGGGCTGTGAAGATTTAAGATGCTGAGATAAGCCACCGAGAGAGAAAGGACACAATGAAAATCACTGGAAGTAGCCAGAGGAGAAAAAGGAGTTTTGGTAGTAATTCTGAGAGCAATCAGCACCACAGTTTGGCTTCTGGCAGAGGAAACTCCATCTCCTTCAAAATCCGAAAGTAACACCTGCCTACATAAAACTTCACTCCTATCTCTTTTCTAATAATAAATGTAGAAAGGTGTATCTGTGTATGAATAAAGTGCTTCCAGGAGCATTTGAAACAGATCAATTAAATGGCCAAACCTTCGCTCCTTTCCCCTTCCCCTTAGAAAATGCTTCCCAGAAGGAAAATATACACTTGAAACTCTTCCGCTTCTTTGCTCCGAGAGGGCTTTACGCTGGAAGAGCTGACCCACAGAAGAAAATCAAGTCGGGCTTCTGCATGAGGGTCCAGACATTTCCTGTTTTTCAGGACAAGCGGTGGCCGAGGAGCTGCTGAGAAATACCTGGTGTCACTTTTCAGTCCCTTAAGCGCGCCCTCGCCGTGACTGGGTTCCTTTTCTCTAAGCAGGCGTGAAGAAGTATTCGCACACAGGAAAATGGATCAGGACACAGCGACTCAGAGCAGCGCGGAGGAGGAACGCCAGCAGAGCCCTCCTGCCTGAAAGCACGCGGGCTAAAAGACAGATGCGGAAAAACAAGAGGAGCAGCCAGAATGAGAAGTGAAATCTGAAATCCAGCTGCAGGGATGCCTATGCACATTTGTTTTTCTTCTCTCCCATCAATAAGGGTCTGAAGAAAAGAGTTTATCTGAGGAAAGGGTTTTATTTTTCAAGGGATATCACTCATGCAGTGGAACTACGGCTCATATGGATCTTATTCTTGTTTTCAAAAATTCACCCAGAACAGCCCTGCAGCTACACCCAAAGCAGGTACAATCTCCCCGCAGCCTCCTTCCATAAATTTCTGCATTTTTCTCGATTTTTCTTCTTTACTTTTGGGGCTTCCTTGCACAACCGTTCTGACAAGTCCGCTCCTCGGATCAATTCAAATCAGCACCCATCCTCTCCCCCCACAAAGCGACGCAACTCTTCTACGCTTCGTAAGGCTACTCCGTTTTATAAATACTTAAATATTTAACTAACCGTATCGCTCCTGTCCTACCTTACCCTTTCACTGAGATGTGTAACATCCTGCCCTTGTTCTGTCCATCATTTTATCGTAAGCTCTCTGGGGAAGCAATTAGCCCACATGTGAGCGCTATATAACATAATTAACAAATAATAACCACCGAGAAATGTAGGCCAAAAAAGCAAAGTTATCAGAGCAACGTTTCTGCAGAGACTTGTATTGTTCTGCGCTCACTCGCAGCATCAGCTTCCAAGTTCCTGGAGGCACATATTCCACTCCAAGCGGCATAAAAGCAAAGGTGAGCACTGCTTTAAAGAAGACATAAGGTGTCCTGACTTCATTTGGATTTACAGGCTTTGCTATTTTTCCATGTTCGTCAACATTACCAGGAATAACTATTTACAGAGAACACCGCAGTTAATAAACTTCACAATTCGAGGTGAAAAGGCTTATAATTTGGTTTCTAAATGCATTTTGGCAGCAAGAGTATCACAGGAAGGAAAGGCAGGATGACTGCAACCGGGAGCAAGATGCAACACAAAATACGTAAGTGACATCATTCAGGATGGAAAAACTTCTTGAGGAGGCAAGGACAGAACCTCTGGGTTTGGGTATCCATCCCCACGTTCCACAACAGACAGTAGGGAACGGCAGCAATTCTTGCTGTCCTAACAGGGAAAGCCTAAAAATTCCTTCTTATTTCAGCAGGAAACAAAGTATTTCCCATTCCTGAGGTTTCCTACTGCAGGACAGGTATTTCAGCCTCTTTCATGCTTGTTAGAAAATGTAAAGAATCCTGGGTATCCCTTCAATGATCTCTCTGTCCACTTGAGACTGAGAAACATCTGATAAGGTGCCGGAGCAATTAGACAAAGGTTTCTAATAAGCCAGGTTTCTAATACGTAGAAACCCTCCACTTCATGGGGACCTGGGCAGCTAAGGAAGCATGAAGAAGGATGAAAGAAGGGAAGAAAAGGAGAAAGGATCAACTTGGAGTGGCTATTGGGATGGAGAGAGATGGCACTTGGGATGTTCAGAAGAGGAATTATGTGCAGGAAAGAAGGAGAAAGTATGTGATACATCTCCACATTCTTCGTCCTTGAGTCTGTTAGCAATAGTGACCGTACTCGGAAATCATAGAATCATTTAGGTTGGAAAAGACTCTTGGGATCATCAAGTCCAACCATCTACTCTACTCTACAAAGTTCTCCCCTACACCATATCCCCCAACACCACATCTAAACTACTCTTAAATACTGAGTTTAGATCCAGCAATAGCTTATCTTGTCTTGAAACACCAAAATAAGGTGATCCCTACTGAGAACATAGAATCATAGAATGGTTTGTGTTGGAAGGGATCTTAAAGACCACCCAGTTCTACTCCCTACCCTGGGCAGGGACACCTCCCACCAGACCAGGTTGCTCCAAGCGCCGTCCAACCTGGCCTTGAACCCCTCCAGGGATGGGGCAGCCACAACTTCTCCGGGAAACCTGGGCCACTGTCCCACCACCCTCATAATGAAAAATGTCTTCCTGATACCTAATCTAAATCTTCCCTCTTTCAGTTTAAAACCCTTCCCCCTCATCCTATGGCTCCATTCCCTGATCAAGAGCCCCTCCCCAGCTTGAGGGACTGGAAGGGGCTCAAAGGTCTCCGTGGAGCCTTCTCTTCTCCAGGCTGAACCCTCCCAACTCTCTCAGCCTGTCCTCCCAGCAGAGGGGTTCCAGCCCTCCCAACATCTCCGTGGCCCTGACAGCGAACAGAGCATTTCAGCCCCAAAACAGGTAGAAAACTTGTCATCAAGCAGGTTGGCACTACTTTGTGGGTAATCCCTGGAGACTACAAGTGCCAGCACGACCTGTGCAGCCTCGTAGCCCAAGCAAGACAGAGCACGTATGCTGTGACCTGTGACAAAGATGCTTTTTGTGGTCAGTTTGTGAAATCTGCAATCTTTGGCAGAACTTTGGCTCAATCAACCTGCAAAACTCATCCATTTTACCCTAGGTAAGCAAGCCACTTGAGAATAGAACAGCTTAGATCAGCATGTACAGTATCTACACTACCAAGGCCTGCTTCAATGTCAAAGAAAATCCTAACTATCCAAGTGAAGATGACAGGTCTTGTGCTTCAAAACCGTCAGACAGCCCTATGACATTGAGAGAGTTGGTACCCTCACACTTAGGGTCTTATCTCAGCTTTTCTGCTCACTGGCAATAGATCTCTGATCTCCCAAGCATTAAAGGTGAAAATACTTAGTTTATTTGTGTTTCGCATCCGTATCTATCCCGACCGCTCTTGGGTTTACGTTTCTTTCCTCCCCTGGGAGTAAAGAGCCTCACTCTCCACCCTCCAACCCTTCTAAGACTTCATTTCCTTTGCCTTGCTTTCCACAGCTGACCTCTGTGTTTCTGCTCCGCTTTTCTTGCCTCCCTTCAACTTTAATGGTTGGACTCGAGGAAAGGTCCTTTCTAACCTAAATGATTCTGTGATTCTACACCTCTCAAACCACAGCCTTCATTTCACACCCTTCTTTGCTGCTTCCCTTCCTCCTTACCTTTCCTTTCCTTTTTTTTTTTTTTTAATTTTATTTTTTTCCTTAATTTGTGGGTGGCTGCTTCTATAATTTTGACCTGGGTGAGTTTTAGACACATATGTCTTTCATTATGCTAAGTATTAGCTTTATGGTGCTCCATAAAGATTTAGCAGTAATGTCAAAAACCGACAATGAGAAAATCCCCGTGCCCGTAATTCCGAATAGATTTCCTAGGATTTTATTATTAACGCTTTATGTAATGCCTTCAGGGGAATGAAGTGCTCTACGGTTGCCCAGTGAACCACACAAAACACAGAACCTGTGCCTCAAGGGACTTGCAGGTTAAAGCTTTGAATGGGTTATTATATGGCAACAAATAATTGCCAGGTAGGCAATCCCGCAGGCAGCGTGTGTTTTCCAAGCTGGAACGTCTCCTGGCACAGGAGCTTTGAAAAAGGAGTGGGAATGGGATGCGTATCACTCCTTAACAGCAAACTGCTCCAGGAATCAGCAGCGAAATGAAGACTCAGGAGGAAATGTAAGATTAAAGGGAAGACCAATTTGTTCCCAATGCCTTATTTGCTTTAATACTCCGCGGTCTACAGGTAAGCAAAGGCGAACAGCGTAAATCACAGCTGCTCTCTCCAGTTCCTTGGCCATGTGGTGGGAAGCTGTTCTGTTGAGAGGGAAGTGGTGCTGGTTGGGGGACCTCAAATCCTTCGTGGAAGGCTTGGAGCAGGTCACCAAGATGTTCCTAAGTGTCCCGAAGCAGAGAGAAACCAGATGCCAGACAGCACCGAAGTTCTTGCTTTACGTTGAGCACTAAAAGGGTGTGAAGAGGAAAAAAAGACCCTCGCCCAACAGACCTGAGCGGCTTGGCATTTAGCAAGAGCGCAAAAGCTTTAGAAAATTTTGTTTATCCCCAATTACACCCTAAAATCCACCCTTAAAAGCTGCTTTCTATGGTTGCTTTACCTCCTTTTCAGTCCTACCCTGCTCTCCTTTCATTCCCTGAGCCCTCTGCTAATCCCTTCCGCTACCTGCAGGAGCTGGGTGGTCCCTGCGTCCTGAGCGGAGCTCCACCACCGCCTCAGCCGCCCTCAAATCTCAGCAAGTGACTCAGCAACGCCAGCTCCCTTTGGTTTCTTCCCTTCGTTACCCCACACTTAATGCCATAAGAAAAGCCGGGGGGCGGAGCCACGGAGTTTTTAAAGCAGTTTTTTAAAGAAGTCATTTCAAGCACAGATGAAGGTCAAGGTCAAGATGAAGGTCCAAGACCTGAGCTCCTTTTTTCGTTTAAAAAAAGGATGGTTGTAGTAACTCTAAGCAAAGCAACTTGGCTTCCTGCGGCTTTGCATCTTGTGGCTAGATGACCCCATATCTAATGAAGTGCGAGTTCTGATAGAAGCTGTTCCTGTGGTTACAGCATTCATAACGGCTTTCCTCTCTGTGGATTCTCTGATGTCTAATAATACAGTTAGGCCCAGCTGGGAAAACAATTTGTCTTTCCTTTTTATGCGACCATTTATTTTCACAAAGAGGAGGAACTTAGTATTTGTAAGGCTGCTGTCTGCCTAAGTAACGTGGCTGAAATCAGTAAGAAGAGGACGGAATAAATAAATGGAATAATTATAGATGCTTAATCGATCTGGAAACCAGGCTTAAAATGAGGCAGCACTTGAAGGAGTTAAAATGATAGCCAAAGAAATTCAGTGTTGATATTAAAGTGCGCTTGGGTGAAAGACAACCTAACATTAAATAGTATAAAAATTAGGAAGTCCGGACATATTTCAGCCATTCATCAAGCCTGCTACTGCTGCTGGTAGTTCCACATCTTTAAAATGTGATATATATTAGTAGTTGGAAAACTTTAAAAGCAGCACACCACACGGATAGAGGTTAGAAAGAAAATCCATGCAACGCTGATTAAAGAAATCCAAAGTCCCCAACAGTCAAGTTAAGTGTGCCAGCACTGCTTGCCATTAATGCACCTTCATACTACCCTTAAACTGGTTCCTCAGACATATCTCCTTCACGAGAACATGATTTGTGTGAAAAGGTTGATTTAAGGTGGAAGTGAGGCTCAATGAGAAAGAGGAAAACAATAATGACGGCAGAAACCACCTCGAAAGACGATTTAGAGTAACTCAGTGGCTGATTTTGTGCTGAAGCAGAGGAAGAGCAGTCGCGGAGTCTGTTCCACCACCTCTGCTGCAGAAGAAATCACCTCTGGAAAAGGGGCAATAACACACAAATGGAAGCGGTGAGGGTAAAGTGCAGATGGCAACCCATTAATGCGACTATTTTTGCAGCAATCAACACCTCTTGAGGAATAAAAAAGAATCCATGCTAAGTCATAGGTGGTAAGAAGCCAACACATCACTGAAGAGGAGGAATTGTTCAATTATTATGCTGGATATGAGCATTGCAAATGCAGGCACTAACATCCATGTTACAACCTGTTATCAACCGCAGTGTGTTGAAGGGATTAAAAGCTAACGTCGCACCACCATTCCTCTTCAAATCCTGTGCCAGGCCAGGGTCTTCCAATCTCTCAGCTTAAACATCCACACAGTTGCAACATCAGACCAACTTTGTTTTGCTCCCAATGAACGAGGTGATTCACTTCCTTTCAAGGAGCTACACCATAAAATGTTGATGAAAGTGCAAGCTGCCCCCGAAATTTAAAGCAGAGCGAAGAAGAATACAAAGTGAGGTGTAAAAGAAGATGGGAGTTGAGGGGAAAATCAAAGCAGAGAATTCACCAGGAGGTAGAGATTTTATCAAAGCGATTGGTTCATTAGGCAGAAAATTTGACTGTGCATTAACACCGTACAGTGGTGTTTTCCGTTAGTGAGTTCTTCAGGGCAGACACCTTTGTCTTTATACTTGTAAAACACCAATTAGTATCTTGGGCAGACTACAAACAAACCCACATTAAAACAAAGCAGCGAAATAGAACCATTTGTATACCCTGTTATGCCTGGAGTCACTAGGACAGATTCAACTCTCCGGAGAGAGACCACATTCTCTTTTCTCTAATAGTCTTGCCCGCGTGCGCGGCACGTCTGCAGCAGTTAAAAAGCACAAACTTTGATTTATCTCCGTGCTTCGGTTCAGAAGGAGTTCACCACAGGATCCCGCCCTGGGAATTCTTGTTACACTTTTCGGGGATGTGTATTCAAGCGAGATTTAAATTTGCAACAGCAGAAGTGGAGGAGCAGAGGCCTCTGGAAGCTCCCAAGCCCACCCACGACCCTGTAAACCACTGCATGAGTGCACCACCACTGCTTTCCCAACGTGAAATCGGGCACCTCTTACACATCTTCTGAAGGGATATGGGCACGTCGGGGGGTTTAAAGACTGCTGGAATGGTACTGGAGGACTATACAGAATGGAAGGAGCCAGATTTGGCACAGTCTCGTCCATACAGTGGGACTGGGAAGGGTCCCTGGGACAAACCACCTCCACAAATGGGTTTGTCTTGGTGAGACTTAGAAGCAGAGCTTGGGAGGGAATTTATTTACGGGGATGACTAGTCACCAGGACACAGCAACTCAAGAGAACTTAATCCAAAGCCACAGCAGGCTTCCCTTTCAACCTGCCCTTCTCACACACAGTTTCTAAGCTGGAAAAGCCATTTAATATTGTTTAACACCCTAAAATATGTTCAGAGGAAAGGCCAGACACAGCAAAAATCTGCTGGTTTAGGGTCACGGTAGTGGTTAAGATGCCACACTACAGATTCAGAGTCTGAGCCTTCCCCTGATTCACACTGAGGGCTGGCCAGGTTGTACTTGCTGTAACTAGAAAGAGGGTAATTTAGCCTCATGATTGAAAAAACACTGAAAATATGCCAGCCACATCTCTGTCTGGCATGCCAGAAGCTATTAAAATCCTAACCAAGGCTACAAGTAGGAATGCATGATTTGGGGTTTACAATTCCTAGAGCAACCTTAATGTCAAAGGTTGGAAAAGAACAGCAGCCTTATCTCCGTGTTCCGCTCCCCACGGGAAAGAAAAAATAATAATAATAATAAGAAGAAGAAATAGCAGCGACAGAGATGCAGTTTTAAGAGGTGGAAAAGCCTTCCCATGTTTAGTCAAGCCCGCAGCAGACTCCGCAGAGTTTGCGGAGTTCATGTAAGAGAGGCACCCATTTAGTGTTGGTTTTTTTTTAAAGCCCATCTGTCAAGACTCATGCGAGCAGAGCTGATCCCTCTCAGAGAAAAGGTGATGGATTTGACGAGCCCTTAAGGTTCTTTCCAAACTTACCTCCTATGAAAAAAACACCCTAATGCATAGAAACAAGAAAGAGAGGAGTTAATAAGCGCATCCCATGAGTGAAAAAATGGTTCCAGATCACCTTGTATCTTCTGGGAAGCTCTGGTGGACAGCAGCGTGGTAACAGAAAAGGGTGAGATTTAGAGATCTCACGAAAGAGTTAAACATTCAAACAGGTAACATCTGAATTTTGAAAGAATTTGGCCACCAGAGCTACTTCCCTGCAACAGTTACAAGAAGCTGCTGCCAATGTTAACATCAGAGGGCAGATACTGACAGGTTTTTTTTTGCCCAGTCAGATGCTGGTATTGACACTCATTTAAACGAGCCAGTACAAACACGCATAAAAGGACATTTTCTATGGCAACGGCTTCTCAAGTAACTAAGGAATTTACCGACAGTCATGAAATCTTTGGCAGGCGGGTGGTAGGTGGTGGAGCTTTTAGCTTCCCAAATGTCCTGGGGCACGGAAAAGCTGATGCGACTCACGTAAGGACGGTTCCTACCCGGCTGCTGAAGCCTGGGTAGTCGGGAGAGAGAAGCGACAGCCTCCCCGAGCGCTGCAATACGCAACAGGAATTACTGACACCTGGTAACGTGTCCTTTCGGACGGTGGCCAAGCGGAGGGATGTGGAGGAATGGGTATTAAATCACAGTTGCAGGTCAGGCTCCTCGCAAGAGGACAGGTATTTTTGCGGAAGCAAGAGCTATTTGGGTTTTTCTTTAGGCTGGAAAGCAAACGGCAAGTTTGCTTACACAGGAGTTGTTAACCAGTTAATAAAACTCAAAGCAATAAATAGTATCTCTTCTACGGGAAAACCTCAAAATGCTTTACCAAAGTTAATCAGGACCAAACTATTGTGAATAAGGGAAAGTTGCAATGAAATAAAAAGACAGGAGTAAAGAAGTGTGGGTAGAATTACCATCCAAATTTCTGGCTCTGCGTTTTACGCCCCGGTTCGTAGCACAGCATCCAACCCCCCCCACTGCGAATCTGTGCTAGCACAGAAAGTAAAACTCACTGGGAGGGAGGAAGCCGATCTAATTTTGCAAAGTCTAGGGGAAGGGTGAGCTGTGGCCAAGGTGGGGTGCGTTCCCTCGAGGGCTGGGATCTCCACACCCAGCGCTCAGACCAGTCTCCGGTTTTCCTGCCTTGAAGGAAAAAGGGATGTGGGGATAAAGCCTGGAGCTGAACTCCCAGCTCGAGCTGCTCCGCTTCCCACAAGACCCTGCATTTGGATTTTGAATCCAAAACTGCCAAGATTTATGCTTTTATTCCATCATTATTTTGAAAGTAGAAGAATAACCTTAGTCTCAACAAAATTAATCTGGTCTCAGATTCACAGCACTTTAGGAAAAAAAAAAATTGCAGTTGTGCTTCTGTCTTTAACGCAGAGCTGAAAATACCAGGAATCCCGGAGAGCTGATAGCCATGTGAGACAGACAACATGAAAGGTTCCGCGATGATTTTTTTAAATACCAGAAGAGAAGGTCGGGATAGGTAGCTGACAGTCTACTAGAGATGACAGATTAGCCAACTCTGCAGGGTACAATTTGCATCTGATTCATGGGGACTGGAAGAGAACTAGAAAGTTGAGATTATAATGAGATTAATCATCCTACTCAAGGGATCCCATTCATCCCGCTGCTGAAGGGTCCTAGAGTCTTTGTACTATCTCAGCTGCATTTAGGAAGCTATTTGGGGTTTGCTGGGACAGAAACGTTCCTGTTGGAAGGAGGGAAGAGAGAGCCAAAGCCAGCCCGTATCAAAGTTATGTTACCACAAGCTGAGATTAAGGACTGTAGTAAACCTCAAATTCCAGACTAGAGCTGAAAAGCTTTGAGATTTAATGCTAATAATTCATACAGCTCTCACATTTACCAGGAGTGACTGTTAAAAAACCCCCAAAAAATCATAATAAAAAAAAAGATAATCAATCAATCTGGAGGAACTGTTCTGCATCCTGAAACAAAGGGAAAGGATGAGATCATACCTATTTCTTCAGCCTTGGTGGGGTCTCAAAGTTAACGTACAAAACAGATGAGGAGACTCGCGTTAGCAAGGCATGCCCATGCCACGGCAATAAATAAATGTTCCAATAATAAGCCTGCACCTTCAGCTGATGTGGCAGCACGTTACACTGCTGTCAAACCTGGGCAAACTGCTTCAGTCCCAGGATATTGAAGAGGTAGCGCCACGCTCCCCTGAAGGTAGACTGCAGAGCAAAGGGGTGGGTTGCCAGGGAGGGAGTTAATTAGCAGAGAAATACCATGCACTTCCAAAGTCTCTTTCCCACTCTGATCTTCTGTGTTGACCTTGGCATTACCATGGAGTACTTGGGTCGTTTTACCATTGGGGACACCAAGGCCCAGAGAGCAGTGTAAGCGGTTTGCCCCAAACTCTACGGCATCGATATTTGATGTGGGACTCCTGGTTTTTCCTTCCTGGATTTCTAACCCTGGGCTTTGGCCACTGAGATACATTTCCACATGTGGCCAGAAGAAGAGCTGCAAACTGGGGCTTCTCGTACCTATCTTAATGGCCAAAATTAGGAATAAAATCTATTTAGTGTAACAGAAATGAGCTGGTCTAACCAATGCATAACTGCGTTTCTATTTTTTTGAGAATTGGTTACTAACCCAGAATCAACACAGGTCCTGGCTGAGATCCTGAGGTCCAGTCACACGAGGCACTGGTGGAAGGTTCTCTTTGCTCCAATTCACATTCCCTTTGACTTAGACACTTTATTTCTAGGTCACATAAAGACAATACATAAAAGAAAACCTCTGATGTTTGTCTATAAAGACACTCACTGTCCAAATAACCCCTTCTTTGAGGACAGTTTCTGTCTGACCTTTGTTCCAAATCTGATAGCACAACCCTGATTTTTATAAATCTCTCTTAGAAAAAAAACCCAGTTAAAGATTTTTTTCTTTTTTAGAACTCAATTCACCTCTTGGTAGTAATCTAAACAAACAATTAGGAGTCATGCTGAATTTATGCCCTTTGGGGAAAAAAAACCCAACCCTCAGAAAACACTACAATGCCTGGAGAGATGTCTATTGACCCAGCAGTTATCAGAAATGTGTTGGGGTTTTTTGGTGCTTTTTGCTGGCACAAAACCAGCTTTCTAAACAGCCAGTGACCCACTTTCACCTAGCTGGCCTCTGAAGTCGAGAGAAGATTCATACCCTCCAGACGTTAGAGGCTCTGTTTGAAGTCACTGCTGTCAGGAGATGGTCAGTTTACGTCTCCTGTCCTAGGACAGGAAAAGGATGCACTCTCAGCTCCATGTGTTGCAGCGAGATAAGCACAAAGATTTCTGTCCTATGCCCTTATCAGCTTTTCCTGCTACTCTCCAGAACAGACACCACCAAGACTGGCAGTAAAAATTAAACTTGCTTAAGCAAAAAAGGAAAAAAAGAACAAAACCCAAAAAAGACTCAAGTATTTGTCTTAAGTGCAATCCAAAATGTTGACGTTTTGGGAAAAAATTTCATCTTAATATTTTTGGGAGCACTGACAACTACCTAAAACCTTCTGTATCCTCAGTATAAACTGTTTTCCTCCTCCGACACACCCAGGATGACTTGCATTTTAAAAAGTATCTCACTAGTTAAATAGCTGTTTTTAATACATGAAAGACAGAAATATTCCCCTTGCAAATAAAACCAATTAGCTGGCAAAAGGCCATTCCCTGCATATGGAAATTATGTTGATATATTATGTTGATATATTAAGATTTTTCTCCCATGGTTTCCTCCGCTTTTCATTCTCTCTCTGCTGCTCCCTCCTTCTCTTTACGTTACTTCTGACCTTCCACCTCAGTTTCTCCATGCACAGAGGACAGGCTAGACAGAGTCTCCAAGGACCTCCGTTTATCTCCTGTCTTGCCAACACCTGCCCACATATGATTTAATTTATGGGTGCTTCAGTCTCCACCCTGTATAAAACTGGTGTTACTTCTCATTAAAACATTGTCATCCACCCATGAGATGGACTCAAGACCGCAGCAGACAACTGGTCCAACAAAGGGAAGGTTTTGTTCTAATCTTTTAGAAGATGTGGTTTTTCTTTCCTAATTCTCCTCAAATAGTATTCTGGTGGGTGCGAAGCACTGTCGGGATCCTACATCCATCCACATATATGTATGTTGTGGTTTTGATGTCTACAGACACAATCAGTTTGATCTTCCAGAGATGGTGCAAACCGCCTCTGCAGTGCAGGTCCAGGAATCGGACCCCACCATCCCTGGCTTTACACCAGTTGCCCAAGTGATGGCAATTGGCATTGACATTCATTTCATTCATCACCCCAACTACACCGATACACCTCCCAAGTGCCCCTTTAAGACATCAACACCACTCAAGAGGCATCTTCAACTAGAACTTAAACATACGGGTGATAAATAAACTTTCGGGATAGAAACCCAAGTCCCCCGTCTCTCTACAAAGCCCCATTTTTACCCACCAGTGTATATAAACCCAAATACCAATTAGCATATATCCATTGACACAAATCAGGAATTGCTCTTAAGGTTCTCCCCAGTCCTCAGTATACATCCGTATTAAAATTATGACTGCTGATCATCCACTATTGCCTTTCTGCAGTTCCAAAACCAAATCCATTCTTGCCCACAGAAAGGAAATAAAATAGCATGGTCATTTTATACCTTTAAACAATTTTAGCAAATACACCACATTTTATTGCATAAGTTATTAAATACACATCATAGAAGTCATGAAGTGCCATCAAAATGGGGGAGAACTTTATTGATGTGCAAGGTATCACTGGAAGGTGAGTCCCAAGAATGTTACTGGGTAGCTCAAGACTCCTGACTTTTAGACTCATTTCTGCTGCTAATTTATTGTAGGACAAGGTATTTTGGGTAAAGTTTAAAAGAACAGCCTGATTTCATTTTTAAAAGCACACATGATCCTCAAACCTGGTCTCGTAGGAGGCGTCCCTGCCCATGGCAGGGGGGTGGAACTTGATGATCTTGAAGGTCCCTTCCAGCTCTAACCATTCTATGATTCTATATTAACTATATGATTCTATATTAACTTTCCAGGTGACTTAAAGACCAACCTATGTATCTACACAGAAGAATGCTTGGAGATCCAGAAGGAACACAAAACACTGAAGCCATAATCCATGTGTTGATTCTTTAGTCCAAGCAGGACTTTCCTGTCAGGTAATTTTTTAAGGGTACATTTTACCCTTAAACCTGATTGAGTGTCCTCATTAAAGAGAAAAAAAAAAATAATACTTCCCTTAGTTTCTTACTCCACTGTTATTGAGTAAAGTTTTCAAAAGAAGATGTTGATATATTAGCAATTCTTTAAGTCACTCTGCCGTATCTCTTTAAGTTCTCCTACAATAAAGACAAATTTACTCACTTGAATCCTCTGTAACAATATGAAAATATGGAAAAGACTGATGATGAAAAGATCTTTGGGGAAAATAAGAACTATGGCAATGGCATCAAAAATGCCAAATATTCCTTAAAAACAAGATTAGAATGGAACAAGTATTTTAAGAGCCTAATGACACAAAAAACCCAAAAGCATTATGCACAGCATTCTGGATAAAACAGTATGTGTGTGTATGTGCTTGTGTCCGGGTGTGTTTATCCCTAGATATCAGACAGAACAGGAAAGGAAGAGCCGAAACACTTGTCCAGAAAATCCTCAAAAAGCAAACAGAGGCAGGACAAATTTAGAAGCTTTACTTCGCTGTCATATCAAAGGCAGCGTCGACTGTAAAAGCAACCACCTCTCAAGAACGGCAAAATAAACTTACACAAGTCTCAGGAGGAAAACACTGATCAGACGCTGGATATTGTTAACTGCTGCTGTTTTGGTTAAGCGAGGTCCTTTTTGACACCACTAAGATAGTCTTGTCAAAGAACAACAAAAATGAAAAGCAAAAAAAAAAAATAATAATGGAAAAAGACAGGCAACAGCCACTTCAGGGGGAATCTGTCTGGCAAAGCCCGGCTTTGAGCTGGTGTCTGAAGAAACAGAACTTGGAATGAACTTTCTACAACTTTTTTATTTATTTTTTGTCGTCTCTGGAAAAGCAGCATCAGGCCTTTTGAAAATGTCAATAGACTGATTGGCGTCTTGCTTCTTGATCAAAGCAAAACTCTGAAATACATCTGAAAAAGACTTTCTGAAAAAAATTTAAAAAAAAGCAAACAAAAAACCCCCAAAACATTTCATGTTCAATTCAGAAGCAAGTTTCCCTAGAAGAAACTAGGCTATTTGATTTTCTTTTTTTAAATAAAAAAGGTTTCCATCAAATCATAGAATCATTCAGGTTGGAAAAGACCCTTGGGACCATTGAGTCCAACCATCAACCCTACTCTACAAAGTTCTCCCTTATACCATATCCACCAACACCACATCTAAGCGACTCTTAAACACATCCAGGGATGGTGACTCAACCACCTCCCTGGGCAGCCCGTTCCAGTGTCTGACCAGTCTTTCTGTGAAGAATTTTTTCCGAATGTCCAGTCTAAACTTACCCTGTTGCAGCTTGAAGCCATTCCCTCTTGTTCTATCACTAATTACCTGTGAGAAGAGACCAGCACCAACCCATATCAAATGAGCCAAAAGCAACACTTTATTTTAATAACCTCTGTCTTGAAGAGAAGAGTTGACAAAGATCTATACCCATGAGCTGGGTATGACACCAGTGTCCTGAGACCATGGTTGGAAACCTTCTGACTTTCTACACAGCGCAGATTAATTTGCTCGTATTAGGCGGGAGGGGATTTACCTCAGGCTTAGAAAAACATCCGGTTCTCTTCTTTTACAGTAACCAGAATCGCAAACCTATGCCCAGAAATCATGTGCATTTAGATAGGAGTGGGGCATCCACCCATCTGTGCCAAAAAAAGAAAAAAAAAAAAAAGAAGGAAAAAAAAGGAAAAAAAAGGAAATAAGAGAAAATCCTGGAGTTTGCAGCGTGCCCTGAAATTGCTGCTACTTCACCTGGGGAAGTTCTACCTCGAGGATTTAGTAAAAGCAATAAAGCGTGTGTGTTAACATGATCTATACCATCCAATGGATAAAACTGGCTTCAGAATTCACCCTGTGCCAAACTCCCGCTCTCTAGATATTCAGAAATTTAAGTGATGTCAAGCAATTTCCCTTGCCTTAAAGTAATGCCAGCAGACAGACACTCTGACGCCAAGAGAGGATGATGGCGAGATAGTACGTCCCTCTCATTTTCACAAGAACTCGAGGGAACTGCTCTCATATCTTTTGCAGAATTAATCAAGATAAGTTAATGTGTGATAACACGTATCTGAAGCGCTCTGAAGGGCAAGAAAACCTGAGCAGCTTCTGCCTCTCCAGGATTAAGCGTAACCGCTCTCCAAGAAACACAAAGCTTTCCTTTTCTGCCCCGATCCACCTCCAAAGCAGAGTTCACACTCCAGAGTCAAAAATGTTGAGGATGAAAGGATCAGGTATGTCACAGAAATGCCCCATGATGGAGAAGCATCTTGTAATACAGAGGTGCTGACACAGTATTGATGCTTTTATACCCTGGCACAAGAAGTTTTTAGCTGACCTGGAAGTACTCCTCTGGCTGTTACTCATAAATACTCCACAGTGGTGATACAGGAACTCGATGGTCCCTTCTGACCCCAACTTTTCTATGAGAAATGGTTCCTGCAGACACATTTTGAGATATTTCAGAGAGGTCTAAACTCCATTTTATTGCTCCATTACAGATGTGAGGCATTTCGCATTAAATGCAGCTGTCAGAAGCCATTGGAACATTTGACCTGTGGGGAAGGTAGGAAACTGGGAAAAGGTTTTGGTTGCACCCACGAATATTGGAGTATCAAGGGATCATGGAATCATAGAATGGTTTGGGTTGGAAAGGACCTTAAAGATCACCCAGTCCAAATCCCTGCCCTGGGCAGGGACACCTCCCACCAGACCAGGTTGCTCCAAGCCATGTCCAACCTGGCCTTGAACCCCTCCAGGGATGGGGCAGCCACAGCTTCTCTGGGCAAATTTACGATCTCTACTTTCCTCTCTGTAACCCGAGAGTATCAAATGAGGAGCCTGACTCCTTGCTTGCTCTGTACCCAAGACGTTGGTGTGCCGGTTTGCGAGGCGCTAGAAGGTGGGCAATGGGGTTGATTGCAAAACCCCCGCGTGAAATCCGTTCCCACTCAGCTGACGGGGACAAGTCGCCGCACGCAGGCAGACGCAGGCAAGAACCAATTCCCCACAGCAGTCAGTACCTAATTAAAAAGCTAACTGAAACAGTAAAATGAGGGTTTTGTTAAGATAATACGGTTTTGCTTACTTCAATATAAACTGCTTTGGTACCTCTCTCGCTCCCAGCTGCCAAGCACTTGGAGGTAGTGAGATAGTCTGCAGGATGTTGCTCTCCAAGGGGAGAGATTTGATTGAGGTCCTTTGATTAAGAGCTTGAGAAGCTCTGCCTTCCCCAGTGTAACACAGCAATTAACACAGTTCTCAACCAGCTATCAGTATCTAAAGACTCCAGCATCCGTGTAGCTTTATTCATCACAAATGAGGTACTTTGCAGACTCAAGAAATCTTCTAGCCACATGACAGCAACTACACACCAGGAATCACATGCCGGCAAGCAAATATCTGCATTGACTGCTTTGAAGTGTTCACAGGGAATTCCCAATGAGTGCAATGAATTAGATCTAATTAATAAACCATGCTAGCAAGACATGGACTGTCTGTATATTTGTGCTCATAGAATCACAGAATGGATTGGGTTGGAAGGGGTCTTAAAGATCATCCAGTGCCACCCCCTGCCCTGGGCAGGGACACCTCCCACCAGACCAGGTTGCTCCAAGCCCCCTCCAACCTGGCCTTGAACCCCTCCAGGGATGGGGCAGCCACAGCTTCTCTGGGCAACCTGGGCCAGGCTCTCACCACCCTCCCACCAAAGAAGTTCTTCCCCACATCTCAGCTCCATCTCCCCTCTTTCAGTTTAGAACCGTTCCTTCTTGTCCTATGGCTCCCCTCCCCGATCAAGAGTCCCTCCCCAGCTTTCCTGGAGCCCCTTGAGGGACTGGAAGGGGCTCCAAGGTCTCCCCGGAACCTTCTCTTCTCCAGGCTGAACCCCCCCAACTCTCTCAGCCCCCCCTCCCAGCAGAGGGGCTCCATAATGACTTCTAGGCACACACAGGCACAGCCGTGGTGGTAGACAAGCACCAGGCATGTGTACGTTGCACACAAGAACATCGCAATGTGAAAAGTTAGACAGCCAAAGGCGTCTAAAAATATCACCCAGGATTTTTACAGAAAACACGACTTGACTGGAAAGCTCTTCTGCTCTGTTTTCTCACCTGCACCGTTCACAAGGTGACATACATAAGAAGCATCCCTGATGGCATGGATTAATAGAGAGACTTCAGAGGATGAGTTTCTCGCCAGGTATTTATATCGCCTCCCATTGTGAGTGAGCTGACTCTACTTATATATGAAGCTATAACCCAAAAAAAGGAAAAAGTGTCAACGCATCAAAAATGAAATCAAACAGGAAAAAAATTCCAAATTTGTCTGGTTTGAATGCAGACATGTCGGATACAAAATAGCCTTCTAAATGAGAAGTGATTTGACCAGCATATTTCCCTGAGGCATAATTTGTCCCTCTAATAAAACAATAACTTCTCACTGTGCAGCCACGAATAATATCACCTGAAATAGTGTGTATTTCTTTAATCCAGGAGTATATGGAAGGATGAAAAAACCCCATCCCTATCTATAACCAATGAACAACAAAGCAGCAGGGTTGACATCAAAAACTCTCTCTTCTTTAACACTTCAGAGTTGTTCTTGTCAGAGAGTAATCCTGGAAAACTACAATTTTTTAGCTCCAGGTGTGTGAACTGAGTTTCCAAACCTGTATTACACAGGGAGATAATTTTAAAGCTAAACACTAAACAGCCATAGAAGCCTGTGAGCACTGGAGAGATTACTATAACCCAGATCCACGAGAGTATTTTGGTGTCCGACTCTTCCAGCACCTTTGTGCTTTTGCACTCTGACACCTTTTTAACTACGTAGCTACGTGTTTTTGAGCTTCTTTGTCCATCAAACGTTGGGATTGTACCCTTTCCATCTCATAGAAACATTGTGAGGACTGGGACAGGCGAGGGGGAATTCTCTGTGCTCAGACCCCTCCAGATTTTGATTTACCCTCCTTTGGGGTAAATATAACTGTCCTCCGCAAGTACCTGATCTCTTCCCCACACCACAGAGGAAAAGCTGAAAAGAAAGGATGCAGATACTACTGCAGCAAACAATGTAGAAAGCCAGCAAGAATATTCCTAACTCTGTTTTCAGAGCAGCATTCAAATTGTATGCAGTAAATAAAGACCAAGGGCACACCCTAAATGAAAACAAAATACCGAATAGTTCTTCATTATGAGTCCTATTTCCAGAGAAATGAATAGTACCTAATTATGTAATTAACAATTATGATTGTGTAAATAATCTTATTGTAGAATTGGAGGGAGTCAAGTTACACGATCAATCTCAGATTCAGCATTTCCAGTTTTTCAGTGTCTACACAAATAAGTATTTGAACTGGATTCGGTATAATACGTTCTGTATTGAGAACTGATATTATATAGTGCTAAAAAAGGATAAAACAACAAACATTAAGCTCCTAACTGTAAAAAAAAATGCATTATCTCCTTCAGGAGATGCCGTACGATCCACTTCAACCCACACAGGCCACGGGTGCAGCCAACCCACATCCACGCTCAGCAGCCAGCCCAGCCTCTGGCCATGAGAACATGCAACCCCAACCTTATGTAAACACAATCACGAAATTGAGGTGACAGCTTAAACATTCCTTGTGTGCCATTCACATGTGTCCTACCTAGGGGGAAAAATGCCCAAAAATCAATGGATTTTTTTTTTAAATTCAAGTATTGTCAAGAAAGCCCAATGATATACATGTGAACTTTTTAAAGACATTAGAGAATCTTCTCTCAAAACTTTGCCATAAAAACCCAAGAGCAACATCCTCTCCCTCAAACAAATAATTTTAAAATACAGTGCCTATAAGCCCAGGCTGTAATTGTGAAACGGTTTGGAACTTTGAGTACAAAAAAAATTCTAGTGTACGCTTTATTAAAAACTAATTGAAAAAAAAATTACATTGGACTCTGACTCTTTCCACTGCAAAGTTCACCTATTTCAAATACACTGAATCTAAGTGTGCTCTGTTAAATATCACTACAAACAACGTAGCCTGCAGTGAAATTTAGGAGGACAATCTATATGTTAAAGCAGTAATTTTTTTACAAGGAAGTAGTTAATTATCTGCCTCATGAATGGATTCCTTTTGCCAAATGCCCCTTCAAGAATCTTCCGAAGACAGTGGGATTTTTAGTCTTATGGTTTCCACTTCAGAATGGACAAACCCCAACTTTTCTTTCAAATAAAGCCAACCATTCCTCCAGGTGATGAGATTACCTCTGAACCATCCAGACATGTGCTGAAATCAAGGTTGCAGGGCTTGCAAAACAGAAAGTCACTTCCCACTCAGTGAAAACCCGTTGGACTCCTCGCTGCAACTGGATGCTCCAACAGTTTTGGCAACAGACGTTCCCATTTTCACTGGGGTTAGCCAGAACAGGACCAGACCACATTCCTGCTAAGACTTTACGCTTGTGTAACCTCAGGTACAAAAGGCAGAGGTTTCTCTCCACGTCTGAATACGGCAACTTGCTTTGCAAACCCACCTGCTGCAAAAGGAAGAGCTCGATGAAGAGGTCTCCAAAGAAAGGCTGAAGAGAGAGCTCAAGGTCGTTGCCTTGATACTCAAAAGCTTGTCTGAGCATCAGACAAATGTTTTAGGGACGATTTCCACTATCAGGCATTCGTGGCAGTCAGTCTCTACTACCACAGGGAAACTCCTAGCTGCTGGAAGGAAGCTTTTGTAAGACAAGGTCTTTATTGTAATAAGATTCTGATCCTGGAATTCATCCATCCAGGAAAATGCAACTGGCTACAGTCTCAAGAAAACCCCTCGCACCTTCGGAGGGCTCAGTGTTTTGTTCACACATCACCAGGTAATACAGGCAAAGCAAGATAATAAGTTATTCCTTTTCATTTAATGAGAAAGAATCACAGAATCACAGAATCTTCTAGGTTGGAAGGGACCTTAAAGATCATCTTGTCCAACCGTCAAGCTAACTGACAAAAACAGACACCCGCACAACAAGCGAGGAGTATCACCATCACTAAACCATACCTCCCAGCACTATATCAACTCGTCTTTTGAACACCTCCAGAAGAATTAAAACTGGATGAAAATGCTTTAAAAGTGTTCAGGAATGGTTTTAAGAAGAATTAGGGAGAGCCCTCCAACTTTTGGAAGTTGATTTGCCCTCCAACCAGAGAACAGGTTCCTGGGAGACACCAACCCTAGCAATCTCTTAAATAAAAAGTTAATAACATTAGAATAAGATACAGCAAAACCTATTAATGCTTTTAAATGTGCATTTTTGCTAATGTATTTAAAAGATGATTGACCAGCTGGGGCCTTCCCAGCTGGTTAAAGGGTGAGGGCACACTATATAGCTCTATACATCACAAAACTTTCTCTCCAGCCATTTTAAATAATAACAGGGAAACAAGATTTCAGTTCCAGTTAAGGCTAGGACCACCATCTTTCAAAACAATTACTTTAGAGAGGCTTTTCTTGGTCTAGAAGCCACAGTGTTGTGTTGCGAGCTTTGAATCAGTCCCACATTTACATTCTCTCAAATATATGCCGTTCAGGGAAGCCTTGGGAATTAAATCACTGTGCCTTAGTTTCCCTGAGTGGAGAGACCTTGCAAATGTATTACGGGGATATTAAAGAGTTAATTAGGTAATGCTTTGTGCATCACAGCTTCACTGTTTCAGCAAGTCTCCAGTAACACCTAATTAACAAGGCTCTGATGAGCTGTTTCTTAGAGAGCTCAGCATCCTTGCTCCCCGCAAACCTCTAAGTGCCAGCCACGCAGCTACGATGCCCCTGCTGCCCCTTGGGGGGTGGACCTATCATGATTCTTCTGGCTGGCACTAAGCTGTCGTTCATCCCCCCCCCCCCCCCCTTCAATAAAAAAAGTTTAGTAAATAAACTTTGGAGCATTTGGTACAAAGCAAAAAACCCAGCAAGCTACATCAAAGCCTCCCTATTATCACTCCCTAGTGAACTGTGAAAATATAAATTCAAAGCTGACAAGCTAGTTAGATTTTTAACTAAAATCTGAGCGCAATTAACTTTAACCACGCCACTCTGCTACTGTACTTCTGGCACCAGCTTTGAGAACTGGCCCAAATTCTTCTGAGGAACAGAAAGACCATTTATCTACTATATTTATTCAGGGCAAACCTCCTCCTTGGTGTCAAGCCGGGAATGTAGCGCTGCTGGCTGTGACTGGCAGTGATAAAGGAGCTGGTATGATTTTTCAAATAAGTAGCATGTCCTGCTTTCCCAAATGTTAGAGAAAAGTGAATAATATGCCCTCCTAAATAAGAACCAGGTACTGATTCAGAGATGCACTCTGGGGAAAAGGTGCCTATAAATTACTGGACATATAAAGCTACTGCCATAAGAAGGCTTTTTGCTTGGATCTCTGACATAAAGGTATTTTTATTTGCAGAAGTTGATTAAGGGAAGCGATTCAGAAGGAGGGAGAGAAGGATCATTTGTCTCTGGTAAAGTTCGGAAATGGCATTAGTTTATAGAATAATTCGTATCCACGCGGTCCTTTTCAAGGTTCTGTGAGGTCCTATGCACATTGTATGTACTAAACCATTTTAATAATACCAAATATACAAGATAGAAACTGTCACAAATGTTAACGCCTCACCTAAGCATCCACAGGGAAAGGAAAATAATACAAAGCTTTTCTATATTTGCAATATATGTCTATAAATCAGGAGCTTTGTCCCCAAAGCTCAGACCATTCCAAATATTTCTATTTAGTGGAAGCTTTAAATCCAGAAGCCAAAAATCATCATATTCAATGGAGAGAGGTGACCCTCAAAGGCACAGGTCATACCTTAAGTGGGTTAAATGGCCCTTCAATGGTGCTTTTCTCTTCCCCTGCTTCTTACATGTTACATCACTATATTTAACCTCTCAGCCAGGATTAATCTCCCTCTACTTGAGGCATTTAGCTTAACTCTGAAACAATTGGCGAATACTGTCTTGACTCCATCATTATCAGTAAATCTCCACAGCAACAAGATAACCTGAAGGACAAAACAGGAAAGCCAAGTGGGTACCTCTTGCACGACACCCTTAAGATGATTGTGTGTCAGGACCCCTAAGTGGAATTAAACCCCAGGACTCTCCCTTGAGAGCAATCTCATGTTTTCTTTCAAGAACTTCAGACCAGGGAAGAGAGAGAATTTTCCTACCACCCTGACAACAGAGGTTCCGAAAAAAAATGGTTTCTAATGAGGATAAAAGGGTTTTGCAGCCTTCAATTCCAAACTTTTAACCAGAAAATAAAAGCTTCTTGGAAAAATAAGTACAAAAAACACTTTACAGATGTTATGGTAAAATTCTAATGTTTTGTTGCCAGATATCAACCCGAGAGAATTCTTCCGAGTTACCAACCTTGCAGGCTTCTTCTGAGAGTGGTACCAGTCCCCATCCCTTTAGCCAGCCTTGCCATGTCCCCATGCTCATTCTTTCAAGAATATCACCTGTATTTTTCAACTTTGCCCCCAATGGTCTGGGCTCAGCACTAGTCCAAGGGCTTTGACAGGCGATCGCTGGCAAATCTCGCTGTGGCAGCTGAAGATGTCAGCAAAGCCAGCTCTGACCATCTCTTTGCTGAAGGTTACTGTCATCCCTATATAGTAAAATCAGCACTGAAGAATATCTGCCTGTAAATCAGTCCATCTAGTGCAAAGCCACCTTGCTGATGTGTTAAATTAAGAAGCCACACTGTGCACTTGGTTTTCTTCAGCCAAGTGCAGCAGGGCAGGTTCCTGGGAACAGAAACATCTTACATCCCCATAAATTTACCCAAACTCTTCCTATGCAAAGGCAAAGAGCACTTCGTTCTGCTAAAGCAGGAAAGAAAGAAGCTTCAAGACTAAATGAACTTTAATTCCATGATTTGACCAGTATCTGCCATAGCCCTGCAAGGTTTTAGATGTTATCAAGGCTGCGGAGGTGCCAGACTTTGAGGTAAAGGAGGACCTGGAACAAGACAAGGCTCTACAAACCACGCTGTGAGTTCTGCCATCCAGGGACAACTCGCGGGTTAAAGGAGAGGGGCAGCATCACCACTACCTTGGAAGATTCCCAGAAAGCAAGCACAAGCCAGGACTGGGCACGGAGCCCTTTATTGTTATCAGTGTTTTCGTAAAGTCAGTTGCCAGGAGTGAAAAACCTCTGTTTTCTAGTAGCAAGTTGTTAAAATCAGAACAGCCCAGACTTCTGTTGCCGAAGAGCAAGGGCTACACCGATGGGCGTCTCTTGGAGACACCCATTTCCCTACGACAACGGCGGAAAAAGGAACAGGCCGTATATTTGTGCCTTTGGATGCGATCCACTGCAGTTGCTACACACAGCATTCCTTTGCCATTTGGTAACCGAGAAACACTAGGCTTATTGAAAAAGGAAAAAAAAAAACAATATAAAAAAAAGCAAACCAACCAACCAACCAAGAAACCCCACAACCCTGCCGTGCTCTGGTTGGTAAGCGCTGGTCAGAGGAGGTCTGCCGTAATGAATAGATGTCAGGGAATCAGCAGCCCAAATGATATATTAAGTACTAGCTGTCAAAACAAGGGCTGCTACTTCACTTGACCAGAAGCAACCCTTTATACAAACACTCTCGCAAGGTAGATACCTCTTCCACTTCTTGCTTGACCTCAGCTTTCCAAGATTCACAAATCTGCAGGGCCACGCACCTTCACCAAGTAGCTCGGTGCCCCGGGGCACCCTCCCCTCCTCCCACCCGGATTTGATGTAAACAGCTTCGCTTTCGCAGAGGTTTCAGAAAAGGCAGAGACGGTCACGCTTCACGAATCTCTGAAAGTTTAATTAAGTTACAATGTCCTAAAACCCACAATATGGCTTTTGTAGGCACCCCCTGGCTGTAAAGTTCAAAAGGTAAACAGGTAGGCACACACACTACGCTTCAAACTGCTCTTCCAGTTCTCCAGGAACAACCATCAGGAAAAACTGAACATGTGAGAAATTTTCTTCAATGAAGAAATACTTAGATTCTTCTTCATGGAGAACTACAGGCTTAACACAAATTAGGCTAATACATGGGGTGTGTGAATCATCCTCAGATGTAGTGATTGTGAAATTGAGATGCAGAGCAATAACTTGACCCAAGGACGTGAGCAGGACCGTGGTGGAATCGAACCAAGGAGCCCCGACCACAGGCTCGCTGTGCCCCACCTGACCCACGTTCCTGGGATCCAACACCAGGCGATGTCCTCCACAAACAAATCACACCCTCAAACCCAAAGGGGCTGGAAGAAAGGAGTTCAAAAGCGGCAATTAATAGACGGTTTAACAAAGAATGAGTTAAAATAGGGACATTTTGCCTTCTGACTTCTTGGTGTGCAAGTTCCAACAGAAAACTTCCTCTTCCAGTTGCTTGCTGACGTGTAAGATTACACAATTTTCTCTCATCACCTCCAAGTTTGGCCCAGCATTCGCCCTGCTTTTAAGATGAAATGTAAATGAATGCCTGAGCTTTCAGCATTAACACAGTCACAGATATTATTAGGAGGCTGAAATCAGGTCACTTCGGTCAACACTGAGTTGCTCCCCACAGAACATTCATTCTTCAGTTCAGGAGGAGGAAGGTTTTTAGGTAGAAGCAAAGTTGAGAACTGGATAACCCAATGGTCATGTGTTTCATTAAATCACTGCCCCAGATTCAAGCTGAGAAGCACCAAAAGGTTTATATAAGCATACAATTATGGTGGTCTTCGTCAAAACAATTTGAGTTTTGAACCGATGCCATTAGTAGACACACCGAGAACATAGAAAAGAAAGATATTTAGAAAACTCAATAACCCACTGGGCTAAATGTGTTGTTTACTGATTGAGGACTTGATACTGGGACAAGCTCAGCCAGGCAAGTAAATAAGGATTTGAAGCTCGAAGATAATTTGAGAATTGTTGGAGGAAATAGCTTTTGCTTGAATGTGACAGCAGTGGCATAAGAGAGTTCAGAGCCCCTGATATGCGATGCATCAAAACAGAATTCAAGAAGTTGTCTTTGTTGCGTGCTGTGACACTTCTCATACCAAGCGTGTCTTAATAACATTAGTAGTTGCAGAGAAATTCCACATCTACCATTATCCAGGGGACTTCAAAGTCGTTTTACTGACTAACAGGTAAGCCTAGGAAGCGTTCCGGGGACCTTGGAGTGGTTGGTACAGACCAAGGGGCTTTTTGAACACAGTTGAGAGTTAAAGGAGTAGATGAGAGGTGGGGAAGATCAACAAAAAGACCTCCTGCTCAATTACTTACACTGTTCCCCTTTTTCTCCAAAAAAACCCCCAAAAAACAACCATGTTCACATTAATGAGGCATCAAACAAATACATATATACACAAAGGGTTACCTGAAAAAATAAATAACTAAAATGGGATGATATTTATCCTCATCTAAGATTTTTTACTCCGTTATGAGATACAGTGGTCTAATGAATAATAATAATAAAAAAGCACCTGCAAGCTTGCACTTGACCGCAGCAAGACGTTTGTAGTCGTTCCTATTTCTCTAACTGCAAAATTCTCATTGCAAAACACCCAAGCTGTCTTTTTGAAATGAAAATAATTATTTTTAGAAATTTGAAAAAAAAAAAAAATTGATCATATTTTCTGTGAACTAGAAAGCATTTCCTTAATTAGCATTAGCCTTTGACTAACTCGCTCTACTACAGTAACTTTCTTCTACTCCCAAGCTTGCAGAAATTTCTTTGTAAAGAAGTATTGAGAATAAATAATTTTCTTTCAAGTACTGAAGTACTGAGTGACATTTAAATTCTTCAATATTCTGGAAAACAGGATTTTAGGGTAGACAATATTTTTGATCTTCTCTTCATTTGTTAAAAAACAACCTGTACCAGAGGTGACACAGGATCTAGTCAGCCTGAGCTGAGTTCGATTCTGTTGCTGTCAACAACGTGTCCCAGGCACTCGGAAGAAATCAGCTCATGGCATGAATAGACCAGATTTAAAATAAACCTCAGTAAAACAGAAATAATAAGAAAGAAATAATTAATTAGAACTCTTAAACCCTGGGGATGGCCACATTTCTCACTCTCTGTCCGCTCTGCTGTCCCCTATCAAATCAACCGCAGTCTTTTCCTTTTTGTAGGACCTTAAAGTTCCTACAAAGGAACCTTCCTAAAGGTTCCTAAAGGGCATGCAATGAGTATTAGTGCTTAACATCAGCTGAGTGAAGTGAGCTGTCACCAAAACAGCCTTGGTGAACCTGAATCCCGAGGGCCATGAGCATTTTCTACCAGCAGGTTAAAACTCATCTCTGCAGAACCTTCTGGAGGTCCATCACAGACTGTGCAACGAACTTCCACAGAAACTAATTATCATAAACAGCATCATCTTCTGCTCCAAAGCCAGAGCACACTCCAACTTGTCTTCACAAATATCCACTGGGTTCGTATTACAGAGCGTCTGCCAAATCCAAACACTTGAATGCACAACCCATGCACTTCCCCAAGGAGAGAACGAACAAACTATGCACAACAGACAGACGTCACATCCCTTAATCCAGTGCAGGAAAGACTTCAGACACTTTGAGGGGTTGGAACTAGATGATCTTTAAGGTCCCTTCCAACCGAAACCATTCTATGATTCTATGTTACGTGCACAGAAACTTCAGAATCTGTACAGTACAGTACCCAAATGCTTTCCAACTCAGCAAAACTCGCGTTTGCTTGAGCTCCCTTTTCTGTTGCTGACTTCAGCTCTTAGACCTTTGCTTCCTTGATGGCTCCTCTCAACAACAGATGATCTGGCTTAGCAATTGAAATGGGACAATATTCAGCCCTAACACCAAATCTGAGGTCCTTCCCCAAAAGCATTCTGCAATCCTATGAAGACAGGCTGAGAGAGTTGGGGGGGGTTCCGCCTGGAGAAGAGAAGGCTCCAGGATAGACGTTAGAGCACCTTCCAGTCCCTCAAGGGGCTCCAGGACAGATTGGAAAGGACTCTTGGTCAGGGAGTAGAGTGATAGGACAAGGGGGAACAATTTTAAACTGAAAGAGGGGAGATTTAGATGAGATATTAGCAAGAAATTCTTTGGTGTGAGGGTGGTGAGACCCTGGCCCAGGTTGCCCAGAGAAGCTGTGGCTGCCCCATCCCTGGAGGGGTTCAAGGCCAGGTTGGAGGGGGCTTGGAGCAACCTGGTCTGGTGGGAGGTGTCCCTGCCCATGGCAAGGGGGTGGACTGGATGATCTTCAAGGTCCCTTCCAACCCAAACCATTCCATGATTCTATTCTATGATGCTGTGATGGAGAAGAGTAAGCCACAACATCAAGACACTGGCAACTGACATCTCAATTTAAAGATGCTGCTAAAGCAAACAGAGAATGGAAGGTACCTACTATCCCACTGTATGATCATCTCCACCATAACGTTCCTCTTTTCTTAATGGAGGGATACATATAGTTATTAGCAGATGGTCAAATTAGTCACGTTAGTCTGCAGGTCATATTTGCCTATATATATATGGAAGAATACAACTATTCAAATGAAACACACTGGGATTGATGACAGTTTGCAGAGTGAGGCTGTAGATGTAGGGAAAACCCAGACAATGGATTTCTTGACCTTGTCTTATTACTTTGAGGAAACTCAAATGAGCTCAAATTAACTTCAAATTGCCAAACTTTTCAAACATGTCAGGCAGCTGAAGTGAGGTCAGCAAGAGGAGGGAGAACCTCATACGTTCTCAAGGTTACCCTGATGGGAAAGTTTACCATTAAGTCACACTCCAGCACTAGATATTCCTCCTGATTGGGAGAGGAAAAAAAACCAAACGCTCACAGCTGAAGAAAGAACAATTCAGTAGAGAAGTTGAAATACTGGATTGGAAGTGGAAAAGCTCGTTTCTTTGATTTTAGGCACTTTCTCAAGCTGAATCATTTATTTTGCTTCAACTTCTGGTTTGCTTAACCCATCTGAACCAACCAGCAATTTCATAATCAGTTTGATGAGCCAAAAATCAGAAGACACCCTTGGAGAAAGGTTAGACACCCTTTAATAACTAAAAGTCGGGAAAAATAGGACCGTGCTTTGAACATCTAGTCCTTCTGCAGGCTGCTTGAGCGAATGCAACCTTAGAGGGTAATAAAATGTAATCTAATCCCTGACTTCTGAGAGGGAATGCACGGTGCTATTTTCCTCTCATTCCCACAGCAGTATTATTGCCACGAGGTACCAATCCCCAAATTCTATCTCATCCTACACCTACTCCGTGTAGAGAGAGGAATAAGAGGATGCAAGAGGTCCTTTGTGCAGGAGGACCATCACCTTGGCTCTGTGCTACACCAGCTGAAGGAAAGAGCACGCAGCATCCCCTTGCAGCAGGGAAATCAGGGCAGGTACCAGCCTACGAGACCGACTCCTTGTCAAGAACTTGCCCACCTGGCTTTAAGATCAACAGGAAGCCACCTGCTTAGTTCACACTTCCATATACAAATCCTGTTATGACAGGATCAAAAACATATGTACTTCTCCTTGTTTTGAACTACTGCACTGGAATTTTATTTTTTTATTATTTTTTTTTTGTAAGAAAGCTCTTTGATCACGCAAATATTTTTAAGAGGAAAAACAAAACAAAGCTGTCCTATAAAAGTGCAGGCCCATGACAAGGGCTGTTGGGGAGGAAGGGATTACACATGACAAAAATAAGATGAACTTCATTCTCCAGTACCCAAGCCCATATTCTTACATATTGGCGTGATACTTTCTCACAGTATACACAGAGTTAAAGAAGAAAAAAAAGAAAAAAAAAAAAGCACAATTAGGATTTGTTTTGTGTTAAGCAGCTATGCCAAACATTATTGTTTTACAGTTCCTCACATGGTTACACCGCTTTAACCCTGTTTACACACCCCATGTTTAAGAGTGGTTTTGGATCACATTTTTATAAAATTTCATTTACAGCCGGATTTGCTCCCTCCCTTTTTTTTTTTTTAATTTTTTTTTAAACTCTCAGTGAAGAATCCCACTGGGGAACCATCTTTTCAGGATAAGGTTGACTACAGACGACAAAATTCAGCATACAAATGCCAAAAGCCAGTGCTAACTGAATCAGACAAGCTGAGGTCTTTTACTGACACAGACCTGCATCTTACTCCAAGTATTTTCTCCAATTATTTCATTAGACTCATTTATGGATGTCAGCTTTGTTCACGCAGTGCCTGGGGACAAGGTACGACCCGCTGAACAGTCTCAGTATATTTAAATGACAAAAAGCCATCAGCTTTTCTGATTAGAGACCCGCTCAATCTCAACACAAAGCCACGACGATGATTTCTGACGCCCACCCCCCTCCTCCTCCCTTTCCTTTAAGCCTGAGAGGCATTTTTTTTTTTTTTTTTTTTTTTTTTTTTGCAATTCAGGAAACAGAACTACAATCATAACAAAATTCTGTTATTCTGTTTGGGCTTTTCCTCTTGAAAAACGTTCACAGCCTAAAAACTCCCACAATGCAAAAAAAAAAGCAAGGGCAGCAAAAAAATACACCTCCAAAAACGCAGCGTGGCTTTCACGCAAAATAGAGTTAAAAAATGACTAAGTTTTCTTGATATATGAATTTGTAGGTAAACCATTTATCAATGACCCGTTTACCTGTGCAGCAGAGTCCCTCAAGCCGAGGGCCATGTCATTCCCCTTTGACTGATTAATTAGCCAATCAAGGGATATTTTTCACCGTGAGGCACGATGGTTTATTCCAGCTAATGCATGGTCTCTAATGGTAACACATTAAAGCCAACTCGGCTCTTTAAGCCTATCGAAGTGACCAAAAGGGAAGGAGAGAAGATAAATCAAAGGAGCTCCCCCCACTTTCCTTTCTGTTCCTAACAACCCCCCCAAGGAACTAACGCTAGAGGAAGACTCTTCTCCAATGAAGAGAGAAGAAAAAGCACCATTTCCTTCCAGATTGGGAGATGTCTCCTCCTCTCCCTCTCCGCTGATAGCTCAACAGCAATAATTTATCCTCAGTTGATTAACAAGGTGCTTATAGAATAGGCAACAAAACATCAATACTCTGCTCTTCCTCCTTTTATCAAAAGCGCTGCTAGGACATCATGCTGGGTAAAGTAATTTTTACTGGAGCTCCTGGAACAACCTCGTCTTCATGGAAAAGTATTAAAAAATATGGCCCAAATTAACACCCCGAGCCTAATTCATTGTTTTTCTGACTCGTTATACACATATATACAGTGTTACAAGTTGCCAGCTCAGAGCAACAGGGTTTTAGATCCACTTTACACCAGATTTGCTCTACCTCTACCACTCGTGGACACTGAAGATGTATTTAGCCCTTCAGCTGCATTGTCACACCGTCCTCCTTGTAAGTTTGGGTCACCAACCTGTCCTGGTTTCCATGGGCAAAGGCCCTGCACTGCTAACCGCTGGCAGAATCTGGTTTTGGGTTTTTTTTTTTTTTCTCCTCTTCTTTTTTAAGAAAATGATTCTTCTGGCTCTTAAGAGTCCATGGTGAGCTGCAGAGTGAAAACTGGAGAGGCCAAAGAAGTAACTGCAGTGTTACAGATGTACTAAAAAGCCCTTCCTAATGGTAATTTTAAAGCATTTCACTCAAACGGTCAGAAAGAAAAGACAAAACAGGTGAACGCACAAACCTAATGATATTCTCTAACAGTGACGCTGCAGAACACAGCGAGCTCCCATCAAAGTCAAGGAGCACTAAGCCACTGTAAGCTGAGTGTGACCATTTCCTATCTCATGAGTTTAAAAATCTGTAGTGAGTCACACTGGGCAAAGGAGCAGTGAACTAGAGGCTGATGGACACCTTCCCAATCAGAAGCAGGTTCCTGGGGAGACCAAATGGGTAAAAGCACCATTATATTGTCTTGCAGACTCTTCCACTGGGTCACCACTTCCCACCAAGCAGTACTAAAAATAAATATTAAAAGAATGCAGCCTTCACAAGAACGGAATAGATCAAGAGGGTTGAGCAGGAATCACACACTTACAAGAATGTCCGTGTCAGATTTTCCACAGAAATAGAATATATTCAGAATAGAACTTCTTGGATAGGATGCACCTCACTACTAGATGTCATAGAATCATAGAATGCTTAGAGTTGGAAGGGACCTTAAAGATCATCGTGTTCCACCCTCCTGCCCCGGGCAGGGACACCTCCCACCACACCAGGTTGCTCCAAGCCCCCTCCAACCTGCCCGTGAACCCCTCCAGGGATGGGGCAGCCACAGCTCCTCTGGGCAACCTGGGCCAGGCTCTCACCACCCTCACACCAAATAATGTCTTCCTGAGATCTCATCTCAATCTCCCCTCTTTCAGTTTAAAACTGTTACCCCTCGTCGTACGGCTCTCCTTCCTGACCAAGAGTCCTTCCCCAGCTTTCCTGGAGCCACTTTAGGGACCGGAAGGGGCTCTAAGGTCTCCGTGGAGCCTTCTCTTCTCCAGGCTGAACCCCACCAACTCTTAGCCTGTCCTCACAGCAGAGGGGCTCCAGCCCTCTCAAAACATCTCTAGGAAAGGTTTGGCTTCATAAATCTTTACCATCTTTGGAGACAGTGAAGCCATCTGTTTGAGCACCTGCACCCATCACTACAAATAAGTCTGGAGAAGATGCCTAGATCGTCCACCAATAAAGTCAGGTGGGATTAAACCCCACTGTTTCTTACCTATGTTTTCATCTGCCTTGATTCTTCGTAAAAAGTAATATTCACTCTTCCCAGCGCCACACAACACTTTACATAATTCTGTGCTGAAATGGTCAAGTCATATACAGGAATAAGCACCGTGCAGTTCTAAATTTTAACCCCAAATCTGACAAACCCTGCCGCCTGGGGATAATTTAATACCTAGGCACAAGATACTCAGTGCATCTAAAACTCCAATTATTCTCTCTGACAATAAATGTATAATTAAAAAAGAAGGAAATATGTTGCAAAGACACTGAGTGTTTTCCTTCAGTTTTCCTCCGGAACATGCTGACAGCAATTACATTTTTACTCTGATTTCTTAAGGAAGCAAAGTTTCCATCATTATTATGCCCAGATGTTTGTGTACATCATGCACTCCTTTCCCTCCAGCAACTTTTTAATCCAACCTAGCAGAAGCTTAGAGATTTCAAAGATATTAAGATTTGAAAATACTTCCTGAAAACAGGCAGCTGGACAGAGAAGGCCAAGAGATGAGCGCCCACGTGGACAGGGATTTCAGCAGGAGCTCGTCCCCTTTAGTCACAATAAATCCAAGTACAAAACAACTTGCCCATTCCAATGGGTCTAGAAGCGTTAAAATTCTTTTTTTACTTCTTGGCATCACTTACTAAGGAGCTGGGATTTCCCTCAGGAGACTCTTCCACTGCCTGGCTGACATCACTGTGAGGAAGCCTTGCCGAAGACTAAGCTTGTGTCTTCCTTTCTCTAATTGAAGTTCTCACCCCCCAGCACCATTCTTGGCTTTTGCCTCCCCTGATTACTATCCCTTCCCTTCCTCTCTTTCTCCCTCCCCTCGACCCCCAGATATTTATAGGCAGAGAGGTCATCTTTTTCTGCTTCTTCTCTGAGATGAACGTATCCAGTTCCTCCACTCTCTCCTTCTAGGACATGCCCTCTAACCCTGTCACCCATTTTACTAAATCCTTTTGGACTCTCTCCAGGTTTTTGATGTCCTTTTTTCTGTTCTGCCTCTCAGTCCCAAATACCTCACGCTAGCTGCGGTCTCCAAAGCAGAAACAGTGAAAAACCTAAGTTAATTTTTAACTAATTTTTCTCTTCTGCAGTTTTTTTGTTCCCTGACAGCGCTGAGAAAAAGGAACAGAAAATTAATTTATACACTACCTCTGCAACAGAGATTTTTGTCAGGGGTAAAAAAAAAAATAATCAAGTAGACTAAATTTCCAACTTGCCTAAAAGTCACAAATGTGAAACCCATAAACACCAATACCATGATTGGTGTTTTGCAGAGAGAAAGTTGAGGTGAAGGGAATTACATCAGTTTACCCGGAGCTTGAGTGAACCCATGGCAGAGCCAGACTTTAATGGATTTTCAGTTATGTCCCTTAAGATTAGCCAACATGCTTTTCTGATAAGTGCTGGGAAATGTAAGTCAGTTGAGGAAGTTCTGCAAAATGTGTCAGAAGACAATTTCCTGATTTTTAAAAAAAAAAAAAAAAGCGAAAAAGCAACAGGGTGGATAGTTACAGTTCTAATGACTAACGCGGAAGAAATCACCACGAACTCGAGACTTTCGGGCTACTTGGATTAGGTGGTTTTAAGGGAACTTACGCAGGTTGACATCCAAGTTCCAAAAATTTGGAGGAAGCAGATTACTCATCAAATGGGCTGAGACACGGGAGGGAGATGGATGCAAAACGTTCTGTTTTCTGTGCATCTCAAACGGTGTGATTCCAAACCCGCCAGCAAATCAGTGCTGCTCCCCCAGCCCCCAAAGTGAAATCAGTGCCAGAATCATGTTGTTCAGCAACCAAGTGGGGACTGTCTGTAACTCATTCCCAAATCCTCGGTCTCACTCAGAAGCATTTTCTCCAGTGATAAGGCTTCATCAGGAAACACAGCTGGATGGAGGAAGGAAATTCTGAGAAGCAAAAAAAAAATAATAAAATAGTGGGGGTTCCAGGAAGTTCAACCAGATAGGAACTAATGGAATTTGTTTTTCTGTCTCCCCAGCTCCCAGCCTTCCCTTAAGCAAGTGAGAAAAATCAGAGGGAAAGTGGGGGGGCAAAAAAAAAAAAAAATGTCTGGCAGATCTTACCCTGCAAAACAGGTCCTCACTGTAGGTCTCCAGAGAGCATCATAATTACAATTCAATATTTTCGATCACTTACTCTCCCTGGGAAAAAAACTGCAGACGTTTTCAATTTAGGTCCACTCTGAAGCCCAGCCATTGTTTTTTTCCCCCCCCCCTTTTTTTTTTTTAATATTTTTTTGTTGTTGTTTTTAAACAAAAGTCCCTGTGTAGTTTATTAAGAAGGTTTTAGTTGGACATACAATTTATCAAAAGTAATAATAATATAAAAGTATACCGTTCTGTATGATTTAACTAAAATAATAATAATAAAAAAGTACCGTTATGTTTAACATTCAGGAGAATTAAAGGTTGCAAGTGCCTCTGGTTGGTAACACATATCTCAGAACCATCAAAACAACAGCTTAAACCAGTATCTCAGAATTATTACTGCTGGAGAAACTCCTTTTGACCCTTAGGGGCAAACAGCATTTCCTTCCATATCCCTTTGCAATTCCACTCTTTTGCAATCTTTACAATCCTCTGGCCAACTCCCTTTCCCTTTGATAAGGTAGATAACCCAAATTTCAACATCCCCACTTACTGCAGCGGTGTCAGCGTGAAACGAGAGAAAAGATGCATTAGCCAGATCAGTCCCAGGCTACCGAGACAGTTTAAAAGTGAGTCTGAGATCAGCTCTTCAGTTAAGAGAGCTCGTATAAAGGTACCGCAAAACACGTCTTCTGCCAAAGACTGCTCCACAGGTGAAGATTGTAAAATGATTGCTAATGACCATACTAGAAAAGACTGAACACAACTAATTGGAACGGTGTCTCTGTAACATCTCTGATTTGTTGGGACACCATTTATCACAGCAGCAGTTCAGAGGTGATGTATTTTTGACAAGCACTTCAGAAGAGCCAGCATTATCTTGCTGGTCCAGAGACCGAGTCACTCAGCCTTGAGCCCTTCCACTGGTTTCCATCCGATCGTAAGCAAAGATGAAGTTTCCTGGGTTTTACTTTTTCCCCCCTCTTTTCCTAATCTTTAAGAACAGCTTGGACTAACACCAGCCAACCAGCCAGACCTAGCAGGCCAGTGCTGGTGAGCATCAATGTAATTAATACCACTGCCAGGGTCTACTGCACATTAGGCCATCTGTACGACTAGGAAAACTCAAAGGCTGTGGGTACAACAGCTCTTAGGAATCAGAGAAGCTCCACAACTCACTCAGATGAAAAATCTGGCCATAACGCCATTGATGCCACACATCATTAAATGCCTCCATAACTTCCACGATGTTTCTGGTGCCTACAGAAATGATCACCCACTTGAGTCTGTTTACAGTGTGTTTTGTTATTCCAAAATGTTCCCATCTTCTGCTCCTTAAGTGATTTCCTTAATCCATCCACTGAATTTTGTCACAGGCTTAAACCGGAGGCTCTAAGGGAGGGAGACAGTCAAAACTCAGTTGGACAAGGTCCCGAGCAGCTTGCTGTAGCAGACCCTGCTCCAAGCAGGGTTGTTGATCTGGAGACCTCTAGAGGTCTCCTCCAACCTCAGTAATTCTGTAATCCCATGAAGTTAATACCCAAGATGCTTTTGATCCTGGACTGAAAGAACTAGAATTATGGGAAACAGAATTATGCTGAATATCTTTGTCAAAAGATGACGACTCTATGGCAAGATGAGGACAGGTCATTCAGCCCAAGTCAAATCTGTACCGAACGCTCCTCAAACTGCACCTCTAATAAAAAGAGGAGGAATCTAATACTTTGGAAAGATATTTATAGATAGGAATTCAAGCTACAGGATCGATACATTTCGGGTACTTCCTTGTATCCTCTCCGTTGTGAACACAGCTGGGAACCTGCCATCAGATTAACAGTAGCAGTTGTGGCACCTATGGCACAGTATGGAAGCTGTCCCCATCTATTTTGAACAGGGACAGCCAACATATAACTGTTATGATCGGAGCAGGAGCTGCAATTAAATGGATTGGAGCCTACCATGGCCTGAAGGCACACCCCAGGGCTCCCACGAACACCAGGGCTCTTCCTACATTATCTCTAGACGGGAACAAATCTGAACAACTCACTTTTAGAAGGATGACAACACTTTCCTGCTGCCATAGTGAGCTCTCTGCCACATCAGGACAATGCCCAGAGCCTAGGGATTTCAGAACGGAATGCGAACACCCAGGGAGAACAGCACTGCAGTTCCTCACGGGGCAGTTCCATTTATGTCACCTTAAGGACCAGGCTCTGGAACGTGATGGAAAGGGATCATGAGAGTTCATGGGTGCAATGAAATGAAATTGCTCAGAACTGGAGGGCCCGAGCAATGCATTTTTGTGCCGGGCAAACTCCACAGATCTCTGACCCATGAAGAAAAGGAGAGGGTAGAAAAGAAAAAAGCAATTGTGCTGCTTCTGGCTTTCTGTCCCTGTGGCTGCTCAGCAGCAGACAGTGGCCAGAAGACGACAATGCAGCTCCAAATTACATTACCTCCTGCCTGTATTTGCATGTGGAAATCTGGGTGCTTAACAACGAACAGTCCGTGACTTTTTGCCAGAACCTTGAACCATTAGCTCACTGTTCAGTGAGAGGAAAAAGGAAACCTGTGCAGTAGCCAACGGCCAACCACTGCGTCGGTCAAGGAATTAGCAGAAGTGTGCACAAACTTGTACACCCTGCACAAGCCGCCATAAATGCGCATTATCTGCAGCGTCTATCAACAAAAGAACAAACACTCTGCAGGATGGAGTCCCAGAAGCTGCAGCAGCAGCACCACCTTCCAAACTTATTTTTAGTTTCAAAGGATGCAGGACACGCAGAGAAAACAAGACCAACCATTTGGGACAACCCACGGGCGGGCAAAATCTACCCCCTTAACCACAGAACTGTTGATCTGCATTAAATCTCAGTTTTTCTTGCTTCATAAGAGAACTAGATCCACAGCATATTTAAAGAGAAATGTTAATCGAGGGGGCTCTGATGGTGCAAGTTTACCTACAGCATTTGAGACCTCTAACAGCTCCCATGCTTAGAGGTCTCACATTTGAAGCCCCCAAATGCTTATTTCAAGACAGTAATAAGTATAAATAATAAGATGGGTTCTGCTGTGCCTGACAGCCTCCTCCCCAGCTCTTACCTTTCAAGCCAAACCATGTGACTTGTAACAAAGGTTCATACTGTTTTCCACAGTGGCAGACAAGACAGGACAGTTCTAAATTTGTTTAAATTTCTCCTAACCTCCCGGTTTAATTAACTGTAACCGTATTTTCATAGTTTAGAGAACAGTACTCGGAAAACAGAATTGACATTTTTCTCTGTCCTACCAATAACTTTAAAACCTACAGCATATTTGCTGAAATTACACTATTGGGGATAGTCGCAAAATCAAATCCTTCAAACTGTTCAATTCAAGACAGCCCATTGAAGTATTCTTTATTTTATAGTAAGAGTTTTCTCCAGGGAGGAATCCCCAGTGGATCCCTGTTTGCTCTTCACCAGCTCCCTCGTCATTCCACCCAGCATTTACACTGCTATGTACCTTATATTACCTTCACTACTATCCAGGATCTCTCAGCATGTTCATCCCCCTGTTCCTCTCCTCCCAAGGTTCACAGTGGCCCAGGTGAAGTTACAGAACGATTTTCAATTTTGAACAAGGAGGAAAGTCTCTGGGTATTTCAGACATTTCCATCCAATTTCAAGCCCCATCTTTCCCTCTAAAAGACAAGAGTCTTCAGAGAGCTCTGAACCAACAGGGCAATTCTTGGAACGTATTCATTTGTGCTTTCTAGATGTTATCTTTTCCAAAGAATTTTTCTGGACACATTAGTCATGCTGCAGTATAAGTTTGTTATTTTATATACTGATATAGCAGGACTGTTCTCTGCAAGTGCAAAATGCTAATGAATACATAAATACAACAAATGCTAGTACAAACCTTGATCTCGTTACACAAAATAGGGGAAAAGTCTTCTCATAAAGTATTTACCGGTGTTCAAGCCATTTTTGAGTGGCTTCTTCTGAGTTCTGAATTGAATTCTGAATGAATTCTTCAAAGATGAGCAAGGCTTTGCAGCTGTTCAGCCCTTCCCAATTCTTGTGAAAATAGGGGCAGTTTGTTGAGATTGGCCAGTTGCTACAGAATCTCAGATTTTATTTTGGATATTTATGGATCTTTCAGATCGAGCAAAATTTATCTACTTTGCGATGTGAGAAGTGTAAAATAAAATACGGAAGTTTCCTAATTCCAAAGAAGCTACATCACAATAATTCACAAAAATAGGCATTAAATCCAGTCTTATTTCCTTAGGGTTCAGAGCACAGCCCTCCACCTGCAGACTTCACATCGAAACAACACGCGCTTCACGGGCAGAAGACACCTTGCTCTTGATGGGCACGTGATAATCTCATCAGCAGAAAGACATTTAAATATGGTTTTGTTCTAAGGAATAATACGCCAGGAAACAAGAGAAAGGTGAAGCCTTTTGTTTACCTGTGTCTTCATACTCTTCTGTCGCTTCCCAAATATGCAGGACAGATCATCTTCACTGCGCGAAGAGAGATCCTTACCTGAAAGGAGGCAAGGGGAGGAGAAAGAATGCCACAACCTTCACATCTGATGATGATAAATACATTTTGGTAACACAAACTGTGACCATGGAGGTAAAGAAATTGTTTTTGAAGGTGGAACAAAAAATAATCAGAATATACACTGACAATAGCTCTAAAGATACTAAATGAAAGCTGACCATGGAGCTCAAGTACAGGAGTAAATAGGTGTGTGTAGAGGGAAAGAACGGTGAGGAGACAACCACAACCTGGCGGTGGATGCCCACAGGGAAACAAATAATAACAGCTTGTTCCCCCATCTAATGCTGCAAGTGTCACAGCAAGATGAGGGAAGAGCCTGCACTACAGTAAAGAGAGCTGTATCCTCCTACACACAAGAAAAGTTCAAGGAGAAGCTGCACATCTTTGGATTCTCAGGAGAATTTCCCACCTCCGACAGAGTTTGGGAGTTACAGCTCCTCCAAATAGTTGGGGGGAATAAAAAAAAAAACCCAACAAAAAACCATCTTTACTCAGTGGAGACTTTTAATTCATAAAATTGCTTGTGAAAGCAAAACCTCTGTCTCTACAACACACCGTATTATTCCAATTTAAAACAATTTCAAAGGTGAAGCAAAGATTTCTCCGAATTCCAGCAGGACCATCACTTTCCCCCAACTGTCGTGTGGGCAGTCAAGTACCAGACACGGAGCAGGGAGGGGGAAGCAAAAGGGTGTGATGTGATATTCTGAGACACCGGCAAATGTTTAGCCAATTCTACAGTTCAGAAGCCTTTCCACAGCTTGTCTCAGAAAATTCTTTTTAAAAAAAAGTCAGCAATAATTAAAGAAACAATATTAGGCTAATTTATTAGGAGTCTGCTGGGGGCACAGTCCGCTTGATTTTCTGATTCTGGCCTCAAAATGAATCTAAACACTTGTAAAATAAAAAAACCCACATAAATCTGAGTATTCCACCTGCTTTTTTCTTCTCAGGATCCTTAAAAGGGTAAACAGACACATCAAACTACAGGAGAAAGGGCTACCCAACCTTCTGGTGTCTCACTGGGCAGCCTCCATATGTCCTTACCCAAGCAAACTGGGTGAGACTGGTGACTGTTTGCAGCTTTATCTCGGCTAAGGCTTGGGACATGACACTTAAAATCCTGCTGCTCCTCCTCTCACCCTACGCTTTCTTTCCATGCCTTCTCCCTGCCTCCCACCCCAACGTATCCCCCCCCGTCTTTCTGTATTCCCTAAGACAAAACCGACTTCGCCGACAACCCAAATCTCTTGCAGCATCACGGTGGAAGAGCTGCTAGAAAAACAGTTGAAATCACTGCCTTAATCTCATCTCGGCGTGTGTTTCCCAGCTCCAAGCGTGGCTGCTGTGCCTGGTGCCTCTGCACCCCCAGCAGCGAGGCTCCAAAACAGCCCCAGAAGCGGAAGCCGCGTTCTCTGTGGCCGCTGCTCCCTTCTCCCGCTTTTGTGTGAGCTCGTCTTGTTTAGTCTAAAAGGAAGCAGGATCGGACTTGAACAACATTAGCCTTTCTCAAATAACTTTTCCTCTGGAAAAAGGACAATTTCCCTGTTTTAGACAACAGAGGGTACAATCAAACAGGGGCCTACCTTATAGAAACACCATAGCCAAACAAATAAGGGATATTGTTAATATGAAAGTCTATGTTTTACATGCTCAAAAGACATTTCTCTTTTTTTTTTTTTCTATATTTAGTAAAAGGTTAAATCCAAATCAAAATAAATCCTCTTTGCTACTACCTCAAACAGGCCATGGCCTCTGTACTTGCAAGCCCTGAACCAATTGTTTAATGTGGCAAAGTGGCAGGGTCATGTTAACGCATTTCTCGTCTCGGCTGAATTACTTAATCAAAAAACCCGAAGCCCAATATCAGAATCTGGCCATCAGTTACTTCTGTTTTAGCAGGGGCGTTTGTTGTCAGAAAATATTACACAGAACTTTAAGTATAATAAATTAGTCAATCCTGGAACCAGATCCTATTCATACATTGAAAAACTTATATACACACTCCGTGTGCACATGGGTGTGAGAAAGGGGAACACAACCAACAGAAAAAAATAGAGTAAAAGGTTGAACAATGGTCAAAAACCAAAACCAGCGATAGCTGAAATAAAGTCATCACTCAAAGAAAGAAATTACTAAACTCCATGAGTTCTTGATATAGTTTTTGTGGCCACCAACCGCTGTCCTGATTTATAAAGCATCTGATAGATGTAAGAGAGCTTTCCTCTTCCTGCGTTCAGGTTTAATCTGATCCCTGATCTTATCCACATGATCTCTGAGAAGGGGTTATTGGAGATTGCAGGGGATAGTACGGTGCAGATGCCCAAGGAACTATGTTATCACCTTTGCCTCCTCCTCCTCCCCCCTTTCCTATCCCCTGCCCACGCACAGATCACTCAGAATATTCACTGTTCCTTTATTTTCCTTTATTCGGCTGATGGTTCGCTCAGATAGAAATTGTTTTACTCAACAATATCAGCCTAAAGCCATCGAGAAGTGTCCAAAATAAAGAGGAAGAGAATATTATAGCTTTAAGTAAGTTGCTGCAGGGGGTATTTCTAAACCAAGGTTTTGCTTGCCAAATTTAGACCCCAGAAGGCATCAGATCACCTTGACACGTTTTTTTTTTCCCCTCTAATCTTGGCTGCAGCTTATGAAACAACAAAACTCCTCTCACCTTTTGCAAACTTCATATAATGGACACGTTTCTTGGAAGATTTGGATTTTTCCTCGAGACTGAATGTCGTCTTCCGATTATTCACTGAGGACTCTAAAAAAAAAAACCACACAACCCACAAAAAGGTTCCAACTGTATTTGAGGCACTCTAACCACCAAATGCAAACATCGGTGTATTCAATTTTCTCTCTCAAAACCAAATCTCAACAACATATCCCAATATATTACCGAAGGAAGCGTGGTAAGTTTTGTCCGAGACATGTAACTGCTTGATTTTTCATCTCCTTCCCTTCCCATTTCCAATCTAATGCAATTAGAGGAGGCAGATACAGGTCCTCCAGGTCAAAGGCAAAGCCTAATTTAACACCATTTCTACAGTAAGAAAAGTCAGGGTTTATTGTGCAGTTCGTTATAAAGTATCTCCAGTGCTGGACTCTGAGAAAGATGTAAGAAATAATGCAAAAATACCCAATCCGACTGGGTAGAAAGAAAAAGGGGAAAAAAAATATCCCCCAGACAGGCTTTCCACTTCTAACACTACATGAAGTGCCTCTAACTGGACACAGTCTGATACTGATGAAAGGAAATTAAATGGTGGCAGAGCTTCTCTGTCCCGGAGGCCAGTTAGAACAAATTGCCACATCCGTATTATTTAATTTTCCTCTCTTCCAGAAGAGGGGTTGCACGTAAACTGTCCACTGGGAATGATCTCCGGAGTCCCAAATTCACTCAGGAGCTGTTTGGGAGAACGTTAGATTGTGCAGGTCAAAACCACGTGAAGGATTAGTCTTAACTATTTAAAGAAATATCAAGTTCCTGTGCTGTGGCAGGTTATTTTACTGGGACAGATCTACCCTTTAGATCCACAGAACCTGTTAATTTACAAAAAATTCTCAGCAGGAGGGAACCTGCTGGCCGGTTAATAATTATTTTATTAGTCCTGTTCTAAAAGGCACCACAGGATTCTCTGCTCTGTAACTCTAGAAAAGGCTACTCCGGTGAGATGCTTTTTCCTCCCACTGGCAACTGGGATGGGTAGGGAAATCAACCCATACCCCGAGGGCCAAGTTGAGTCACCTTTTTCGTAGGCTCCCACCCCTGAAAGCTCTGCAGCCCAAGCTTTTCTGACACTGGAATTACAGCACGTCACTGTTTGATGGGTAGTGCCACCCAATGATGGAGTCACTGACCTAAAAATGAAATGGGCAGACAGGGGTGGGAGAGCTGACACCAGAAAGCACTCAGATCTACTCTTCCAATTACACACTAAGCCCTAGTGAGAAGAGGAAGGACCCACAAACCCAGTTTTAGCCAAGAGTTTGCAGACAACTTGAAAAATACTCAATAAAAAGGGACTATGGGGAAACTTAAGCATCACAACTCAAATTTCCTTTCCGGGGATGAGGCACTTGGAGTCTGCTCTCCCATCCACTTGTACCTAAGGGAAGGTTACACAGAGCAAAGGATTTCCACAGGGCTTCCTCCTCCACTTTATCCTGGCAGCAAAAGGGGCAGCAGCACCGCCTTGTGCCTTCAAGGAGGAATTTCACTATCAAAACGTGCTGGGACTTGCACTGGACATGCAGGTACATCCCAGTGCCTTCCAGTGACTGGTAAACCCTCTGACAGACTGAGCAAGCGCTGCAAGAATACTAATGGACTTTTTAAAGCAATTTAGTCATAGCAATGAGGCCACGTGTCACTTCTACTGCAAATCCAAAGCATATGAAAGACACGGCCAGCGTGTCGTTGCCCATTTTATGAATGGGAAAGGGACAGTCATCATCACCTGGTATCCCAGAAAAAAAGCCAGGAATCAAAACTCCTCACTAGAAAAAAAAAAAAAAAGAAAAGAAAGCTAAAATGATGTACATCAAGGGTATTTGAATGTTGGCATACAAACCACCGTGGGGCCCTTCCTTCCCGATCTCTAATTGCAATCCATCTCTGGCAACTACACCAGTTATTTAAGAACAATGAAGTTTTTCAGCTGACTTTTAATGCAATTTGAACCTGGCTGATGGCCAATAATGTAACACTTGATCCTGTAGCACAGCTGCAGGCAGAAGTTATATCTGGATGAGTTTTGCCAGCTTAAACAATTGCCAAAAAAACAAGTTTCGGAGCAACGCTCGCAGCCTGCAAATCATCAAACACGATTCTGACAGGGAGTTTTCAACATGCACCCAAAATTTGTCCCGAGTGATTGAAAATCCTTGTCCCGGCTCCTAAAAAGATCAAGGAAAAATAATGGAGTAAAACAGGGAGAAATATGGTTTTCCAGGGCCACTTTGCATAAGTACAGATGACCCAGGGAATAGATTTAGGAAGAAGACAGCCTTGCTCAACCAACCTGCCTCGGTGCTGACTCACTGTGTCCTTGGGCAAGTCATTTCAGCTCTCTGCTCACCAGCGTGCAGGTTTCCCACCAGTTACACCTAAATGATCTTCCCAGGGCTCAAGTTGGAACTCGGGTAGGATTTAGTTATAAAGGTAGAAAGGAACTTCTGGAATTTCCCTACGATATGCTCTTCTACCTCTTGAGGACTTTAACCACAGCACCTACCGTCGTGCAGCCTCAAATCGTGACTAGGGCTCCGATGCACAAGGTTAATTTATACAGGAATCAAAAACAATTGCACCAGATTCAGAATTTTAATCCTAGTTCTCTAAGATTAGGAACCAAGTCTGATCCTTTTTGTTAAATGAATAGAGTGAATGAATGAATGAACAATTGCTAAATTCATTAATCTGGCAATTCTGCCACAAGCAGCACACGGAGAGGGGGCTGTGTCCACACAGAGCCCTTGGTTAACAACACTCCGCAGAGCTGTTATATCTTAGATATATGATCAGAGTTTAAACTTGAGTCTAACTAAAAGGAGTTAAAACATTTGACAAGTACAATTCCCTCTGTAAGGTCACACCCACCAGTTTTGCATAACTTCATCTTTACAAACCAAGGTCAAACTGTACACAGCTTTTCAAAATTAAAAGACTTTATAAATAGCCCTTTCGGGAAAGTTGTGTAGTTTCCCCACTTGGGTGCTCTACATCAGGGCTACAAAAATCACATTACACCACACTCGAAACAGAGATGCATAACTCTGAGTCAAAAGCTAAGAAGCAGCTCTCTGAGGACCGGAAAAGTAGGTTTTTAAGAAACCACCAGAGGATGGAAGCCAGGAGGGACAGTTCAAATGCATTGCAATGGTGAGGGACTGTGATGTGAGCCTTCATATTGGCTCCGGTACATCCCAGTACGAAAGGTCCCCTATGTTGTGGTCCTGGATAAAACAAACAAGTTCAAAATTTTGTATTTGCTTTCCTCAACAAAATGCCTTTAATAGAGGCCTGACTGAGAGGAAAATCAATCTACCAAGATCAAACAAACCTGAGCATGGTTCATAGATGGCAACGTGTCCTTCGTATCCCACTGATTTTTGGGGGAGAAGGGGAAGAAGAGGGAGTTGTCAACCTCAGCAAGGAGACTATCAGCGGCCCAAAGGACTGGGCCTCAGCTAGACTTTAAAGAATGGAAATGGATGGAATGGAAACTCTGCTAAGTTTCCAACATCTGATTGAGCAAAGCATGAACCTACCTGTTTCACCCTGTCCATGGCAATCATTCAGTTCAGCCAGGAGCTGGTTGAAGTCATCCTGATGAGCAATCCAGTTGTCCTGTAAATATCACCCACGTCAATACGAGGCAAAAGCCTTCAGAACTAACAGAAGTTTGGCTAAAACAGGTATCAAGACTCTGCACTCTAAGAAGTAACTTAATTGTATGCACTCAATCCTTGTTGGTAGGAGGGACCCTCAGAAGCTGCGCAGGTGACAACGCTAACAGCTCCCTACAGCCATTCCAAAGTGCAGAAATGATACGGGTTGTGTTTTTAAGTCCTTAAACAATACTGAGCTGCTCCTGGCTCTGCGTCCCCCCTGTCTGCGCAAGATGTTTTCAAAAGCAGGCAGGAAATACTAGTGTGATTTTTTTCCAGCAACAAAGTTACTTAACATGTTAATTATGAGACAAGCACCTTTAGGATCATGTTCTGCTCTGCTTGTGTATCCGAACTCCAGTCAGAATGGTGATTGTATCAGGGAGAGGGACAGAAGGGACAGGGAGAAAGCAAGTATTTCAGTGATTTGCTTGGAAGCAAAAAAAAAAACAACCAAAACCGTCTGAACAGCCTGCTCCCAGAATTCACCACAACCTTTCCAAGAAGGTACTTGCTCCTAAAACACCCAACAAAGCAGAACTGAACTCCAGGTCAAGAGTTTCTGCAGAGAGGTTCACATAGGCACATGCTGCCACCAGATGTGATGACACATTTCACTAACGTCCCACCACAAAGACTGTGTTTTAGCTGAAACGGGACCATTTCCTTACCTGGGTCTAATGCTCACCTCATGATTGATGGCTGCTCCCAACCCCAGCGTGTTGTTTTTCACCTGAACCTTGATATGTTCTGTATTTCCTTGTTCCTGAGCCCCAAGACCCTAAGGAGGATTTAAGGGTAAAAATGTGAGGATTTTACAGCAGTGACTAAGCAACTAGAGTTTTGCTCCTGTAGGACAGTTTGCAACGAAACACAGCAAGAAACCACAACTTACTATTTATTCACTTTCCTGTAACTGAATTCAGTCGTAGGCTTTAGCACACATGAGATTTTTTTTTAATTTACTACTTAAGCCTCCAGCAAAGTATTATGAACACTAAATTAGCAACAACATTAAGTAGTTGGGTGATTAATCAGGAAGCCACCTGACGTTCCTAGGCAAGTCCAAAGCGTTTGCAATTTTAAAACAAGACACTACATAAAAAGAACATGCCTCTCACCAAAAATACCTGTCACATATGGACCATAAAATATGGAACAAACTTATATGGGGGGGAAGCGAGAGGGAAAGGGGTCTTAGCTGGAGCTAACAGGACATTAAGAATTTCTTCCACCTCATTCACACTAATAAGCTGATGAAAATATTGGAGCAAACAAATATTGGGTTTGTCTGTCCTAAAAAACATAATCATTCAAATCTGGGAAGCAATCCTTAGGTCCAGTATTATCTTTCTTAACTGTACAGGGGTGGGTGGGGAGTGGGAAGAAGACAAAACTTTAAAAAGGATTAAAAAACAGGTTTAAAACTTTACTCCTGATTATCTACTCGCTTTTTCCTTAATTGATCACCAGTAATAAATCATCGACTAAGTGTATGGCTATAGGAAACATGGATGTGGTGGAGAGAAGCCCTGTGGATAGATCCTGGCAATATCTAATATTTGAAGCAATGAGGCATGTTGGAAAAAGGCTGTTGCAATCATGAATCCAGTAGAGTTTATTTGGTCAGTGTGGTGGGAAATTTACCTTGAAACTTCTGTTAACCAAAAAGTCTGGAAGGAAGCAGGACACTCGGCTACACATCCTGCTGTGACCCAATTCCATGACAACTAATAACAGGACTAGTGTAAGCAGCTTAATTTCCCCGCACAGATGGGCTTTTGCCCATTAATTTAACCATGTTAAGGTTCCATTTGTCTGAGTTTTTAGTGGAATGGAGAGAAATCCTTCTCTTCTTGTGAAGGAGGTCCAGTAGCTCAAGTAGGAAACTTATTGTCAAGAAGATGGGCGGGAGGGGGTGACAGACCGAAAACAACACGAGGGGTCCCTTTCACACTCTGACACAAACTATCTACAGTCAGAAGAACTGGCTGCCTAAAAAACAATTGTAACATTTAAACAGCATTTTTTTTTCTATGCTGGTTTATATAGATATTTTAATCTTACACACATAAAACACCTGTGCATACTAATTATGTAAAAAAACAGCTCTCAAGCTCCATACTTTTAAGTCTGGTCTAAAGCCTAGTGACACCAATGCCAGATCCTTGACTTCAGCAGCCTCTGAATCAGGTACCGCTGCTTGTTCATGAAATTAGAGGGACTCAGAAGCCAGATTGATATGTGCTAACCATAAGCCAACTGATGCAAAAGTAAACTATACTGAGAAATCCAAGAGGAAGCTTATTTTTCTAAGTCTTAATGTATTAAAATAATTAAGAATGGTCCTAACCTTAATCCTGTTAAAAAAAAAAAAGCTGGGAGAGGAAATCTAGGAGAAGAATTAAATAAATATCGTGGGGGGGTTGCGTGCATTCATTTTGTTACACACGCTGACATGCAGGCCCAAATCTCAGCTTTGCTGAGGCACCTTCGTGGAAGTTAAACTGCTTTTGAGGGGCAGCTGAGAAGTCTGCAGCCGTCTGCACTGACCTAGAGATTATTCTTAGCGCCAGAAAACAGTCACCGAACCCCACAGGTACTGGCTGGAGCTGGGAAGAAACACAGCTCACACCACGCTGTATTTTGGCCATTCAAGGAACAGATCAGCTTAAAGCAGGTCTTGGAGTTGTTTTAAACAGTATCAAAAGCCAGAGAGAGAACTAAGGGTATAACAGCAAATTAAAGCCTTTAACCATCACCTGATTTAATGTGCCAACTCCTGCTCTCACTTGGGGACCTTATCCCGTCAAAGAGAGGGGAGAAAAACTGCAAAGCAGGACAAGCACAAGCGAGTACCTTTGTAACAAACTGTAAAAATCTAACCTTGCTCAAATTCTCTGTGCGCTTAAGAGAATAAATCAAATAGAAAGAACATGGTTGTTTTAGACACTGACATCAAGAGTTCCCCCCAGCAGTATTCCACTCTTCAGCTAAACATCCCCCCTTTAGATCATACCTTTCCTTTGGACCAGCCCATCTTTTCCAGCATCTTCTGGCCAAATTTAGACTCATCTTTACTCCAAGCGCTATTTCGTGGATCCACAGACCACTTCTGCCTTCTACGGGCTAGAGCAGGAAGGAAAAAATTCAAACAGGCTCTATTTATGTTTCCACAGCGTTCTTAGTGTTTAAATAATTCAAAAAAAAAAAAAAAAGCTCTTCATTGCAAAAAAACCCACAGAACTTATGCCAGACTAAACACCTTTGGGGGTTTAATTTACTAAACCTTATATTGCAAAAAAAAAAAAGCCAGTGAAAAAGTTAATTATTAATGTGAAGAATGCCAAAGTAAAATTGTAACGGATGTTGTCATCCCTACGGATGGGCTGCAATTCGGGGAAGGCTTTAAGGATTACCATTTAGGTGTACAGACCTAAATTCCATATTTATTCCAACTTTGTTTTACATCTGGCTTCAACATGAAATCTGTAGGGGATCAGACTTCGGTGCTGGCTTTCCCAGTTCTGAACAATATCCACTAGCCAGTCTTCTTTTTAACCAGAACATAGAAGTTTTAATATTTGCCTTCATAAGAAAAGCCAAATCAAAAATAAAACGGAAATGACCCAAGAAAACTGAATCACAGAAAACAAACAAGTGGGATTTCAGCTTTTGGATTTGCCGCAAAATGGTTTATTTGGAAACTGAAAAGTCACCGGAAATTATTGCAGATGTTAAAAGAGCAAACTGAGAATCCAGGTTCCTTTTTCCTACGCAAACTACTAAAGAAACTACAGTCCCCCAGGCCCACATACGTGCGCTTGCCTCTACCATCAAGAATAGCTTTATTGAAATAAAAGAAGAAAAGCTAACACAGTTAACCAGTCCCTTCAAGTGTACACCTAAACACACGCAGGAAGACAACCTAAGTAAACAAGACAAAGAAAGAACGGGAGACAGGAAGATTACAAACTTCACTAAACGCGATGGGAAACGGAGGATCAAAAACTGACCGATTAACCCAAGGCCACATCAAGTCAGCGAGAAGCCAAGTCCACCGAGGCGCTTTTCAACATGCTCAGGAAGTCATCTTTCCCTAAAACGCAACACTTCGGATTTGGGCCAGAGGGACAGAATATCACAGGAATGTTTGATTCGGTTTTTTTTTGCCCAGTTTGATTCATTTTTTGCCCTTTGTTTCGTTCTTAAAGAAGTACTACTACCATCAGAACGCACGATGGTGGCTTGTTTTCAAACGTACTTCCTAAGCTTTGAAGCTGAAAATAGACGCTGCGTGGCTGCCCCATAAGAAGTAATAGTCTGATAAAGAGTTTCGTAAAACCCCAAACAGTTCATAAAAACGATTTTACAGCAGGTTAACTGACCGAGTGCTGCGGTAGAATCCGCACAGCACTTGCCTGGTTCGCTTCTCTACAGGACAACAACTTATTTCCAGCAGCCAGCCTTCAAGAATTATCTACTACAAGCCCTGCCTGTGCTGCTGAAAAAAAAAAAAAGGTGGTAAAGTGCCACTGTGGGCTGTGATTTTAAACACTCCCAAAAAATTAGGGTTCCCTGCTGTCCCATGGAGAATAAAACCTCTGGCTCCCTTAGTGAAGTGGCTCACTATCTGGGATAATTAACATGCACTGTCATCTTCCCTCATCCAAGACGCAAATGATCTCTAAGGACCCAGGTTTCCAGTGGTTTGTGGAGGGAATGAAGTAAAAAGCTGTCGAGACGGCAGCAAAAGAGAAGCCCGATAAAAACAGGGAACACCTTGGCTGTTGCTTTCGGCCTTAACTGACAGTGAAACAAAAACATAAAGGACAATAAAAAGCAGCAATTTTATAGAGGTTGCGCTGCCCAGCTGAGCACAGACCTCCTTTTCAATCACATTTCTTAATTTGTCCCTTTGTTTAAAATCTCTCAATTAACATCGATTCCTCCTCACTCAGTCACCAAAAACTGTTCAATGCCTTTATTTAAAATCTAACTATAACAACATTTTAAGTACATCTATATTCTGTTATGCTCTCTTTAACTAGTTCCCCAGGTGGTGACTTTGCAAATCCCCCCAAATTAAATTCAATGCAATTCTTACAGCCATAAAGCCACCCTACGCACCTAAGGATTTGTGTTACACAGCAGAGGTAAGCTGTGTCAACTGAACGTAGGAATTTAAATTAACTTCCAAATTGAGTTGTTTGATATAGTTCAGCTAATCCACTTTAAAAGTTAATTTCTATTAATTTTTCTGAATATCTCTCCGTAGAGAAGCCCTAAGACATTTTACTCCCAGGAGGACCCTGGTAACAAAACACAAAGGTACCTAATACAGAGGTTTCTCAAGGTTGAAATTTTAAGACACCTTCCGTTTCCCAGTGTTTTTAATCCAAGGACTTCAAATCTTTTAACTACCATTATGGGATTAATCCTTACATTTCTGCCAGGTTAAGACACTCTTATTTTCAAATATGGTAAACTAGACAAAGTAAAGCTACTTGCTTACATCTTTAGGGAAGTATTTAAAACAGCCAGGAACAACCTCATGCCACATACAACAACCACAAAAATCATCTCTCCAAACAAAGACTGTTTAGTCAACAATTTATCAGAAATGTTTGTTCACCAATGTCTTAAGGGCAAGAAAGGAAACAGCATACTATCTTCAGCTAAAAAATTCAGCTGGGAAGTTAACACCAATCTTCTGGGCTGCTCATAAAACGATGCTAGAAATAGTAATGCAATTCTGGGCAAGCAGCACCATCCAGTGGAGAAAAGCATCATTTCTTTAGATCCTTCTTCACTCCGATACCCTATGATTTGAAAAAGATCAATTACTAAACCCTTTTACCAAGACAAATTCTTGGCCTGGAGCATGTGTTGTAACTATTCTTTCTGAAAGTTCCCTATCAGCTCCCATCCAAATCCCCACTGCATGCTCATATAATAATATAAACATATAATAATAAACAGGTTAAATTCCTCCATAGAATGGAAAAAGATATACTGCCCACAGAAGGGATTTAATTTTTAATCCAAGCTATGAAAGCCATCATTAACATTTACATTTTTTTCCTCATAAGCACCAGTAAGACAGACAGTTAATCAAAGTTTATTAAAAGTTAAAGATGCATAAGTGGTGGTGGGGGAAAAGCTAACTCTTTGGCCATTTATGTAATTGATACATTTTTTTTAAATTGACACTACACAAGCATAGAATGGTCAGATTTGTCTTCCTCAGTTTAGTTCAC
>QJSC01020465.1:1858033-1879009 GCA_003697955.1 Calidris pygmaea | reverse complement strand
AGACGCTGTTGGGCACTGGTCCCACAGCCCCAGCTTTTGCACCTAACTGGGGCAAAAAAATAAAAAAATTAAAAAAAATATATGGAAGAAAGGGCAGAGGGAAGGGGCCGAGCCCAGCGCTTGGATGGCCCTCTGTCTGTCCGTCCTGCGAGCTGGATGGCCCATCTGTCCATCCTCCAGAACCTCAAGCCCACGTCTATGAGTCGAGCCGCCCCAGCCTAAATTTCAGCCCCCCCACCCCTCACCAAGGGGGTGACCCCTCCTAGGTGGAAGTGCCCAGTTGGAAGCGGGGGGCAGATGGCACCCAGCGAATGATAATAATAATAATAATAATTTTAAAAAAAAGAGTCCCAGCAAAGAAACGGCGCTGGCCCCAGCCGCTTCCGTCGAACACCCTCTCTCTCTCCAAACACCGCCTTGGGTTTCCAGCAAGGAATTGGAACGCAAATATTTATTTCTCCGCGCTTTTAAAAAAGGGAAACTATGCGGCATCATCCGGAGCCGGCGGAAAGAGAGGAGGGTTGTTTCCCTCCCGCTCTCCCCCGAGCCAGGGGAAGGCTGCAGCCCCCGCTCCGGGGCTGGGTTTTCTCCCCCTCCCCACGGCTGGAGGACCTCGGGAGGTTGCAGTAACGAGAGCTGCAGCTTTCCCTGCCCTAAGGGATGCGCAAAAGCAGCCTCCAAAAGTCCAGCTGCTGCCCACCTCCGGGTTTAATTGCCCCGACGGGAAGGAAGGAAATAAAAAGGATGATGAGAGGACGCTGGATGTGGTCTCCCGGCCGGGGTTCTCCCCAGTCCAGGAGGAACTGGAGCAGCCTTCGAGGGATGGGGAAGGAACAAGGCAGTCCAAGGTGTTTGTCCTCTTCGTCCCGGCTGCTCGACATGCTAAAAAAAAAATAAATAATAATAATAATAATAATGATAAAAATAATGAAAATAAAAGAGGGCAGGAGGCTGGGATGCTGCAGAGCCGGGGTGCTGCTTCCTCCCCTTCCCAGAGCCAGCTCCGGCCGCGGCTTGGCCAGTTCCTGCTGCCCTGCTGGTGTAATCAATAGCGGCTGCGGAGTCAGATGATCGCAGGCAGCCCACAGCCTTGGCACGGAAACAAGCCTTTTTCGGGGAAAAAAAGGGGGGGTGCGAGGGCAGGATACAAGTGCCCCCGCTATCTGCGGGCGGCCATCCCTGCTCTCCCTATCTCCTCCCGGATACCGGGCCTCCTGGAGGAGGCGGGGGGCCGATTCCACGGAGCGGTATTTCATCTCCCCGCTCCGGCCTCTTGATTTCCCTCTGGAAAACCACCTGGGAACGGTGAGTACGAGGGTTTCACCCCTGGGAAAGGCAGCTGGGACAAGAGGGGCAGCGGTGGGGAGGGAATCAAATCCCCCTCCGAGCGTTTCCTCCGCTCCAGTTCATGCTGCAGCCCGTTTTTTTTTCACTCCCTGTTTGGGAGGCACAGCACGCATCCACCCTTAGGTAGCAGGAAGACGCTCAAGAATTTGTCTTTCTGAGAAACCTTTTATTTGGCACAATCGATGCTAGCGGGTTGGGATTTTTTTTTTGTTGTTTTGTTTTTTTTTTTTTCCAGAGTGAAAACCATTCCTTCCTCCCCCTACTGAGAAAAGCCTCGAGTACAGGCTGCCGCCGCACTCGCGCCACACAAAGCTGTGCTGGGAGGCAGGGCCCGCTGCGATGCAAAGGAAATTTAAGGGGTTTTTTTAGGGGAGGGGGGGGTTGTTTTGTTTTTGTTTTTTTTGTTGTTTTTTTTTCCTCGTGGGTGTGGAAAGCCCGGCCTTCGGATTTACAGCAGCCTGCTGCAAACTTTAATTTTTTTATTTTTTTTTTTGGTTGTTGTTATTACTAGAAGCGGACTGACCACAAAAAAAAAAAAAAAAGAAACAACTTTCATTGAGAAGATTTCGGTTAAACAGCTCAGGATCAAAGGCTGCGACCGCCCCGCTTTCCGGGGGCTGCCGTCCAGGCTGGGGTTACCGGCAGGAGCTGCGCCCCGGAGGTCTGAGTGCCGTTCCCCAAGGGCTGGAGCTTCACCAGAGGCTTTGGCAGAAAGAAGCAGGGTCAGGAGCTGAACCCGGAACCCCCCACGGTGTTGGGGAAGGGGGGATCGTTTCGGTTCCCGANATAAAAAAAAAAAAATAAAAAAATAATAATCTAGTGGCACTTGGAAGAAGAGATTCCACTTCTGTGCCCTTTAAAGAAAACCATCCTATCATTATCTTTGCCCCCCTGTCTCAGGGAGCACAAGTGACGGTGAGAAGCGGGGGAACCTTTCGCTTTCTCCTTACCCAACCGCTCCGTCCCAGCAGCCTAATTCTCCATCAGGCTCCCCGCTTCCTCCTGGCCCTGCGGAGAGGTCACTGCCTGAGGGGTAGACAAGTGTTCCAGCTCGTAATGTCCGTTGGGCTGCCCCTTTTCGGCTGCCAGTTTTTTACTCTTCTTGCTCTGGATGATCTGCTGGAGCTGGCGCCCGGCGTAGTCTGGTTTGGTGGTGAGCGCGGTGGCGGGCACGGCGAGTCCCAGGATTTCAGGTACCATGTAAGGTCGGAGCCAGCCCACCAGCGGGGTGCTGCCGGGGGTGTAGTGGGTTTGCTTGTGATAGAAGAGAAGTCCATCGACCTGAAAAAAAACCAACAACAAAAAAGGCAAGTGTTGGGTGCTGCACCGGGGGAGGAATAACCCCCTGCACCAGGACAGGTTGGGGGTGACCTGCTGAAGAGCAGCTCTGAGGAGAAAGACCTGGGAGTCCTGGTGGACAACAGGATGCCCATGAGCCAGAAATGGGCTCTTGTGGCCAAGAAGGCCAATGGCATCCTGGGGGGCATGAGGAAGAGCGTGGCCAGCAGGTGGAGGGAGGTCATCCTCCCCCTCTGCTCTGCCCTTGGGAGGCCCCATCTGGAGCACTGGGTCCAGTTCTGGGCTCCCCAGGTCCAGAAGGACAAGGAACTGCTGGAGAGGGGACAGCAGAGGGCTACAAAGATGATGAGGGACCTGGAGCATCTCCTTTCCAAGGAGAGGCTGAGGGACTTGGGTCTTTTTAGTCTGGAGAAGAGAAGGCTGAGGGGGGATCTGATCAACACCTATAAATACTTCAAGGCTGGGTGTCAGGAGGATGGGGCCAGTCTTTTTTCAGTGGTGCCCCGTGACAGGACAAAAGCAAATGGGCACAAACTTGAACATAAGAAGTTCCACCTAAACATGAGGAGGAACTACTTTCCTGTGAGGGTGGCAGAGCCCTGGAAGAGGTTGCCCAGGGAGGTGGTGGAGTCTCCTTCTCTGGAGACATTCCAAACCCTCCTGGACACGTTCCTGTGGGACCTGCTCTGGGTGGCCCTGCTCTGGCAGGGGATTGGACTAGATGATCTCCAGACGTCCCTTCCAACCCCATAGCATTCTGTGATTCTGTGAGAGAGAGTGACCAAAAGGCCAGAGCTGGAGGAATCACAGGTGGGTGATGGAGCAGCGCCGCTCTCCATTGACAGGCCAAAACTACCAGCTGGATCACTTTCCCCTCAAGCAGCACAGTAAATAGCGGAAGGGAAAGGAGAAATCTGCAGAGCTTCTGTTCTGAAAAGCTCCCCACAATGCCGGTGACTGCCGGATGGCTCAAAATCGTCAAAGGCAAACAATTTCAGCCCGAGGTCGGCACCGACCAGTGCTTTTCCTCTGGTTGCTATGATCCCCTTCTGCAGAAAAGCCATGAGGTTTCCGAATAAGGCAAGCGTGGGGGGAAAAGGCCGCTTTACTGGATTAAGGTTATTTTAAATAATACATTTGGAGAGTAATTAGTCCGAGCTCATGACGCCAAGGAGCCCCGATTGGTAACGCTGCTCCGGCTCTTTCAGCTGCCTTATGCAAAATAAATTCTTAATGTCTCCCCAGAGAGAACTTCTCCAGCAATCAATGACGGTTAAGGGCACTCAGGACCTTGAAGGTTTAGGCCCTAGCTCTTGCGCTGCTATTTCCACACTCTGCAATTCTGCAGCTGCCTGACGTTTTCCCCGCTTCCCCGCCACGCTAAGGGGATTTTTCCCACCCACTCCCTGCCCCTTCCCACCCCCCCCCGGCCCCTCTTCCTGCGCTTCCCAGGGGGGTGATCAGCATGGTGAGATCCTGCTGCCAGGCTGAGTAACGCCAGAGGTGGTGCTCCTCATAGCTCAGCCTCCAGAGCTCTTAAAAAGCCTATGAGTAAGAGGCGGTGCGGGGGCAGAAAACAAGAAGGAGAAGAGCCCACCTCGGGCTGAATTGCTCCCAGGCCCCTCCTAGAGCCTACAGCCCCCGGAATATATAGGGCAGAACAGCACCTATCTGGGTAGAGAGCAGAGGCATAGGTGAACCAAGTGGATTGAGGTGATTTTTTTAAACTGAAAGAGGGGAGTTTTAGGTTAGATATTAGAAAAAAATTCTTTAACTGTGAGGGTGGTGAGAGCCTGGCCCAGGTTGCCCAGAGAAGCTGTGGCTGCCCCATCCCTGGAGGGGTTCAAGGCCAGGTTGGAGGGGGCTTGGAGCAACCTGGTCTGGTGGGAGGTGTCCCTGCCCAGGGCAGGGGGTGGAACGAGGTGATTTTTGAGGTCCTTTCCAACCCAAACCAGTCTATGATTCTATTCTGCAAAGAGCAGCATCCGTCCATCTCTGCTCCATGAATGCCAACCTCTAGCAGAGCACGGTGAGCTTCTTCTGCTACTCTCCTCCATAATTTTTAGTCCCTGTTAAGATCTTGCAAAATAATCCCAGAAAAAAAGGGGGAATCCTGCGCTAGGAAAACATGAAACTGGAACCGCTTATGTAGCCCTCTGGATACCTAAAGTACAAAGCTTCTCCTTCCCCCTGCCTCCCAGGAAGATTTGGGAAGAGCCAGATTCTGTGGCATCCCAGTACCACGCCTGCACATCCAGGCCATTCCTGTGAGCGATGGGGATTCTCCGGCACCCACAGGAATGTTCTGGTAAACATCAGAGCCTGGAAAGGCTTCTGCCTTTCAGACAGCTCCAAAGATCTTCCTCATGCTGGAGAATTCAAAGGAGTTCAGCCCAATGGAGAGTTAGGTGATGTTCTTCCTTCCCCTGTTTTCTCTTAAGTTACTACAACTCCTGTAATCCTTCCACTTCAATTAATTTGTTGGCCGGGTCCCTACCCTGAGTCACCACAGTGTCACCAGCCACATCAGAATAAGGGCTAACGCTGCCCCTAAACGACTGAACCTGATGAGAAACTGGCTTAATTTCATGTTTCACGGCCGTATTTGTCAGATTTCAGGTGCTTAACAGTTACACCCGTTCCATCACACTGGGGTTTCTCAGAGACTTTGGCTCCCCCTGCCTTCGTGGAAACTCGAATGATCTGCGAGGAGGACAGTAGCTCTTAAGATCCCCTCCAAGAAACACTCCAGTGCCAGTCAACTGATCCAAAGTCCACTGAATTCAGCGGAAAAATATTTCCACTGAATATAACAGATCAGGCCCTAACTCTAAGGTTACAGATTAACTCTCAAGAGCTAGATCTGTTGCCACCACGTGCATGAGATCCTCGTAAGGGCCACAAGGTGCTGGAACCAGGCGTGAGGAGACCTCTATTACACTGCACTACCTGTAGCAAGGCTGGATTTTGTCTTCTGCAAAGTTTCTTTCTTTATGTGCTGCTGGTGGAAGCTATTTAGGGTTTCCGGGGCTCCCTCTTGTGGGACACTACGAAGAGCCCCACAGCCCCCTCTGTTCCTGGAAGAGGCACTGCCATTTCTTTGGGGTTACTGGCTGCTTCAAGCCAAATTACACCCCGTTCCACTTGTTGGGAATCCACACCCCCATGTATCGACCGGGTACAAATCCCAGCTGGATTACAAGGGAGAGTCTGATCAACTCCATCTCCCTCCCCCCGGTGTTTCGCAACAGTCTCCTTCGCAGGCCGAAGTGTTTCTGCTCTGAGCGCGGTGGGGCAATACTCCTCAGCTTTCTCCTCTGGGAGCAGATGCCTCAGGAAGGAATGAAATCAGCAAAGACGGGAAGGACTGTTTCTACCGAGGCGCCCAGAGCGTTCGTCACTGAGCAAGGAGCTGTAGGAAACCTGGGATGTCTTCTCAGCTTTCCCCCATCTGCATTCAGAGCAGGGTCTGGCAAGACCAGCAGAGGGGCAGGGACTTTCTGATTTTCGTGACTGTCCAGGCTTTGACAAGCAGGAGGCAAAGTCAGCCCTTGCAGCCAAATTAGCGTCCCTTAAATTTAACCCTGCACTTAGATTAATCGCGGGATTAAATGAGGATTAGATTAAAGGGGGACTGAGAGAGCACAAGCGGCACCAGTCACATCGACGTGGCTTTTGGCTCAGAGGGAACAAGCAACCTCTGTAGAGGCTGTTGCTGATCAAGGGGTGAGGCTGGGCACTCTGCAGGAAGGGAGCTTCTGGCTCCCAGATGTTTGTCACTGACGCTGTGCCGGAATGTCACCACCTCCTCCATCCGCTTTGGTGCCAAGTCATCCAGGATCGCCACCAAAAGCAGCCTGAGCTGTTTCACGAGGGCCTCTGGCTCTGCTCAGAGCCGAACTGGGGGGGACACCGAGTCCTGCCCTTCTCCTGCAGGTCAGCAGAGGGTTGAGCAGCACAATGAGCACCAACTTCTAAAGCTGATGGAGCAAACGCAGGAGTTCTGTTCAGCCGCTCTTGCTGGGGGAACGGCCACCTTGAGCAGCAGGAGCCAGAGGCTGGAAGCTGCTGGTTCCAAATGAAGCAAAAAGCAGAGCTCGCGCTATCCCCTTCACAAGATCCAACAGTAGTAGCAGGAGGACAGATTCATCTCAACCCCTCCCAGCCATTTCTGCCACAGCCACCTGCCCCCAGCTCCAGTACATCCCAGGCACCCATCACTAACACCCGAACCCCTGCAGAAACTATCAGGAGCTTACCACCACCCTCCTCTTTCCTTCCCAAGAGAGCTGGGTGCCTTCCACATACAGAGATGGAAGTAGCCAGACTAAGGAAACACAGAGCCCATGACAGAGGTCAGAGAACGACACCACTCTGCCCACCCTGCAGACCTCTCCAGAGCCACCACCACATAAGGGAGCACACTGCAGAGATCCCCATGCCTGTGCCCATGCAAACCCACCCGGGGCAGCAGGCAGGGCCAGCTTTGGCCTTAAAAAGGTCACGCTGCCATGTGAATGTGAGCTATGGCTGCTTCTGGAGGCAGTCTGGGTGCCCACATCAACCCACTCCTCCCCAGGGCTCCTTCAGACAAGAGCCAACAGCGGTAAAAGCAGGCCAAGCAGAGGGAATTCTAAGATTTAACTCTTGCTAATCAGCTCGGTTGGACGCAGCCTGTACCTGGTGACAGGGGAACAGATCAGCCACATGCATAAAAGGCGTCCGTGCCCCACACAGAGAAACAACAAGGCGGCTCAGGAAGCTTCCCGCGGGCGTCAGGAGAGCACAGTTCCCATGGGAAGGGGATGCACCTCTCTCCAAGCAGCAGCAGACGCGCAGCGGGGCTGTCTCTAAGGCTGAGGTCCAGGCCCCCGCCTGCATGTTCTCACCTCGAAGGGGAAGTCCATAGCCAGCACCTTACACAGGCTCTCCGAGGTGCAGGGGAAGTTCTGCAGGCCCACAAATTTGAACTGAAAGAGTAAGAGAGGGTTAGAAGAGACAACCGCACGGCCTAAAGCAGAACAAGTCACTGAATCGAGCACTGGTGTGGAGGCAGCTACAAAGGAAGGGTTTCCCCCAGTGCAAGATCCAGCACGAGAGAGACAGGGTGAGGGACAGGCATAAGACAAAGTAACCAGAGAGATCCCAAGCAGGGACCATATCATTAAACTCCTGGTCTTCCTGCCACCAGGCTACTGGGGGCCCAAAAGCAGAAATAGGCCCAAAAGAGGATTAGACCAGCTCCTGAAAGGCAGGTCCCTGGTGGCCATTAGCTCCACGGTCTAGGTACAACCACCGGCTGATGAAATCAGAGAGAACGTGATAGGTATCCCCAATTCCTCAACTCTTGCTATAGGAACTTGTCTCTGTGATTGCTACGGGTTACTGAGGCAAACAAACCTCTGATGCGATTCAGAAGTAAACCCCAGGTCCAGAGACAAACCAGAACCAAGCTCTCCATGGGTGCTGATCATACCCCACTGGAAGTGGCTACGTGAAAACCTGTTAAAAATCACCCTCGCCAGCAGCGAGGACGGGGAGGGAAGAGTCTTTTAGAGGTAATCCCCGCCCTCTCTCCAGCACTGTTGGATAAAGCATGTACCTTGCCGCAACTTTCTAAATCTCATTGCAGTAACAGATGACCTTTAAAAGAAGACCCAAGGGATTGCCACCATGCTGCCCAGACAGCATGGAATCTAGAGGGCCCAGAAAGATATATTTCCGCTATTTTATCATCCCACTTCCGAATCACCCCCTCTCTGGCATTTAACGAGAGATGTGGATGGCAAAGACTCAGCACGCAGTTCCCACGCGCTCCTGATACCTTTTTTTCCAAGCATCTGAGGCTGCAGGAAGGACTTCTCAGGAGAGCTGACCCTCAGATGCTCTTTTAACCAAAATAGAAAATGATGACCTCTGGGCAGGATGCAAAGCAGACAGACGTCTGCTCCAGGCTGCTGGCTCAGCCAAGCACATCTTTCCACCCAGGAAATGAAAGCTGAAACGACCCCCCCCTCCTCCTCCTTCTTTAGGTAGCTGCCTCCAGGATATTGCCGCTGGGAGTCAGAACAGGATGTTCTTCAAATGCAGATACCTTCACTGCTGGCAGAGGAGCGGTCTTTGTGACCGATCTGCTCAATCCACCAGAGCTGCTCTGCTCAGCTGTGTCTGGGCACGCACAGCAATCGCGTCCTGCTTTGCAAACCGCGCTTCGGCCAGGCTGCCAAATCTCTTAGGGCTGCCCCCAAAAACCACTTTCCAAGCTGCTGGGGGTTCTAGGCCTGACCTCCACGTGTTAAGTCTTCAAAGGAAGACTTTTTATCCTTGCTCAGCAGGGTGGCAAGCAGGCATCCAGCCCAACAACTTCAATGATTAGCTTAAGCAGGAGGGAAGGCCAAAGCTTTACGAGCCTTTCTCCTGGCCTTGCGAGCCCACAAGACTATGGAAGGATAAATCCCATTGTAGTCAGGCTGCGCCTGCAGAAACCACACTGGTTTTCCATTCTGTTTCAAGGGAAAGCTAAAAATGGCATGGAAGTTAGCTGATACCCTGCAGTCTGATCTCCCTCAGCACTTTGGCTGGGGGAAAAAAAAACCCAAGAAAACAACCCCCACTCATTTACAATACTCAGTGGTTCTATTTACATCCTGAACATGGCATCCCATTTCGTCAGAAGTATATTTTGAAGCCTGATCTGTGAGGGGAAAAAAATAAAAAAGAAAAAAGCTTCCGCTTGTGAAAGAAAATGCTGAAGCCTGCTGAACTGGAGAGCTTACCCCCCATCCTCCTTCTCTTCCCAGTACAAAAGAACTTACTGGATTAATCCTGCTTTTCTCTCCCAGCCCTTCCTCCTCTTGGATCTTTGAGAAAAGCCAGAAGAATCTGAAGTCGGTCTGTGAAAGGAGGCAGAGACTTAATTGACTACCCACCACACATCACCGATCAGCACCTGCTGAGCCCCTCCATTCCCCTGCACTTGCCTGGCAGATTTACAAACTCAGCTTCACCTGCAGGACCAGCCAGCACCCCAAACTCTGCTGTTTTCCCTCCCGATATCACCCCAAAGATGTACCAAATTATTCCAGCAGCCCACAAGCTGGTGCTTAGATGAAATATCCATCCTACTGCACAGTGGGTTGCGCCCAGTGCTGGCTGCAAAGCAGCTCACAGACCAGGGAACGAAAGGGAGGGGAGGGCAGAGGGGGGTGATTCAGTACCTGGCAGTCATAGACAGGGTGTCCTCTCCAGCACATCACATCCAGGATATAGTACGTCTGCTTTACCTCGCTGTAGATGCAGTCCAAGATGCAGTACACTGCGCACACAAACACAGGGGAGGTCGAGGAATGCTCCAGGGACTGCCCAACCCAACGGGCAAAAGCCAGATGAAATCTCTCCCGCGTTAAGCCTGCCCCGACATGAGGCCGAGAGGTGCAGAAGGATCCCCTTCTACTAACAGGAGCTGCGACCACAGAAAGCCTTTAGCTTGGAGTCCACCAAGGCTACAAAGGTCCCGTGGGAGGCACATCAGACAAAGGTATGTCTCAGAAAAAGGCATTTACTCCACAGTAACCCCTCCTCAGGACAAGCCAAGCAACTGCAGGAGGTATTAAGAAAGACATCACTCTCTGTCGGAAGACAGAGAAGATGCTAAGGTTTAAGAAATATGTTCTTATCCAGTATAAAAGTATTGGAGATTGTGCACGGCTAGTTATACCCAGAGACACATGGACAGGCCTGAAGGTAACTTCCCCAAGGAAAAGGGCACAGGACCCAGGGAGCCAGAAGAGCCCCATCGAGCAGCCAGAGCACACACTCACAGGGGGAAGCGGTCGGTTCCCCCCTCTCCATCCCAAAAGCCTCCTCACTCTGTTACCTTTCTCATTCGTTGAATTGTGCCGGTTCCCCCCCGGCAGCAGGGATGGGAACCTGTTGACGCAGAAGCCGCTCTTGGTGTAAGCTGCTGTCGTGCCCTGTGAGGAAACGGGATAGAAAAGAAATAATTCAAGCAAGACAGACGGGCCAGTCCTACGTTGGTTGGGAAACATGTACAGGTCGTTTACCAAACAGTGAAGCATCACCCCTTGCTGCCACTTACCCTGGATGCCACAACCAGTGCTCTTTTCCCGACGGGACACACCACGACAACCCACTCCTGCTCCAGATCCAAGGGGACATCGACCAGCCATTCAGACAGCATCAGCTATGGAGAAATTCAGAAGAAAAAAAAAAAAAGAAAAAAAAAGCAGTTTGCAACAAGTCTCCTGAAGTTATGGAAATATAAGCACGAAGGTTTCGACTTGGCTCCTACAGCTACACTGGGAGCTTCAGAGGCAACTTGCATCGCTCGTCACCCCACATTACAGCACACCAAAGGGGCTCCCTCCCTCTCTTTTGGTTCAACTTGCACAACGGACTCTCCCCTGAGTCCTTCTCTTGCTTCGCGGCTGCTGACTGAGCTTCAGACTACAGCACAGGGCTCGCAGTCCTCGCTTGGGCACCTCTGTACCTTGGTTCCTCATTCCAGCACTTTAAATTGATTTATTTATAAATACATGCCAGAGCTTAAGAGATTCCTAAATATTAGGAGTAAAGAGCCCAGAAAAGTCAACCTCTTCAGGGACTGTCTGGCTGTGAGCACCTGAAAGGCTGTATGTCTTTTAGGACCAATATAGCAGCCAAGGCTGATAAAATCCATCAGCTGAGGTTTCCCTTCTTTCCTGGTGTCCCAGGCACGGGTAGAGATGGAAGTCTTTAGCTAACTGCTGCACAATGGGATACAAACGCTGCTAGCTGAGCAGAAATCAAAGAATCAGAGAATAGTTTGGTTTGGAAGGGACCTTTAAAGGTCACCTAGTCCAACACTCCTGCAATAAGCAGGGACACCTTTAACCAGATCAGGTTGCCCAGAGCCCCCTCCAACCTGACCTAGAATGTTTCCAGGGATGGGGCACCCACCACCTCTCTGGGCAAGTCAGGCCAGTGTCTCACCACTCTCACAGCAAAGAATTTCTTCCTAATATGTAATCTAAATCTCCCATCTTTCTGTTTTAAACTGTTCCTCCCCAACCTATCACTCCCCTCCCTGATAAAGGGTCCCTCCCCATCTCTCCTGCAAGACCTTTAAGTACTGGAAGGCCGTTATAAGGTCTTCTCTTATTATTCTCTTTTCTTACCCCTTCTCTTATTATTCTCTTATCATATATCTTATTATATCTTCTCTTATTATAAGAGCCTTCTCTTCTCCAGGCTGAACCCCCCCAACTCTCTCAGCCTGTCCTCACAGCAGGTGGGCTCCAGCCCTCAGAGCACCTTCATGGCCTCCTCTGGACTTGCTCCAACAGGTCCGTGTCTCTCCTGTGCTCAGGCCTCCAGAGCTGGACACAGTACTCCAGGTGGAGTCCCACCAGAGCAGGGCAGAGGGGCAGAATCCCCTTCCCTCACCCTGCTGGCCACACAGCTTTTGATGCAGCCCAGGATGTGGTTGGCTTTCCACACAGGCAACCCACCTCCAAGCCATGTTATTCTCAGCCCTGGGGCATCCAACACTGTGGCTGCTCACCATATCCAGCCCAGCCTCAACCCCCCCTCATCCCTCACACTGCCCCGTGTTCACACCCACACCCTGTCACGAGGAGGCAGGCAGCTCCTCACCTGGTTGGCGTAGCGCTTGGGCAGCTTCTTGCCAGTATCCACATCCATCTCCTCTTCCTCTTCATTTTTCTCCTCCTCCTCCTCGCCCTCACTCTCCACCCCTGCCCAGTCATCCTCTGCCAGCCTCCTGGCATGGTTCACGTAGTCCAGCCGCCTCCTGGGAAGGGGAGAGGAAAGAGCCCGGGTTATTTTCTGCAGGAAGCAGGGCAGGCCACCCCCGGAATCACGGAATCGTTGGAGCTGGAAGGGACCTTCTAGAGACCATCCAGCCCAACTCCCCTGCCAAAGCAGGGTTGCCCAGAGCACATCACTCAGGAGCATCCAGGCGGGGCTTGAAGATCTCCAGAGAAGGGGACTCCACACCCTCCCTGGGCAGCCTCTTCCAGGGCTCTGCCACCCTCACCCCAAACAAGGTCTTCCTCAGATTGGAGTGGAACTTCCCATGGTCCAGCTTGTGCCCATTGCCCCTCGTCCTGTCACTGGGAACCACTGAGAAGAGTCCAGCTCCATCCTCTTTCAACCCACCCTTTAGATCCTTGGAAGCATGAATAAGGTCTCCCCTCAGCCTTCTCTTCTCCAGGCTAAAGAGCCCCAGCTCTCAGCCTTTCCTCATCAGGGAGATGCTCCAATCCCTCCATCATCTCTGTTGCCCTACGCTGGACTCTCTCCAGCAGTTCCCTGTCTCTCTTGAACTGGGGAGCCCAGAACTGGAGGCAGGATTCCAGTGTTCCCCTCCCCACACCCCGGGCCCTGTCTCCACACCCCAGGCCTCCCCGCCCGGGGGCCTGCCCTTCCCGGGGGCCGCATCCCCAAAGCGGCTCACTCACTCTCTCTGAAGGCGGAGGAGGCGCTGGCGGCGCTCGGCCTGCCCCGATCCTCCGCGGGGCTTGTAGGCGGCCAGGCGGGGGTGCGGGGCCGCCGGGCTGTTGGGAGCCGCCAGGGAGACACCGAGCGCCAAGGCCGCGCTCAGCTCCTCCATGGCAACGCCCGCCCCGCCGCCCGCCGCCATGACGCACTTCCGGCCGGCGGGGAGGGAGGGGCGCGGAGGCGAGGGGGGGCGGACACGGACACACACAGCGCCCCCTGGCGGCCCGGAGGATCCGTGTCCCCCAGCGGCCGTGACTCAGTTTCCCCTCCGCCCGGGGAGCGGGTGCCGGCACCCCTGTAAGTCCCTGCCCCTACCTCCCCTTTGCCACCCGTCCCTGTGGGGACCTCTCCTACCTCCCAGCTGTGGCGTCCGTCCCCACCGCCCCCTGTCCCTCCTATCCCTACCTTCACCACCCCCCCCTACGAGGTAGGGGTTGGGCCTCAGGACGCAGGTCGAGGTCTCAGGAGTTCTATTTTTCCTCCGACGTGGACCTGTTGGAACAGGTCCAGCGGAGGGTCAGGAAGATGATCAGAGGGATGGAGCCCCTCTGCTGTGAGGACAGGCTGAGAGAGCTGGGGTTGTTCAGCCTGGAGAAGAGAAGGGAGACCTTATAATGGCCTTCCAGTACCTGAAGGGGCTCCAGGAGTGATGGGGAGGGACTCTTGATCAGGGAGGGGAGTGATAGGACAAGGGGTAATGGTTTTAATTGAAAGAGGGAAGATTTAGATGAGATATTAGGAAGAAATTCATTGCTGTGAGGGTGGTGAGAGCCTGGCCCAGGTTGCCCTGAGAAGCTGTGGCTGCCCCATCCCTGGAGGGGTTCAAGGCCAGGTTGGACTTGGGGCTTGGAGCAACCTGGTCTGGTGGGAGGTGTCCCTGCCCAGGGCAGGGGGCGTGGGACTGGATGGTCTTTAAGGTGCCTTCCAACCCAAACCATTCTGTGATTCTATGCTACAGGCAGGGGTGGCGGGGGATAGGGTGGACAGGGATGGAGGGGGACACAGTGGACAGGGATGGAGGGTGATATGGCGGACAGGGATGGAGGGGGACACGGTGGACAGGGATGGAGGGGGAGACGGTGGACAGGGATGGAGGGGGACACCGCCGGCAGGGATGGATGTGACGATTCCCGGTGAGGGAGGCGGGGGCAGCCGGTGCCGCCGCCGGTGCCGTGCCGTCTCTCCGTGTCCGTGGGCGGGATCGGTGCCCCCCCCAACCCCCACCCCGTCCCCCCACCCCCACCCCGTTCCCCCCCCCTTCCCCTTCCCCCCCAGCCCCGGGCCGGTTGCCTGCAGAGGGCAGCGTGCGCCCTGCCGCGCCGCTCCCCGGCTCCGAACCGGCGCTGCCCTGCGTCACGGGGAGGCTGGCGGCCAACCCCCACCGACACCGGCACCGGGATCAGCATCGGCAACGACATCGAGACCCAAGACCACCACCGGCACCGGGACGTCCTCGGCAGCACCGACGGCGGCACCGGACGGCGGTACCGATACAGCGGCACCGGGCCCCGATCCCGGGTGGTGGGGGTCCCCCCCGCCCCCTCCCCGGTCCCCTGACCGGCCCCACGGGTCCCCCGAGGGACGGGAGGCTGCGATCGGTGCCCCGGGAGCGGGGGCGGGACGGGCTCCCCCCTTCTTTCCCCCCCCCGCCCCACTGCGGTGTGGGGGGGGGGGGGCTGCCCCCCCGGTACCGACCCCCGGTTGCTGCCCATCCCGCCGGGGCCCGGGCCCCTCCGTCCTGCGTGAGATTGGCGGATTTCAGGGGGAAAAAAATCCCCAAACCCCAAAAAATCCCCCCAAAAATACCCAACCGAAACAACAACAACAAAAACATCATCAATTCCCGGGAAAGTCGGCCCGGAAAGGAATTGCAAAATCCCCGGGCTGGGATCACCGGGAGGTTGGGCTGGGTTTGGGGTCGGTCGGCGGCACTTTCCCGGCGCCCACCGGCTCCCAGCCGCCGGCAGTGGGGCAAACTGGGGTGTTTTATCCACAGGAGCCCCGTGGAAAAAGTCGCTTGGGATTTATCGCACCGCTGGCAGCCGGATCGTTTCCTCCTATAAAGTGAAGCTGCGGGATCGGCGTCCCGGCGAGATAAAACCTGCGTGGACATGGCAGAGCCCAGCTCCTGCTCCGGCCGGGGTTCGGATCCCATAGAAAACAGGGAAATGCCGCTGGTTTGACGGGGGAATATTGTTTTGAACCGGGGTGCTGGCATCCGGGGCCGGGGGGGGGAAGGGGGTCAACTTGGACATTGGGCCCTCGGCCTCACCTCCGAGGGGATTTCTTCTCCAGTGTTTTTTTCTTTATTTCCCTGAGAATCCGGCCAAGCCTTTTCCCACCGTGCGGGGCGGCGGCGGTGCCGAGCGAGCCTGCGGTCTCGCCGTGGGCTTGTTTTTTTTTGGCCGCGGGGATTGCGTTCTGCCGTGACCCCCCCCTTCCTTACTCTACCTCCTTCCCCCCCCGCCCCCCCTCCTCCCTCCCGCCGGAGACCGGCCATGGCGTTGAAAGCCAGAGCGCTTTACAACTTCCAGAGTGAAAACAAAGAGGAGATCAGCATCCAGGAGAACGAGGAGCTCGTCATCTTCAGCGAGAACTCCCTGGACGGGTGGTTACAGGGCCAAAACAGCCGTGGGGAGACCGGCCTCTTCCCTGCCTCCTACGTCGAAATCCTCCGCTCCCGGTCGGGCTCCAACTACACGGACTATTCCAGCAGCCCGGCCGGCTCCCCCGGCCATGACTCCTCCTTCTACACAACCCCTTCCAACCCTGGCATCTCCTACCAGGGCAGTTTTGAGGACGATGATGATGATGATTGGGACGACTGGGACGATGCTTGCACAGTGGTGGAGGAGCCCCGGAGCGCGCCGGGCACCAACGGGCACCCTTCGCCCAGCCTGCAGTACCCGGCGGCGTACGGCCACCACGAGCACCCCGGTTACCGTCCCAAGCCGGCGCTGGAGAGGCAGGACAGCATGAGCTCCTCCAAGAGGGGCAGCGTGGTGGGGAGGAACCTCAACCGCTTCTCCTGCTTCGTCCGCTCGGGGGTGGAAGCCTTCATCCTGGGTGACGTGCCCTTGATGTCCAAGATCGCTGAGGCGTACTGCATCGAGATGGGCTCCAAAGGTCCCCAGTGGAGGGCCAACCCCCACCCCTTCATCTGCTCCGTGGAGGACCCGACCAAGCAAACCAAGTTCAAGGGCATCAAGAGCTACATCTCCTACAAGCTGACCCCCAGCAACATCAACTCGCCCGTCTACCGGCGGTACAAGCACTTTGACTGGCTCTACAACCGCCTCCTGCACAAGTTCACGGTCATCTCGGTGCCCCACCTGCCCGAGAAGCAGGCCACCGGGCGCTTCGAGGAGGACTTCATCGAGAAGCGCAAGCGGCGGCTGATCCTCTGGATGGACCATATGACCAGCCACCCCGTCCTCTCCCAGTACGAGGGCTTTCAGCACTTCCTCTGCTGCCGTGACGAGAAGCAGTGGAAGCTGGGCAAACGCCGGGCGGAGAAGGACGAGATGGTGGGCGCCAGCTTCCTCCTCACCATCCAGATCCCCACGGAGCACCAGGACCTGCAGGATGTGGAGGACCGCGTGGATGCCTTCAAGGCCTTCAGCAAGAAGATGGATGACAGCGTCCTGCAGCTGACCAATGTGGCCTCGGAGCTGGTGCGCAAGCACGTGGGGGGCTTCCGGAAGGAATTCCAGAAGCTGGGCAATGCTTTCCAAGCCATCAGCCATTCCTTCCACATGGACCCCCCATACAGCTTGGACGCCCTCAACAACGCCATCTCCCACACGGGCAAGACGTACGAGACCGTGGGGGAGATGTTTGCCGAGCAGCCCAAGAACGACCTGTTCCTCATGCTGGACACTCTCTCTTTGTACCAAGGGCTCCTCTCCAACTTCCCAGACATCATCCACCTCCAGAAAGGTAAGGGTGGCTTCTTCTTCCCTGGTGATGACCTCTCCCATGTGATGGCCCCGCGTGGGTTGGGAGCAGCACGAGGAGCGGGATGGGGATGCAATGAGGAAATCCTGTGCTGTGCAGTGATGGATGGGGATGAGGATGGGGATGGGGATGAGGATGAGGATGGAGCCCATTGCCTTTGGTCCCCAGGGAGGCAGCATGGGCTGCCTTCTGGCATGGCTCCCTGGTCACCCCAGCCCAGAAGAGGCTGCTAAAGCTGTTGGGTCCAGGATCAGGTCTTGCCTCAGGTAATGCCATAACTACTGCCCAAAGCGCTGTCGGGGGTTCAGTGCAGGTTTTGCTCCCTCCAAGCTGGAGCAGAAGCTGTCACCGTTGCTGTTGGCTACAGGATGGCCTGGCTGGCACCGTGTGAGTGAGGGGCTGCGTTGCATCCCCATCCACCACCACTTGTCCCTCCTCATCCTCCCTCCCTGGCCCAGGCAGCGGTTGGGTGGCTGGCGGGGATGCTCGGGGCTGGGACGTGGTCTTGGCTCGGTCGGAGGGGCTGGGATATGGACCTGTCCCTTCTTCCCACCAGCCTCACTGCACTTCTCTGGCCAGGGGGGGACACGCTGGACCTTCTGGGGACAACTAGGGTCAAACTCTTCAAGAGTGTATCCCTGCCCCTCTGAGCCCAGCAGGGATGGGATTGGCACCCCCAGGGCATCAGGGCTCCCCGCATCCCTTTATCCCCTGGTCTTTGCCAGACCCCTGGGTATTTGTTGGGGGGGGGGGTCAGGAAGGAGGAGAGGGGGGGCGGGAGGTGCCTGCTCTTTGTGGGGCAGGCAGTGGGTAGGCAGGGCTGGGTGTCCCTTTGCACCCCGGCAGCGGGGTGTGACGCAGCCGGGGAGCTGGGTGTGGGAGCAGGGACCAAAGTCCACGCACTCCTCCCAGCCCAGCTGCCTGTGGCGGGGAGGGGACACCCGCCCCGGTGTCCCTAGATTTCGGGGGGCAGGGAGTTTTCCCCGGGGTGAAACCAGGGCTTTCTTTGCATGGCTGAGCATCTGGGGGGGCATCTGAGCATCTGGGGGGGTGTCTGAGCATCCAGGGGATGTCTGAGCATCCGGGGGGGGGAGGGTCTGAGCATCTGTGGGGGTGTCTGAGCATCCAGGGGGTGTCTGAGCATCTGGGGGGGGGATGTCTGAGCATCCTGGGGGGGTGTGTCTGAGCATCCGGGGGTTGTTGGTGCATCGCTCCGCGTCCCTGGGGGAGGCTGGGAAGGCGAAGGGGGAAGGAGGAGGAGGAGGAGGATGCGATCCAGCCCTGGCCGCTTCCTCGCTTTTCCCTCTTCACGTTGTTTACGGCATTGGGTGAAGAGGGGCTGGATCCCATCCGGCAGCGAGGCCGCGTGGGCAGAGCGGAAGGCAGGATTTGGCCTCCAACCTTTGCTTCCTCCTCCTCCTCCTCCTCCTCCTCCTCCTCTCCGCTGGGAGCCGGGCTGGTGCAGCGGGAGCGCTGTGACCCCGGGTCCGGTGCTCCCGGCAAGGGGCAGGGAGAGAGCAGGGGGGAAAAAAAAGCCTGGCGAGCTGCGGACCAGATCCTGTTTTCAGGCAAACAGCCTCTCTGCTAATGAGAAGGGAGGAATGCGGGGCCGGAGCTAGGCAGGATTCTTTCGAAACCAAGCTGTAAAAATAAATGGAAGGAGGGGGGGAGAAAAAAAATGGTGTCAGAGCATCAGCCACCTCTGGGAGGGGAAGATGCTTTCCCAGCTGAGCCCCAGCCCGCACTGCCTCGGGGTGGGGTGTCCTGGGGCTGTTCCTGACCTCCATCCGTGGGGTGGCGTGGAAAAATTTGGAGGGCAGGCTTGGCTGGGGTGCTTGGCTGTGATAACCTTAGCTTTGCACCCCGAGCCTTGGGTCGCAGCCCTCCAGCAGCCTGGACCCCCAAACCTCCCGCTAAATATGAGGCTGACTGTCCCGGGGATGGAGGTGGAGGGGGGAACGGACTTGGGGAGGTCAGTGTCTGGAAGGAAAAGGCTCCTGGTCCTTCCCTACTTGGAGGAGAGGGCTGGGGACTGATGGGAACGGGGAGATGACAGCCCAGGAGTGTGCGGATCCCTCCCGTAGTCATTCTGCACCTCTGGTGTCCCCGTGCCAAGGGAAGGGGGATGGAGAGTCACACGGATCCATCACCATCTCACCCTTCCTCCCCTGTCTCGCCAGGCGCCTTCGCCAAGGTGAAGGAGAGCCAGCGGATGAGCGACGAGGGCCGGATGGACCAGGAGGAGGCGGACGGCATCCGCAAGCGCTGCCGCGTGGTGGGCTTCGCCCTGCAAGCCGAGATGAACCACTTCCACGAGCGGCGCGTGGCCGACTTCAAGAGGATGATGCAGTCCTACCTAAGGCAGCAGATCGTCTTCTACCAGCGCGTCAGCCAGCAGCTGGAGAAGACGTTGCGCATGTACGACAACCTCTAACGCCGCCGCTTGCTGCCCCGCCGAAACCACGCACTTCTCTATCCGCAGCCTTGCAGGCCTCCCTTGTTTGTGACAAGCTGAGGACAAACAGGAACTCATCACGCTAGTGACCAAATACCTTCGGGCTTTCTTCCCCCTTCCCGGGCGGGCAGGCTGCGGTCCTGCGGGGAAGGGTTCGCCCACGGGCTGGCCGTGCCACCTCTTTCCCTGGGGACCTCCCACCCTGCTGCGGGTCTGGCGGGGACGCGGGGGGGGTCACAAGACGTGGAGGTAACGGTGCCAGCATCTCTGCCCAGTGATTTTTAGCTTTCTGAAAACCCACCCTCCTGGAGCAGAGAGGTGGGTCCATCCCAGCCCGCTGGGAGAAGAAATCAAAGCGGTCAAACATTTTGCACACTAAAAGCTTTTCTGATGGGAAAAAAAAAAAAAAAAGAGAAGAAAAAAGATCTTTTATTCGGAAGAGAATGATTTTTTTTTTTTTTGTCACGAGATATTTTCAATATTTTCCATTTTTTGCAAAGGTTTCTGCAGCATTTTTACCAATCAGTTTTTAAACAGACGCACAGAGGCGAGGGGAGATCTCTTTCTCAAGCATGGCTGTTGACTGGGAAAAGGGAGAGGAAAAAAAAATGGAAAAAAAAAAAAAAAAAAGCCCCACAGCCTTTTCAATAAAACCGTCGGTAGAAAAAATACCCACCTCCTTCCCAGAGATGTCTGTGGAAAACGGAGCCGCTCCAGGATCCTGGGGAAGGTTCCACATCCGAGCATCCCCTGGTTCCCAGCCAGCTTCCGAAAATCCCTGTGCCGTGGGTGGTGGGGGGGCTGAGCGCTGGGGGGGTTGTCCTACACCCGCCACCCTCCCACTCTCCAAACAACCCACCGAGGGGCAAATCCTGCCCTGCTTTGCCCTGCCCAGTGGGGCAGGACCCACGGCAGCATGCCGCTGCCTGGGGAGACAGCGGGGCTGGCACGGGGACCTTGTTTTTGAAGGGAAATGGCTGGGATAAATCACAGTGAGGAAAGTTAGGGACGGCTTGGCCTGGCTCCAGGGTTAAAATTAGCCCCGGCATGCAGGCCAGCGGGGTATTGTTAAAATAACAGCGGCGCTGGGAATGCGGCGGGCTGCGCTCCGTCCTCCCAGAGCCCTCCCCAGCCCCAACCCGCAGGGACAAGCACGTCTAAATACAAGCAGAGGCATTGCACAGCCTCCATCCAGGGAGGACGCGCTTCCTCCTGCATCCCGCAGCCGGGGCGGTCTCCTTCGTCATGGTCCCATCCCACCCTGGCCCCATCCCATCCCTACCTCATCCTACCTTGGCTCTATCCCACCCAGGCCCCATCCCAGCCCCATCCCATCCCAACTTCATCCTACCCTGGCCCCATCCCACCCTGGTCCCATTCTATCCCATCCCATCCCA
>QJSC01020465.1:1825967-1856508 GCA_003697955.1 Calidris pygmaea | reverse complement strand
GTGGGAAAGCCAAGGCTAAGGCACGGCCACGAGCCCTGCCGGCGCGATGGCCGGGTGGGGAGGTGGCGGCAGCAGCAGCCGGTGCGTCCTCCCCCGGGGAGCACCACAGCCCGTCTCAGCCTCTGCTCCGGTGGGAGGCTTCCAGATGGTCTCATCTTACCTCTCCCTACCGTGGAAAGACAATCCGGCACCTTGTGCTGGTTGTCCCCAGGGACTGCTGCTGGCAGGCAGGGGGGGGTCTTGGCAGGTGGGAATCAAGGGAGGTGGAACCTCCAACCCATCCCCATGGATCCCCCAGACCAGCAAGAGCTCAGCTTGGTGGCATGAGCCACCTCCACAGCCATACCAATCCTCTGCCACCCCGTAAAGGTGTCCCCACCCCAGCCTGGCTTAAGGATTGATGCGGGGTGGGAGAACCTCCTCCTGGGTGCAGAAGCAGCCGGGGGTCCACGGGGACGCCCGAGGCAGCTGGAGGCTGAAGGCTGGGGTGCCTCCTGGGGCAAGCTGGGACTCATCAGCAGCACGGATGCCCCCACCAGGCTGAAAGTGCTCGATAATTTGGGAAATCGGGCCCCAAAGCAGCCCAATGGCCCAACCTGGCTCTTCCACGTGGCAGAGGGTGCAGCTCCCGGTGGGGCGGCCGGGCAGGATGAGACCTGCTGCCGCTTGGCAAAAGCGTGCCGGAGAGGGAACGGCTGCCAAGGGGAGTGGGGGGCACAGCTTGCCGGGGCTGTCCCCGCAGGGGATGGAGCCAAAGCGGGATTTCACCACCCAAAACGGCCGCGTGGTCCCGTCCAGACCCAGCCGCGGAGGCGGCGGGAACGGGCGGATGCCCGTGGGAGGACACCGGGCACGGGGCAGAGGGAGAGAGCCCAGGGCTGCCAGCTCAGATCTGTTAATCACTGCGCTTCTCAAATATTTCCGAAGCGTGACCCTGACTCGGCTCCTCCAGGCGAGGCAACGAGCCCCAGCTGGTTCCCCTTGGCTGTGGCTATAAATCCTCCCTCCCCCTCCCAGCCTAGGGCAATTATAGGGTGGTGGGGTGGGGTCAGTAGTGTCTTCACTGGGGGAATGAGCTGGGATCCACCTTTAATTGCAGCTGGGGTTTGCCAGCCTTCCTTGCTTCCCCTGCTCCTGAACGCTGCAGCCCTTGGTGCTCTGCAAAGGGCTGGTCTGTTGTGTGTCCCCCACCTCCCTGTCTCCCCTAGCCAGAGCTGGGGCGATGCTGGGGGCAGACCTTGTCCTAGTTGTCTGTACCAGGATGGATAATCCTCTCTGGTCCCCGGGAAGGCACTGAGCCCTGGGAGGTAGGTCCTGCGCTGCCATGGAGCTGTGTCTCTGGGTGTGTTGTTTTTTTTGCAGGAGGGGTGGAGAAGCTAGGCTCTGGGATGCGGTTGTCCCTCCGTCATTGTCTGTCTGCCTTGGAGTTGCTGGGTGTGGAAATGGAGGCTGGGCTCAATCTGGCTTGAATTTAAGTCTGGAGAGCCACGGCAGGCAGCAGCTGCCTGGGGTGATGCTTTCTGGTGTCCGGGTCCTCCTGTCTCCATCCTTTCCTCTGCTTGCCAGGGCCTGGGGAGCTTTATCTCAGGTGGGTGAGGTGGTGAGGGGATGCCAGGCTCCTGGGGACAGCCCTGTGCCCGCACGGGCTCCTTGTCCCCACCTCCTGTGAGGTGCTCCTGGGGTGATGTGCCTGCACCCTGCTCTTCCCCCTGAAAGGCTCTGTCCTGCTGGGCTTGCTGCCAGCTGAGCCTGTTCTGCAGGCTGTGGGCATGCCCTGCCGGAATCGGGCAAGGGAGGGAGGAATCCCAGCATCCCAGGGCGCTGGGCTTGGCTTGGAGCCCAGCAGAGCTCCTGGGTCTCCTTTCATGATGCAGCAGCCAGTTTGAGGTCTGGCTCAGAGTTTCCCCCGTGTGGGGCAGCTCCTAGGAGGACCCAGCCACCTCTGCTGAGGTCCTACACCCGCCTCTGGAGGATTAGGTGTCCTGCTCTCCTAAGTAGGGTCTCCTGGAGACCTCTCCTCATCACCTGCCACCCAGGAGTGTGACTTGTGCTTCCTGAGGAGCCCCCAGACCATTCCTCCTGGTTCCCGGAGCATCTCTTAGGACTGGTGAGAGCTGCCAGGAAGGTTTTGGGATGGGGGGCAGGGACGTAGGAGCACTGGGACCATGCTTTGCCTCCCCAAAACAGAGGGGGGCTGCCTGCATGGGCTCGGGGGTTCATGCGCCTGCGGTGCTTCTGTCCCCAGGAGCAATGTGGACAACGCTGTCACAAGGTCCTGCAGCCTGCGGGGTCCACGGCAGCAGGACATTTTGGGGAATGTGATGCCTACGTGGGTCCCAGGGCTGGCCTGAAGCCTGGCTGGGAATAAAGTCCCTCCTTGGTTGAACCCCTACATTTGCATGGCTACAGCTTTCAGGGGAGGGTTTCAAAGCCAGATGATCCTATCTGCCCTGGGTGGGTGCTGCAAGAAACCTGTTTGGCCTATTGTTTGTTTGCATTTGAATAGGTGCCTGGAAACTGGTTCCTGTCACCTGAGCTGCCACGGACTCTCCTCCTACCTTGTGTCCATTCCCACCTTCCAGTCCCAGTGGTCTCCAGCTTCTGCCAGGGGTGCTGGCCCTCCCTGAGCTGGTTACCACCATGCTGGTAGCATTGTTAACCCAGGAGAGGCGTCGGACCACTCTTCTCCCTGCTTGTTTCTGCTGATATGAGCTCAAATCAGGACGTTGACCCCAGCGCCGGGCTGAAATCCCAGCAGGGCTGTAGGGACTTCCTGATGGATCCAGCCCAGGACACATCCTGCCTTGGGATCTGGCTGTGGGGGCTTTCCAGCAGAGGAGGAGAAGTCCCTGCTTCTGGGGCTTATAGAAAGAAAGTGACTTAAGAACAAAATAGAAGTGAAACTCATTGGCACTTTTGGAGGTGTGGACTTGTGAGCCCCTGTGTCTGCCTGGTGGTTGGGCACCGAGGTTCTTTTACCCAGGTCATCTCCTCGGGGTGTCTGGAGGTGGCACAGAGGGCAAGGGACACCAGCTATCAAGTCCTTCTTGCACTTGAGTGGCTCTACTTGGTGATGTCCTTGCTTTTGCTATGCCTTTTCCTACCATTGAGGAGGTGGTGGCAGGTCTGTCATCTCCATCCTGTCACACCTCCATGAGTCACTGTCTTTTGTCTCTCTGTAGCTGGGTGTCTTCTGGCTCCTACCTACCCTGTTTGCTGCCACCCCATGTTTCCCCGCGGTGACTTGAGGCTTTGCTTTAGCCTGGCAGTGGGCTGGCTCTTCTCCGGGTCTGCCTTTTAGTCCCTGGCCTGGGTGCCCTCAAAAGTTGATCCAGGTACCCTCAACACCTTCTTACAGCCCCTTTTCTGCCCTTCCTGGTGCTCCTGTACCTGATGGCCCCACTTCACCCCAACCCCGTGTTTCTCTGTGCTCACAGGCTGGGCACAACAATGTCTCCCTGCCACCATGGAGCAGGGACATCTCCCTCCTGGGAAGCACCCGTCCTCTCCCACCTGGGTGAAGGTTCCCTGCCTGCAGCTCGGGGTTGGGGTGGGCCAAGGGGCTTGGCTGGTGGTGCTGCTGCAGAAGAAATTACTCCGGCCATGTCCTGGGCCAGGGGCTCCCTGGGGACAGCAGTCTTGCTCTGGGTGTCCTTGCTTTAAAACTGTGGGGAGAAGGCGGAGGAGGAATGTAGGTGTGAGACACCAGGGGGAACACCAGTGGCTGTATGTGCAGGGGAGGTGTTGTATGGGGACCTGTCATCAGCTCCCCATGAATAGGGCACGTGAGTTCATGGGCATGGCTGGCTCTTGTCGGGCAGCTATGCACATCTGGGCCCCCCTTGAGGGGGGGGGACACACAGCACATCTGGCAGGGCAGCTGTAAGCATCTTCTCTGAACCTCTGCAAGATTTATAACCAGCTGGCCATGGAAGGGTGCAGCCCAGCTCCAAAACCTCCTGAACTGGGGTGGTTCTGGCCCATACTGGGGTGAGAAGGGGGGGCTGCAGCTCTGTGTGAGCAGGAGGCTTTGGGGTGCTGTGCATAGAGCCTCCTGGGGAAGGCAGAGATGCTGCGCTGGCTCCTGATGCGAGGAAGCCAAAGGGTCTGGCCAGGAAAATTTTGAGCTTGTTTGGGCTGTGGTTTGTCCATTCCAGTTCCGTGGCTGGTCAGGAGCCCGCAACCCAAGACCCTCAGCCCTTCTCCAAGTGGGTGGTGGGCAGCACCAAGGCTAGACCTGGTCCTACCCTGCCATCCTGCAGACCCCAAATTAACGTGAGTGGAGCCAGCGGCTTTGTTTGGGATTTAAACCCTGCCAGCAGAGCTTGGCCCTGGAGAAACCCCATCCGTGCCGGCGTTTTCCAGGTTACTGCCTGTCCTCCCCTGACCCCGGGAAGCGTGTGTTTCCCAGCAGCGGGAATACAACCGCAAGCCTTAAAAATAACCTGCTTCGCTTTCAGTGCTCCTTTACTAAATAGGCCACGTTCCTTCTATTTAATCCCCAGGCGCGAGGCGAAAACCAGTTGGAAGGAAAACACGGCGGATGCTTCCAAGGGGGGGCCCCGTGGTGGATGCCACCAGCTTCGCCGCAAACCCCCGACCCTTGCTGGGGAGGGATGTACTCAGCAAAGAGAATAGATGTGCTTGCTTGAACACGATGGGGAAGGCACAGATTTGGGGTTAATCTGGAAGAGGGAGGCGATGGCACTCCCTCTGCTCTGCGAGGAGAGGTTGTCCTGACCTTTTAGGAGCAGCAGCGCCGTGACGTGGGCAGCCCGATCGCCCTGTCCCCATTTTACAGAAGGGAGAGAACGTGATTTGCCTCTGAGCAGAAGCAAACATTATCTTTTCCCTGCTCTGGATGGGGCAGGAGGAGGGTTTTGGAGGCTTGGAGGTTGCAGCAGGGAAGCAGGTGGCGGCGTGCAGGCTTGGCATCCATTGGCATGGGCTCGGAGGTGCCAGGGCTGCCACTGCTGTGCCCTGTCTCACGCAGGCTGGGGGACATGGGGATGCCCGGTGGGACATGCCAGCACCCACCGGCTGGTGTGATTTACCACTTGGCAAAGATTTGGCACCCCAAAGGCAGCCAGGAAAAGTGCCAGCATGGTCCAAGCAAACATCCCGGCTCTGCCGCAGCCATGGAGCGGGACAACCCTGAGGTGCTGGTTTGGGGATGGATGGTGGGATGGATTTTTACCCTGGGTGAGAGGGGTGAGAATGTAAAACAGCCCCCGTGGGCTCACTTCAGCTTCCCATTGGTGGTGTGAGAGCGGGATGTGCCCTGTGATGAGCTTCCCAGCTGCAGCAACGCAGGGTATTATTGTTGGGTCCCATCCTGAGCTCAGCGCTCAGTTTTTCCTCTGCTTGTCCTCGGATAATTTCTATTTAAGTTTTCAGGACTCCATGCTGGGGAAAACTTGAGCAGGAGCCCAGAACTTGGTCCACTACCTCCAAATGTCGCTCAGCGGCTTGCTGGGCTTAAAAGGGGCCTGGCGAGGAGCTGGGACATGAGGGAGGTGGCGGCTGACGAAAACCGGGATGCACCTCAGAAAAAGGCACTTTTATTTCTGTTTACTTCTGCCGTGCTGGAGTATACAGTGGAAAACCGCCCTGGCTCCGGTTCTCCGCTCTCCTCTCTGCTTTCACGCTGCCCAGGTGAGCTCCTGCCATCCCTCCCTCCCTCCCTCCCTCCCCACAGAGGGCATCCTACCTGTTGTGCAACCCCCTTCCCTCCCTCCCTCCCTCCCTCCCCACCCCCTCCAGGGCTCGGTGCAATCTGCTTTATGAAACACACAGCAAGCACGCAGAGGAAGAGCGAGGCGGATGGTTGTGTTGGGGTTTTTTTGTTGTTTTGTTTGGTTTTTTTTTTTTCCCTCCAAGTGGGTGGGGACTCCTTAAATTCCCCTGGCATTGGCCACAGATGTTTTTTTTTTTTTCCGAGCCTCTGCTCCAGTGTCTCAGCCTGCCTAGCCCTGGGGAATTTGGGCAACTTCATCCCCAGCCTGAGTCAGCCCCAGCCGCTCCTCCTGCAGGGAGCTGTGGCAACCACCCCTGTGGCAATGGTGCTGCCCTTGGAGAAGCCACCAATGGCCCAGTGGGGGACTGGTGCCATCCGGTCCCCTCCAGCACTGTGGCCACTGTTGGGTGGCCCAAATGAGTACCCAAAGTCAGCGTTTCCCCAGGGACACTCAAGCATTTCCCCTGTCCCCACTTGTCTGTGAGGTGCCCCTTCCCCTGCCCAAAGCCACCTGGAGATTTGGGGCTCCCAGGTGGGCTGGACCAGCAGCCCCTGTATCCCCAGGGTCCTCCTGCATCTGTGGGATGCCAGCTCCCAGGGAGGAGGAGGAGAGCTGGGAGGAGGTGGCTGGTGGTGCTCCAGGAGGGTCCAGACCACCAAGTGGTCTCGTGCCCCCGTGCCTGAGACCATCACACCCAGTACTGGTTGTTTTTCAAGGGGGGGTTGGAAGTCCGGCAGTACTGGAGGAGCTCAGGGTCTGGTGGTGCCCCAGGACCTGCCCCCTTGGGTGGAGGAGCTGTGCCCTTGCCTTCCAGGGCGTTGACAGTCGTTAGGGGAATGCCTTGGTTGGGGTCCGTCCTCCGGAATGTCTCCTGGTCTGGTACGGCCCCATTCTTGGTCTTGGAGGAAGGGGTGCCCTGGACGTGGTGCTTCCCCGTCTTGTTCCGCTTGTGCAGGTAGAAGAGCAGGGGCAGGATGAGGGCCAGCAGGAGGAAGATGAGGCAGATGGGGATGATGATGCTGAACATGTTGGCCTCAATGAAGCTCAGGAAGGTGCCTCCCTCCATGGGGCTTGGGCTGGTGGTGGCACCGGGGCCCAGCCAGTTAGTGGCGGGTATCCCCAGCTCGCTGGCATTGGGGCTGCTCTGTGCCGTGCCCTGGGGCTGGGACACTGGAGGAGATGGTGCCCCTGGGGCTGTGAGCAGGATGACACCGTAGGCTTTTGAGGCGTTGTAGGGCTCCATGCTGTACCCCAGGGATGCCAGTGCTGGTGGCACGCCGGCAGCTGCCAGCTCAAAGGTGAAGCTGTCACTCTGCAGGGGTTGGTCAGCCTCCCCAGCATCCAGCATCTCCAGCCCAACCAGCCCTTGCTCCAGCTCACTCTGGCTGAAGGTCTCGATCGGCGTGATGGGTTGTCCTGGGTCCCTGGAGGCCCTCACGAGACGGCTGCCATGGGGTGCCCTGCGGATCTTGAAGACTGGGATGCTCTTGGTGCGGTTGGCCAGATCGCTGGCATCGAGAATGCTGGTGTCCAGGAGGGCCGTGGTGCCCCTGGGCCACACGCTGCCTGGCCGAGCCTTCACCAGAGCACGGACAGTCACATTCACCACCCCAGTCCTGTTCACTGCCCGTGACGTAGCGAGGAACTGGAAGCTGTCCTCAGGAGAGGTGAGGTTGGTGAAGGTGAACGTCACCTCCCCACGGTCCAGCTGCTTTTGTGAGAAGGCCTGAGCCGGCTTTCGGTTGACCTGCACTTGGCCAAACCTTGGGTCCCTGGTGATCCTGTACAGGACATTACCTGCCCCTCGCTGCGCGGTTCCCAGGAGGTGACGTTGGGACACCAAGGCTCTGTTCAGGTCTTGGGGCACTTCCAGTAGCACTGGGTTGGCAGTGGTGCTCACTGCAGGCAGCACCTCGATCTCCAGTGAGGTCAAGGTGGGTGGGTGGTGGCCATCGGAGAGGCTGAGGGCCAAGGACCCTGAGGCGTGGTTCCCAGTGGCGACAAACACCACGTGGCCTGCATTGACATCCGCTTGGGTGAAGTGGTTGATGGGCTCCTGTGGGCTGTGTGCATTGGCCAGGTGGCCAGTGAGGGGTCTCTGGAGGATGCTGTACACCATCTCCTCTGGGGAACCTGATGGGTCTGCCACATCCAGGTATTCCTGGGACAAGGTCACCACTGAGCCTGGTGGGACCCGCAGCACTTCTTGCTGCTTCACCACCTGCAGTGGCTTGCTGCTGCTGCTGGTCATTGTTATATTGAAAGCTTCGGAGATGACCACCCCTTCCTGGGGAGGACGGATGGACTGCTGTGCCCGGGGCCGGAGCCATGCTTTAAATCTGAAACGGTCTTCAGAGATGCCATCTCCACCATGGGCATACGCCAGACGTCCTGTGGCCAGGTCTGACTGCAGGAAGAATGGCCGTGACTGCTCCAGGGGCACACCAGACACCAAGAGCTGCCCATGAGCCGGCAGCCCTGTCACCAGAAAGACAACGTCATGTGCGGCCCTCTCGGGGACCGGGATTTGGCTTAGAAGGTTGGAGGCATCCAGTACCGAGGTGTTGATCTCAGCCCGTGGAGCCCTTGAAAGCTGGAGACCTGGGGGAAAAGGGAAAACCCAAGTGTCACCTCTGGGAAAAGCCAGGGTCTGCTGGAGAGGAGAGCAGACCAGGATGAGAGCAAGTTACTGCAGAAAAAGGAGGGTTGCAGAGAAATGGGGAGGGATGAGAATCAACTGGGACTTCTTAGTTTGGTAAGATGATAGAGAAAGGAATTGCATGGAGAGCCAACAAAAGGATGGTTGCAATTTTAGATGTTGCTTGACATAATAGCAAAGCTTGTGCTTGGGTGGCCATAGGAAATTGTGTCTTCAGGCAAAGAAGCACTCCTGAAGTTTGTACAGTCTCCCCCCAAACCGGGGGCACTGTGCAAACTTCAGGAGGGGTGGTTTGTCCCTTGCTTCTCCCTTCCTTCTTTACCTGCATTTCTCCACAGCTGGGTCGAGCGCTGGGGACACTTGGCCTCGAAGGAGATCAGCACAAGGAGGATGAAGGAATCGGAGATGGTTGTGGGAGCAACCACGCGGAAGCGGATGGCATCTTGGGCAAGCCAGAAGGGCTTCTCTGGCAGCTCATGCTGGTAGAAAATCAACCCGCTGTCCACCTAAAAATTAAAGTAAAAACATCCTCAATGAGCTCTGCTAAATGCCAAAATAAATACTTGGAGTGGGTGATATCATGTGGGAGGTGGGTGCATCTCATCTCTGGTGTGATGGGTGCTGTAGCACCAGGGGGAACCTTAGTGATGCTGTGCTAGAGCCAATGTGTGCACCCTGGGGTCTTCTCTTGGCTGTAGGAAGGAGCAGCTGAGCACTAATTAGGTAAGAAATGGGGATCCTCACCAGCCATGGCACAGTGGCCACCACTGAGAGCTCATGGTGCCTCTCAGGCAGGATGTTTCTGCCCAACAAGTGGGGAAACTGAGGCTGAGAGGAAGGGCTGAGCTTGCTCAGCATCCTCCAAGAGCGAGCCCAGCACAGGGGAGCTTGCAGAGTGGGCAAACCTGCATGCTCCCCTGTCTAGGAGAAGCATGGTAGCAAGGATCTGCTCGGAGCTGGGGTGAAAACATCGTGCTTGGCTCTTGCCTCAGGCAGCAGCCGGGATGGCTGGGCCTGCAGCAGGCAGGCAGCCGAAGAAAAGGGGATTATCGCTCCCTCAGCCTCCCCTGGCACTAAATCCAAGGCTGGTGGCCGTGGCAAAGCTGGTGTTGGGGCAGCAGCTTGTAATCCTTCTTAGCAGCCGTCGGGAGGGATGGGAAAGTCACGGCGCGGCTGCAGCCCTGCCAGGCATCGGGTCCTTCTGCCCAGGATCAGGTTGGGACCCCTGAGCTGTGTTGGTGGGGCTAGGGGAGGCAAAATCTCACCTGGGCTTGGGTGAAGTTGCGGATTTCCTCCCCCTGGGAGGTGCTCAGCCTGCCCAGGCGTGGGGCTTGCTCGATGCTGTAGTACAGGGAGGTGGAGCCGGTGGGGCTGTTGCTCACCGCCTGGAGGTTCTGGCTGGTGATGGGCTGGAGGGCACCTGGAAAACACGTCAAAGGTGGACTTCAAACTACGGCTGCTGTCTGCTGTTGCAGCGTCTGCTGTGGGCATCACTTGACAGTGCCCGGGTGGGGGGTGATGGAAGGGCCCAAGGACCCCTCTTGCTATCAAACTGGGAGGATGGGGAATGTGTCTGTACCCACCTGGGCAGACGGTGAGACTCTGCTTCTTGGCCAGGCTGATGAGAGGCTCTCTCTGGGCCCTGATGAGGAAGAAGTGCCCCGGAGACAGGTTCTCACCGTCCCACAGGTCGAAGGCAAAGCCTCCATCCAGGGGCCCTGCGGAAAGCACAAATGAAACGTGGAAAGCGTTTATGGGGGGCAAGGGGGATGCAACCCCCCCATTAACCAGGCGTGGCTTGGACTAGGGTGCTGTGTGACGGGGCTAGCATCCTTCTTGGTGGCACATAGCTCCCCTCCGGTGGTGTCCCCCCGCTGGGGGTGACGCTGGGGGGGGCCAGGGCACCTCAGCCCTGCCTTACCTTGGTGCATGAAGAGGATGAGGCCGTTGTTTATCTGGGCCTGGGTGAAGCGCCGGACCTCGGCGCCTGGGGCCGACCTCAGCACAACCTTCCCGTTAGCCGGGGGCTGGATGGAGTAGGTCACCTCCTCCGCCGGGGAGTCCTCATCCTCAGCGCTCAGGATGTGGGGGCCGATGGCAGCCGTGGCGCCTTCCCGCAGCTGGGGGAGAGGGAGAAGGAGAGGCTGTGATGTCCCCAGCACCTCTCCCTTCTTCCCCAACCTGCTCTGGACCCCCATCCCAGCTCATCCCAGCCCAACAAGGGCGCCTCGTCTGCGTGCTGGGTGATGCCACCATCATCTGGCCCCATCCCAGCCCTGCGTCACCCTGCACCGCCGCCGTGTTTGTCATCACCTGCCATGCCCCTGCGTCCACGCGTCTTTACCATACGTGGCTTGCCCCCTCCGTGCCTCAGTTTCCCCAAGAGCTCGAAACGGAAGAAGGCTGGGGCAGAGGCTGTGCTTTTGATGCTACTCTCCCCGTGGCTCTGCAGGAGAAGGGCCTTTTGTGGGGTCCCCAAGCCCTGAGCTTGCTCCCTGAGCTGCTGCTGTCTACGTGATGGCCCCGTCTCTCCCCGGCTGGGTGTTTCTCTGCGCTCCCAGCAAAGCACCCGTCCCACCGCCCCCTCATAAGGTTGCAGCAAGGCCACCAGCCACCCCAGCAAACCCTCCAGGAATGACAAGTATGCGGCCCAGCTTAGAGCCATCCCACAGCTTCCCAGGGCCCCTTTCCCCTGGCCAGCGGTGCCCACCCACCCCTGGGGATGCTGCCACCCCAAATCCCTGGCATCCCCCCTTCTCCAGCTGGAGGCAACAATTTTCCCTGCTCCTAATCCCGATCCGTATCTCAATCTCAGCAGACCACGGGGGTGAATCCTGTGCTGCCCAGACGGGTTCTGCCCACGCACCCCACAGCTGCTTTTCACCCTCAGGATGCCCTGAAATCATGGGGTGTGTGTGGACCGAGCCTCCCCACGGCTCCTGGGGGGGTGGAGGGGCAGGATGCGCCGCATCCCCCGGCATTGCAAGCCTAGCCCCCGTCCTGCAAACCCAGATGACACCCGGGCGCTGGAGGAGCTGCTGAGCTGGCCCTGCCGGGTTAGATGAGCTCTTTTCTGCTGTTTTCAGCTGGCCTAACCCAAAACATTTCTTGAGTGGGTGTGGGTGCCGACAGTGAAATTAAATCCCTCGGCAGTCCCTGTGGGACGGCGGGAGGGAGGTTGGAAAACACAGCTTTTGGAGAGATGGGATGGGGGAAGTGCCGGTGCGGGAGCTGAAGCCCTCGCAGGAGGATCTCCTGCTCCACCATCTTCCTGCCCGGTGGGCTTGGGGCTGCTCCCCCCTCCCCAGGACCCGCGGCTGGGTCACTTGCAACACCCAGTGAAATTGCAACCACCCTCAGGGCTGGGTGCCAAGGAAAACCCTCTGCGGTGGAGAGGTGTTTGCAGGCAGGGGGGACCACGGCACAGCCCCCTTCCCTGGGGGCATCGCTGCCTGCTGGGGATGGGCACAGGCGGTGGCTGGAGCGTGTGGCTTTTCTCGCTGAGAGCCCGTGCCGCCGGAGCTGACCTGCTTCTCTCTGCTCCCAAGCCCTCTCTGAATTATTAAAGCCTTCCGCTTGGTTCCTGCTCTCTCTTGCTGGCCTTATTATGTTTGCTCAGCCTCCGTGTCGCCTCCCGCTCTCCGGGAGAGCGCGCCGGGAGCGTGGCCCTGGCTTCGGGTGGCAGCCGTGGGTTGCCCCCCTCTCTCTCGGTGGCATCCAGCCATCCTTTCTCCCCATGCAAAGCCCAAAAAAGCAACTTGGGGCAAATCCACCTGGTCCTTTCCAGGGATGGAGGGGGGGGATGGACGGGCTCTGTTTCTGGGTCTGAGCCCTGCCCGTTGTCTCCCCATCCCCGGGTGGACTCTGCACCCCCAGCGCTGGCAGGCAGCGCAGGAAGGCTTTGTGCAATCTCTCTCCTGGACCCGGCCTGACCTTTAAACGCTGAAGTCATCTCTCTCGCCAGAGCACAAACACAGCAGGGCCGGGCCCCTCCTGACCCCTGGGCTGCTTTAGCCTTTCTCCTGCTGGGAGCAGGGAGTTTTTCCCAGCTCCAGAGCCCCTCCTGCGGGCGGCCGGGCGGCTGGGCGGCTCTGGTCACCTCTCCCAGGGCCAGACAGGGATCTCAATGGAAAGGGGGATGGACCGCTGCCTCGGAGTTTATTTTGGGAGCTTTTTTCTTTCTTTTCATCCTTTTCTCTCTTTTTTTTTTTTTTTTTTTAGCATCGTGGCTGGGAGGAAAGGATTTCCCTAAGTGCCTTGTGATCCCTGGGCTGATGGATTGGCTAAAAATAAGGCAGGGAGGGAGCCTCCTCCTCCCCTTGCACAGACCCTCCTCCCCCCTTGCTCTGTGTGGATGCCTGGCACTGGGGCCAGAACTGTCTGCTCTGCCCGCTTCCCCTGCCAGGGCCAGCCCGGAGATGCCCTTTTGGGATGTGGTGGTCCTCAGTGAGTAGGGGGGAGGTTTTGTGCCTGAGGAGCAGGGACTGCCGTGGGCCCAGCAGCCGAGGGGTTAACCTGCCTCTGTTGGGGATGCAGGATTTTGGCACAGCTGGGGCAGATCGTGGAGGCACCACCTGATGCACTATAAAAGGGATTGGCAGGGAAGGAGCTGAGCTTCCTGGGCTGGGGGTATAACTGAGAGCAGTGTGGGGAGGGACAGAGTTTGGGCTGGATGGGAACAGGGGCACCCCTACACCTCCAAAATTTTGCTGTTTCTGGGGCTTTCTGGGTGGTGACCAGCCCATACCCTCCCCTTCAGGCATTTTCTCCAGAGCCCGGGCTCCCAGACACCTTCCCAAAGCCGCTGTGATAACCCTGGGGTGATAATCCTGATGGAAAGAGCTGCTTTCCCTGTTTCCAGCCTGGGAAATCCTGGGGTGGGTGCGGGGATGGTTCTGCTGGGCTGGCAGAATAACTTTTTTTCCTGCAATTTTGCATTAGTGATCCTGAATGGGGTGTTTGTCCTCCCGCTCTGCTCAGCCCGGGGGAGGCCCCATCTGGAGCACTGGGAGCAGTTCTGGGCTCCCAAGGTCCAGAAGGACAGGGAACTGCTGGAGAGGGGACAGCAGAGGGCTACAGAGATGATGAGGGGCCTGGAGCATCTCTCTTACAAGGAAAGGGTGAAGGACTTGGGTCTTTTTAGTCTGGAGAAGAGAAGGCTGAGGGGGGATCTGATCAACACCTATAAATCCTTAAAGGGTGGGTGTCAGGAGGATCACAGAATCTTCTAGGTTGGAAGGGACCTTAAAGATCATCTTGTCCAACCATCAACCTAACTGACAAAAATAGACACCCGCACAACAAACAAGGAGCATCACCATCACTAAACCATACCTCCCAGCACTACATCAACCTGTCTTTTGAACACCTCCAGGGATGGTGCCTNAACCACCTCCCTGGGCAGCCCATTCCAATGTCTGATAACCCTTTCAGTGAAAAAATTTTTCCTAATATCCAGCCTGAACCTCCCCTGGCGTAACTTGAGGCCATTTCCTCTAGTCCTGTCGCCTGTGACTTGAGAGAAGAGGCCAACCCCCACCTCTCTACAACCTCCTTTCAGGTAGTTGTAGGAGGCTGTAGAGAGGTGGGGGTTGGTCTCTTCTCTCAAGTCACAGGTGACAGGATGGGGCCAGTTTTTTTCAGTGGTGCCCAGGGACAGGACAAGAGGAAATGGGCACAAACTTCAACATAAGAAGTTCCACCTAAACATGAGGAGGAACTTCTTTCCTGTGAGGGTGGCAGAGCCCTGGAAGAGGCTGCCCAGGGAGGTGGTGGAGTCTCCTTCTCTGGAGACATTCAAACCCCCCCTGGACACGTTCCTGTGGGACCTGCTTTGGGCAGGGGGTGGGACTAGATGATCTCCAGAGGTCCCTTCCAACCCCATGTGATTCCGTAAAACAGAAGGTGGACTTCCAGGTGAGACTACCTCGCTTCTGAGATGGGTGTAAGGAGAGGGGCGGAGGCTGCCTAAATAATTAGGTTATTTCCAATCCGTGCTAATGAAACTGGGGTGAGCTGCCCTTTCGTGCTGCCAGGGGTTACCCCGGGCGCCTGGGGCAGGGGCGAGCAGGCCGCCCACCCTCGGGAAAGGGGAGGTGAAGGCAGGAGCCCCCCCCTTGCCGCCATGGCGAGCCCGGGGTGCGAGCGGGACCGAGCGCTGCCGCGGGGCGATGCTCCCATCTTGCGGACGGTTTGAGCATCGGCGACGGCGTGGGGGGGAAGCGGGGGGAGGACACAGCCCGTTCTCCGCCTCCTGCAAAGTCTCTCCTCGCCGCGAAACCGCCTCCCTTCCCCGGAGCCCATCAGCCCGCCTCTGGTCTGCACCCCGGCTCTGCTGTGTCCCCGTTCCCGGAGGTGCGTGACCAGGCTCGGAGGGGGGGTCCCGTGGGGTCCACCCCCTCCTTGGGGTGTCCTAGCGCTGAGCACCCAGGGCCTGCTGCCCATCCCCGTGGCACCCCACTCTCGCCGATCCCCCAGAGTCACCCAGAAAGCCCCCCCGCATCCTGGGCTGCATCAAGAGAAGCGTGGCCAGCAGGGCCAGGGAGGTGACTCTACCCCTCTGCTCGGCTCTGGTGGGATCCCACCTGGAGCACTGTGTCCAGCTCTGGAGTCCGCAGCACAGGAAGGACATGGACCTGTTGGAACAGGTCCAGCGGAGGGCCAGGAAGATGGATGGAGCACCTCTGCTGTGAGGACAGGCTGAGAGAGCTGGGCTTGTTCAGCCTGGAGAAGAGAAGGCTCCGGGGAGAACTTAGAGCAGCCTTCCAATATCTGAAGGGGCTACAGGAGAGCTGGGGAGGGACTCTTTGTCAGGGAGTGCAGTGACAGGACAAGGGGTAATGGTTTTAAATTGGAAGAGGGGAGATTTAGATTAGATACCAGAAAGAAATTCTTTGCTGTGAGGACGGTGAGACACTGGAACGGGTTGCCCAGAGAAGTTGTGGCTGCCCCATCCCTGGAGGAGTTCAAGGTCAGGCTGGATGGGGCTTGGAGCAACCTGGTCTGGTGGGAGGTGTCCCTGCCCAGGGCAGGGGGGTTGGAACTTGATGATCTTTAAGATCCCTTCCAGTTCTAACCATTCTATGATCCCACACTTACCTGCAGGCCAGCATTGACCCTCAGCCGAGGCCCCTTGGAGCTGCGGGGCAGGATGGTGATGAAGAGGGTCCTGGGCTGACTCTGCCGGTCCATCTCGGAGGCGTTGGCCATGAGGGTGAAGCTGTCGGCCTGGGCCCGGGGGCCGTCCTGCCTGTACTGGATCCTCTGGTTCTCCACCTGTGGGGCAGGGGCTGAGTGAGGCCACAGGCCACCAGCCCTGCTGGGGAGGGGACCTGTGCATGGTCCTGGGAGGAGGGAGAGAGCTGGGTGCCTGCCACTTGCTTCGGGGCATCCCTGTGGGATGGATCCGGCACAAGGAACAGGGAGCAGGATGCCCATGGGAAGCTCTACCTGCATCCCCATCCCATGTCTCCAAGACCATTTAAGCACACCTTGGGGTTGATGCACGCCTGGTCTGCAGGGCAAGCCCACCATCCTGAGCCCCTCCATCCCAAGGGCAGAGCTCTCTGATGGGGAGAGGAGCCCCCGTAGCCCTCCCCAGCCTCCCAGTGCGTCTGAAGGCTGGAGCCCACCCGTTGGGCTCTTCCCAACCCCCCTGGGAAAGCAACGTGGTGGGCAAGTGGGCAATGTTGGCAGCTCTACCTCGCTCCAGGTGAAGGTGTGCAGGCCACCGTCCTCAGGCCGCTCGCTGTTCAGGAGGGTGCCAAACCGGGGGGGCTCAAGCACCTTGAACTCCACACCGAGAGCCCTGTAGTAGGTGTTGGGGATGTTGAGGATGCCCGTGGAGAGCGTGACAGAGCCACCTCCTGGCACTGTGATGTTGCGGACATCCAGGGGGACGGTGATGGGGAGCACGACCAGGCTCACCACCACCCCCTCCAGCGGGTCCGCACTGCTGGCTGTGATGTCCACGACAAACCGGTCACGCTCCACCTCTGGCTTGGAGTGAAGGTAGAGGACTCTGTCGTTGTTGATGTCCTCCTGGGTGAAGGATTGGATGGGGTCCAGGCTGGGCTGCTCATTTGAGTCTTGACTGTGCTGAAGCATCGCCAGGAAGCCGGAGGCTGGGGGCCTTCTGACCAGGTATACTATGTCCTGGGGAGGGATCTCTTCGTGGGCCACCTGGGAGTGTAGAGGAGACAAGGCACGAGTTGGGGGCTGGTGCCTGTGAGGCTGGGTAATCCCCCAAAACTTTGCTGTGGATGAGCTATAAGAGTCACCTTGCTGCCAAGGCTATGTCTGAACCCCCCTGCCTCCACCCCTGGGGGCACAGCTCTGGGCAGGAGGGATTAAAATTGAGTCCCACCTGTGTCTGGCCTGGTTGGGTGGCCAGAGAAGTGATGCAGGTTTGGGGAATGACTAAAGAAGGGGATACTCACCAGTAAGTACTCCTCCTTGATTCCAGCTGCTTCCCCCTGGAAGACATGAATTTCTTTGTGGTTGATGATGTGCAAGGGGCTGGGATGAGTCTCCAAGAACACACTGATGGCCAGCGTGTCCTCCACTGCCACTTCATTTGCTTCTACAGTGAACTGGAGCTCATCCCGGGTGTTCCTGCTCCCATTGTGGCGGTAGGAGATCTCTCCTGCTAGCAGGTCCCTCTGGGAGAAGGCCATGACTGGCTGCTTCCCTTTCAGCACGGTCCCCCACCTCGGGGGAACCGTTATCAGAAACCGTATCTCTTCGTCTGACCTGATGTCCATGTTGGTCTCCAGGCTGAGGACAGAGGAGTCAATGGTCCCTTGGCTGCCTTGGTGGATGACTAGTCCGGTGTTGTTGACTATTTTGATGTAGGGGTCTGATGCCTGTACTTCCAGGAGGGCTGTGGTTTGGTGGAGGCCATCCGAGACCTGTAGCTGGATCCAGCCCCGGTCAGCCCCTGAATGGACAAAGAGGATCTTCTTCTTCCTCAAGTCATCCTGTGTGAACCGATAGAGCTGGTGGCTTTTGTCATCGACTGACACGATGCTGCCAAACAAAATGTCCTTCCTCGCCAGCACCAGCTGTGTGTCAGAGAAGCCAGAGTCCTTGTCAGTGAAGGCAATGTCATCTGTTGTCAGCAGGTGCTGCCCATTGCGCACCACATTGAAGACCTTGTTCACCACCTGGACTGGGCTGTGGTCATTGACGGGTTGGATGGAGACCCTGAAAACACCTCTCACCTCCTCGGCTTCGGGCTCAGCGCTGCCCTCGCCCTGCCTGATGGCTACGAAGGGGATGTCATCCTCCAGGGTCTCGGAGTCATCGTGCTGGTAGAGCAGCCGGCGGTGGAGGATGTCATCGTTGGTGAACTCTGTGATCTCCTCTCTTGAGGCCCAGCCATGGGACGCAGCCCAGGCCAGCCTCCCGTGTGCTGGCCCCTCAATCACTTCGTAGAGGTAGTCCATGCTGTTCATGCTCTGTACAAACAAGTGGTCCTTGGAAATGACGGCTTGTCCCCCTTCTGGCACAGTCAGGAGGACGTTGGTCAGGGCTGGTGCATCAGGGTCCCCACCAATGCTGATTGTGTAGGTATAGAGGGGAGAGTGCCGCTCGCCAGCGCGGACTTGAAACTGGAAGGTGTCCTCAGCTTGCTGAGAGTTCCTGATGGTGGCAGTGTAGCTCAGGTGGTTTCTTTGCAGGTCATCTTGGGTAAATCCGAAGCCTTCGGTCACCCTGTTGCCAAGCAGCTCCAGGTTTCCCTTTTTGGGAGCCTGGATTATCACGTAGTGGAAGGGAACTGGGGCAGAGTTTGGATCTTCCAACATTGCCTCCAGCTCCTTACTGGTGATATTTCTGTGCCGCTTGTTCTTCATCTGGAGAGGGACCATGGTCCTCATCTTAATGGTGGCTCTTTCAATCCTTATGAGAAAGGTGTTGTTTTGCAAGACCTTCTGCCCCACCTGGACTTCAAATCTCAGCTTCTCCACAACATCTTCCAGTCGGTGCTCTGGATCAGTGCTGAAATACTGGATGCGCCCTTGCTCCAGGTCTTGCTGATGGAAAGACTCGACTTTTTTCCATTCCCCTCCCATGCTCCCTTGCTTTTGGACCTCACCAAACCTTAGGGGCTCTGTGAGGACATACAGGATGGCAACGCGTTGCTTCACGGCGTTTGTCTCCACTGACAGGTTGGCTGTGGTAATGAGTGCAGCCCCTCCTTGGGGGACGGAGAGGCCAGTGTTGTTGCGCAGGTGGATGTCGGGGTCAATGGCGAGGATGCTCAGGGTGGCAATGGGGCTTGGCACTGTGCCATCGCTCACCTGCAAGGTGAGCTGTAAGTTTGTCCCACTCTGGTGCACGTAAACGATGTTGCCTGCTTCCAAGTCCCTGCAGGAGAACTCTTCTATAGGCACTCCGGGGTGGAAGTCATACTCCACATAACCCTCCTCCATCTGCTGGCCACCGTGCATCTGGAATTCGAGGTCATCACAGGACGTGTCATCATCTAGGACTTGCAGGATGTCTGTGGTCAGGTGTTTTCGTGTGTTCTTCAGTATTGTCATCTGGTTCCCATGGGGAAAGATCACCTGTGGGGGATCATTGATGGGGTTGATCATGATGGGCAGCAGGTACATCTGCCCCTGCCGCAAGCACTCTGGCACCCCCTGCTGAGCAGTCACTGTCACCTCTAGCATCAGCTGGTCCATGGGCCCTTCGGAGCCATCATGGACATATCTGACTTTCCTATTCACAATATCCAACAAGGTGAACTTCCTTCTGCTCCTGGACCCAGGAATGTCCAGCTCCAGCTGGCCGTGCCTGGGGTCATTGGTGATGCTAAAGAGGATTTGGGAATGACGGATGTTTGCAAGGCTCAAGTCTACCGTTGGCTGGGCATGTTTCCACTCCAGGTAGGTCATGCCTCCTTCAGAGACAATGAGGGGGCTGATGTGCAGCAGCTTGCTGATGTTGGCGAAGGCAGGTGGGAAGCTGTTGTCTGGCCGGCACGGTTCCACCACCAGGCCTGGTGCTCCCGACCAGACATCTGGAGGTGGGGAGGTGGGTGCCTCATCCTGCTCGTACACCTCGTCATAGTCCCAGTAGTGATCCTGCTTTCCGCAACCTGGTGTGATGTCCTTTGTGATCACAGCGTCTTGCAGACTCCTCCTCTGCAGGTTTATCCGCAGGTCCTCCAAGCAGCCAACAAATGAGTTGTTGGTCATGGTCCACACTGAGGTGAAAGAAAGATGGTGCTCCCTCAGCCTTTGGAAAGCTTTTTCGTTCATGCCTCCAATGAAGAGGTTCCCCTGAAGGTCCAGGTAGTTGTTGATGCCCCGGTTTGATGTGGATGAGGCATAATAATCAATCAAGATCTCAAACTTGTGGATGTCCGTGTAGACTTTGACGTAGTGCTGCTGCTCATCGCTGATGAAGACGTTGTTGTGCAGGACGATGATGCCGTTCCCCTTCTCAACAAACCCTCTCAGGCGCCCGTTGGAGATCTCCAGGTAGAAGAAGTCATTCTCCAGCCCCGCATGGTAGATGAGGGGTGCCTGGGTGATGCTTGTTGTTATCACGAATTCGATGGTCGCTTCCTGCCTTGCATCCCACGTGGGAAAGGCGATGTAGGAGTGCGGCCCTGGGAACCCGAAGGGGTCCTCGGGCTCCGCAGAGAATTGTGTGCTGCACCCTTCCTGGACCCGGTGGAAGATCTTGGAGCTGCCATCAGAGGAGAGTGGCGAGAGGACATCCAGGCCGTTGAATGTCACTAAGTGGAGGCAACCTCTGAAAGGTGAGCTGGCCTCGGCGAGGTATGGCAGGTCAAGGCTGCCTGTCCCACCAGCATAGAGGCCATACTGGATGTCCAGCTCCCGTATGGGTCCTGCAATGTCCACAGAGCTGTTGAAGAGGTTATCGATGGTCAGCGTCATCCTGCCATCTTCCACCAGCAGCTCCACATCATGCACCGCCAGGTTATTGAGCTGCAGCTCCGCTGGGGACTGCAGTGTCACCTCCTCTGAGCCCAGCTGCAGCCTGGCCTGCAGGGAAAGATATGGAAAGCACTCAGCTCAAGGTGTTATCTGCAGCAAAGGAGACACCTCTCCGCCTACCAGAAATACCTACTGAAACGTGGACTGTTCCTGGGGGCTTCACAAGTGGTTTGGTCCCTCTGTTCACTACTGTCTGTCCTGCCCTCTTCCTCCTCTGTGCATGTTCCTCCCTCCCCAGCAAGATCCCCCTGTGGGCACGCCTCCTCTGTCCTGCTCTTTGAATCTCTCTCCTTTTTCACTCTTTCTCAGCAAACCCCAGGCTCAGGGTGATTTCCCTGGGGTCCTCCATCTCCCAGTCCTGCTGCCCCACCGCTGGGCTTTCCCTCTCCCCCCGTGGAGGAGCCCTGCCAGATGCTGGCTCCTCTTTCCCTGTTCCATCCTGCCCACTGCCCTCCATGCCTGGGAGGGGGCATGGGAAATAGCAGGCTTCGCTCCCCACAGGCAGCAGCCTGGAGCCTCCCTAAGTAGAGGGTGAGCAGATGGACCTGAGACACAGGGTCTGCATGAAGGAGATCTCCGGCCAGCTGCTTGCTCGCTCTCCTCTTTTCCTTTAGATGTGGTTGGTGGCCCAGCCCAGGCTGCAGGAGAGGCAGGATGTGCGCCTCAGATGCTCCCTGCTCTTTTCCTTCATGGTGGATGCCAACACCATAACCACAAGAGGGGAATTTGATTCTTCCCTCCTCATCCCTTCCCACACCCTGGCTGGGCTTGGCCAGGAAGAGGGAGACCTCTCCTTCCTCCGGATGCTCTCAGCTCACCCCTTCTCTTCACTAACCCCTCGCGCTCTGGGGGGTTCTCTGCACCATGTCTGACCTTGAGGTGTCGGTGTCTGGTGTCACCACGATGCTCCCTGGGCAGTGGGTGAGGAGCTTCTCCCAAAGTTCTCCTGTTTCTCTGTCCAACCTTCCCTTCAACTCTTAACACCCCATGGCAGGGATCTTGGCAGGTTCTGCCCCATCGTCCTTGCCCCGGATCCTCCCCTGACCCTTAGACCCCAGCCCCGTGGGATGGTGCTGACCTGCAGGGTGCCGGCTTGCAGCTGGAGCAGGAGGTGGTCGGGCTGGCCGGCGGCCAGGAAGAGTAGCCCATTGCCCTGGCTGGTGTACAGCTGCAGGCGGAGCCGCACCGTGCGGGAAGCGTCGGCCAGCGGCATCTCCACGTAGCCATCCCCGAAGAAAGAGGCTGGAGAGAAAAGGGAGAGGGTCAGCCAAGGGAAACACACCCCCCTGCTCTCCTCCCTACAAGCCCCATCTCTGTGCAGGCTGTGAACCTGCAACCTCCCGAGCCCATCCATCGGGTCCTCCCCATTTGCCCTGTGACAGGGAGCCCAGCAGCCTGGAAAAAACTGCAGGGGAGTCTGATTTTTCCCAGGGAGAGGGGTTTCTAGGGGTTGGGTGGTGAGGCAGGGGTGGTCTTTCTCTTTGCCCCTGCAGCATTTAGGGGCACCTCTTTGCTCGGCCAGGGCATATGCAGTAGGGCTCGTCATTGGGCCGAGCTCCCGAGCGCGAGGAGGCAAGCCGTTACCCTAACGAGCCTCTCCCACAGCCCTCTCCCTTTGGAGGAACGCCATCCCTTCCAGCGTCGTGCCTTGGCTGGATGCCCTTGGCCGGTGCCAGTCACCGCTGAAGGCTGCGTGGGAGCCCCGGGGATGCCACCCTGCCAGCTCAGCTCACCCTGTTTTCCACCGCTTTCCACCACCTCCCCGTACCACCCAGACGCCCCTGGCGTGCGACGGATGGAACAGCCACCTCCAGGGCGGTGCTGGAGGGTTCAACGCCCGTGCCTGCTGTCTATATGTGGGCATGAGGCTGGATGGAAACCTCGGCTTGAACTGGGCGCCCGAAGCTGCAGCTGGAAGGCATTCAGCCCCCGGCGTATACATCATCCTCGCCGGGACTCAGCGCAATGGCATGTGGTCACGAAATGACAGACTGTGTCACAGGGCACAGGCGGGAGAGGGCAGAATAAAAAGCACAGGGAGTGGCAAGGCTTAATTTTAGAGCTCTTTTTTTTTTTTTTTCTTTTTTTTTTTTCTTTTTTTTATGTGCTGCTGCACGCATGATACATGCTACATGCGTGTGTTCTGGAACCACCCGTCCCAGTTAGCTCCAGAGCATCTTAACTTAACCCCGCGCTTGCAGAGCGAAGCGTAAACAGTGGGAAGACCTGGGAGTTGTAAATGTTTGGCGAGGATATGTCAGAGAGGGGGGGAACACGCGGATTTGCAGTCCATATGTAGTCACAGGCTGCAAAGCCTGCTGTGCTGGACTTCATCCGTGCGGGGCTCGCCTGTAGAGCTTCACCATGGCACTTGTCATCGTCAGACCCACGCTTGGGTTTGGGGTTCCACAAGCCGCTTTGAGGGGCCGTGGGGCAATGAGGATGAAGCTTTGGCTTCTCCCGGGGTTCCCAGCCCAGCCCCTGCTCCCCTTTTGGAGGAGGCAGGGATGGAGGTTGGGATGAAACCAGCCTCCTTTATGGCGAGGTCGGGGTGTAAACCAGTCCCACCTACTCCATTCTGGTGAGACCCCACCTGGACTATTGTGGCCAGCTCTGGAGTCCTCAGCACAGGAGGGACACGGACCTGTTGGAGTGGGTCAAAGAAGGTCACAAAGGTGCTCCAGGGCCTGAAGCACCTCTCCTGTGAGGACAGGCTGAGAGAGTTGGGGTTGTTCAGCCTGAAGAAGAGGAGGCTCTGGGGAGATCTTATAATAGCCTGCCAGTGCTTAAAGGTCCTACATGAGAGATGGAGAGGGACTCTTGATCAGGGAGGTGAGAGATAGGATGAGGGAGAACAGTTTAAAACTGAAAGAGGGGAGATTTAGATTAGATACTAAAAAGAATTTCTTTGCTGTGAGGGTGGTGAGACCCTGGCCCAGGTTGCCCAGAGAAGCTGTGGCTGCCTCATCCCTGGGGGATTTCAAGGCCAGGTTGGAGGGGGCTTGGAGCAACCTGGTCTGGTGGGAGGTGTCCCTGCCCAGGGCAGGGGAGTTGGAACTGGATGATCTTTCAGGTCCCTTCCAACTCAAACCATTCAGTGATTCTAAACACCCAGCTCTTACAGGTGCTTTCTTCTCCTATTGCCCAAATTTCTGTGGGGCTGGCCAGGGCGGGAAGGGGGCAGGAATGGGGCATGTTCCCCACTGCTCTGGCAGGCGGGCTTTGCTCGTGGGGTGGTGCAGCAAGGGAAAACACCGCAAAAAAAAATCACTTCCCATTGCTGGCAGCAGAGAAAGCCCCTCATCTTTCTCCTGAGCTCTGGGAGAATAACGTGGGTGTTGCAAGGACCGTCACCCCACCCGTTCCAGGCAGGGAAGTGATGGCAGCATGGAAATATCTAGCTCTTGGTTTAACAGCGAGCCCTTTGCTCAGCCCAGCCTTACTCAAGCCGGCTCATTTCCTGGCCCTCGTGCCTTGCCCTTGGCATGGGGCACTTTGGCTTCCTTGTCCTCTTCGGACAAGTGACTCAGAGGAGCTTTGCTACTCTTCACGGGGCCGTGAAGGTCTCTGTCCTCTCCTGACCTGCTCCCTCTTTCCAGTGGTCTTCGCAAAACCAGCCAGCCCCAGTGCACCTTGGTGGCCGAGAGGCTGGTGGGTGCCCTGCTTGGGGCTCTCGGTACCACGTTGTCCTGGCGTTTGGTGAACGGGAAGGATGCAGCAGATGGGAAAAGGGAATTTTCCTCTCCCTTCTTGTCCAGCCGCAGGCAGCCATGCTGGGGCCCCGGCGAGGCGCGCACACATGCATGCAATAGATTGTGGTCCCTGGAGACATCCCATGCACGTTATGTGCTGGCTCCCGTCGAGGTTCTCCCCATGTGTGTGCGCTCTGTGCTCCAGCTCCCACCAGGATTTTACTTTTGTGGCTTCCCTTAATCCCGAAAACGTGCTCTTCGGATGGGCACCGAGCGGTTGCTGTCACGAGGAGGGACAGCTTTGCTGGGGATGAACCCACCAGCAGCTCCTTGGGCAGCCCGGGGGCTGGGCAGCATCTCCCATGGGTGCTGGGCATCACGTTTTGGGGCTGGTGGAGCCGGTCCAGCAGAGCCAGCTTGTTTTCCAGTGTGACAAGGGGCAGCAGCTCCTGCAGCCAGCACATTTTGTCCCGCCTCTGTTCTCCCAAAGCTGCCAGAGGTGCTTTTCTTCTCTTTTCTCTCATAAAATACTACTAATAAAAAGTTACCAAAAAGCGTGGATGCCCGGGGGAGCGGAGCTGTTTGCTGGGGGAGGGAGGAGGGACCCTTGCCCGGCTCCAGGAGGCCCTGGGATTTTTCTCCGGCAGCAGCGTGGTGTGAGTTACCGCTGTTTGTCTTCCCAAATTCCTGCTTTATTTCAGGGCCCCTCTCTTCCTCAGCGCTGCAGCCCGGCCAAGATGGGAACACCGACCGGGGCCATTTCTCTTTCACAAGGGACTCACAGCTTTTCACCTCCTTCTTCCCTCTTCCTCACCCCCCACATTGCAAAAGACACCGAACATATGGTTTCCTGAATTTTGTCGTTGCTTAGGGGTTTTTTTTTTTGAGATACGTTTCACCCTGGAGGGGCCTCTGTGGGGCAGGGTGCACTGTCCCGATGGATCACTTGGATGGCAGCTCCCATTTGGGAATGCACAGAGCAAGCAGAGACCCCCTCTGGGTACCCAGCCATGTCCATGGGCTGGCTGCAGCCGAGCATCCCGGGATCACCCCGTGCGGGTGCACTCCCGTCACCCAAAAGCACCTTTCCCAGGTGATCTAAGGGTGCTGTGACCACGCCAAGGTCATATTGTGCCACGAGCTGAGCCTTGTTGCTGGATGGGTCTGCCCAAACTGGCTCTTCACAGGAAGCAGCAGGTCTCACAGAATCACAGAATGCTATGGGGTTGGAAGGGACCTCTGGAGATCATCTAGTCCAACCCCCTGCCCAAAGCAGGGCCACCCAGAGCAGGTCCCACAGGAACGTGTCCAGGTGGGTTTTGAATGTCTCCAGAGAAGGAGACTCCACCACCTCTCTGGGCAGCCTCTTCCAGGGCTCTGCCACCCTCACAGGAAAGAAGTCCCTCCTCATGTTTAGGTGGAACTTCTTATGTTGAAGTTTGTGCCCGTTTCCTCTTGTCCTGTCCCTGGGCACCACTGAGAAAAGACTGTCCCCCTGATCTCCATATCTTGGAGGTAGGTTGGGATGGGCACCCCCGCCGTCCCTCTCACCTCAGCTAAAAATAATCAACATTCCCAGCTCACCGTGTCCCACGGGAAATCGCTACCCCTGCCTTGCCAGGCCGATGGAAAGGCGTTGACGAGGCGAGAGGGGCCTCCGTCACAGTTTCCAAGCAGCCGGCCAGCAGCCAGCGGATTATAGGCTGCAGTGTCATTTGGGGTTTGGGTTTTTTTTATATATATATATTTTTTTTTTTTTTTGCTTTGAAAAAAAACAAGGGGATGAGCCAAAAGCTCCAAGCAAGGGGCTGGGAGAACAAGTGAGGCATCTGTGTGAGCCGGTGCTGCCCCGGCACCCGTCCCGGCACCCACCCTAGCCACCGGCCACGTGCCGGCTCTGGGACGCCTTGGCCCTCTCCCCCTGCTCTTCCAGTTGAAAACACGGCAGGGTTTGGCCTCTCCGGTTGCTGTTTTTTGATGTTCAGGGAGTTTTTTGGCACCCCAGCCCCCTGAACGGCTCCGGCAGCATGGGGAGCAGAACCCTGCGCTGGGCAGGACTGCGGCGGGGAAGGAATCCCCCTCGGCGTGGGGGTCTCTGGGGTGGGGTGGGGGGTCCCGTGGGGAGCTCTGGGGGGCTCCGCACGGCCAGTTTGGGCTCTCCTTCCTGTTTTAACATCTCGGCACACAAACTTCTCCCACCTCCTCCCCGGCATGTAGGACAAAGGAGCCAACTCCCGGCTCAGGAGAGGGAGAGCGCTGGCAGGAGGGTCCCCAGAGCCACCCAGCGCTGGATGCCAGGGTTTTTTTTTTCAGAGCAGGGAGACGTCTCCTGGGTGTGCAGGGGACAACATGAGATGCTGGATGGATGCTTTCCCCTCCCGCAGATTTGGGGCATCCCCAGCCCTGCCCGTGGGATGGCTGGATGCGTTTTTGGGGTGGGCACGAGGAGGTGCATCTGTGGATGGAGGATGCAAGTGAATTCCTCAGGGGATGCAGGAACCCCCGTTCCTTTGCCCAGAGGAGGACACTGGAGCTGAGCGGGGAGGAATGAACATGGAATTGGGGGGGACACGGCACCGGGGAGGGGCTGGCTGCTCAACAAGGCTTCATTCAGGCTGCGGTGGGGGCCAGGTGGGGGCCAAGGCTGGTGGCCCATGTGTGTTTGCAGGGAGGGGGACTGGAATTCATTAAAGCAGCTCTTTAATTACCAGAGCGGGTGCCAGGAGAGCCCCGTGTGCACACACGAGCCCCCCCCCACCCCCAGCCTTGAAAGACTCTCTGTCTTTGCAGCCGCTTCCCGCCCCGGCCACACTGGTTTTCTGACGGTGGAAAAACAGCCGGGGAGTGAAGGCTCCTTGTTGCCCGAACAGCCCTGGGCTTGTGCGGTGGCCAGTGCGGCCCAGCCCTCCTTCCTGCCCGCCAGATGATGCCAACAAGCAGCCCCTGTGTCGGGGGGGGTGGTACCCGCTGCTGAGCCCCCCCATCACCCGCATGGGGTGCTGCCGGGATGCCCCATGGCCAGCTGGGTGCATTCCTCTTCCGCAGCATCAGGAGTTTGTTTCAAGGCCCTATGAGTAGTTTGGGGTTGTTTTTCTTTATATTTTAGTGACTTTATAAGGTAGCGAGCTCACCCGTCGCCAGCCATGCCGTGCTGTACCCACCCACTATGCAAACACTGGGGGGGGATGCAAGTCTTGGAGGGGCTCAGGGACAGCCACCCGGCCCCGGGGGATGTTTCTCAGCAGCTCGAACCCCTCCTGGTCCCCCCACAGCATGTCCCTGAGGTCCCATCCCAGCTCCTAACACAGGCAGGACGGGCAGGAGCAGCCCTCCTGCCTCCGCCGTGGGTGGCCCGGGGTTTCATCCTCCCTAATCCCGAGCCAGGCACTGTGATTCCCAGCGGGACCCGCAGCCCCCTGCACCCCGGGTGGTGGTGGGGCTGGGCTGTGGCCCCCATCCCCGTGCGGGGGCGGAGGGGCTGGGGAGGAAAGAGGGGAGAGGAAGGGATGCTTTCTGAGAAAGGCTTCATTATGTTACACATTCCCTTCGTTTTACGGCGCGGTTTTATTTATGGCCAGGGAAGGAAATGAGCAGCTCACGAGGCAGGGCTAAGGCAAACACAGCCGCTCGGGTTTGGCTGGGGTTTTGCTGGGAGGAGGGGGGTGCCGGGGGCGGAAAAGGGGGGGCTGCTGCCTTTAGGGATGCTCAGAGACCCGAGGGGGTGCCTGGGAGGAGGGATGAGCACCCATGTGGGTCTCTGCAGGGAAGAAATCCCAGTGCAATGGAAAGGGGTCCCACATGAACCGATCCTGGGATGCAGCGATGGCGTCTGAGCCCGGTGAGGATCTTGGGAATGTCCCCCTCATGCTGGCAGAACCCTCCAGGATGGGTTCGGGCATTCGGGACAGGGCAGAACCAGCCCTGCAAGTGGCCCCTACCCTGGGAAAAGCCTGTCTGTGCTCCTGGGGTTCAGCTCTGGGATGTACAGGGTGGGATGGCATCAGCAGGGATGAGGAGGAGGGCTTTTTTTCTTTATCCCTGCTTCCAGGGTTTATCCCCCGTGACCCCCGGCGGCGATCGCAGCTCCCACACCCCAAGCCAGGGCCGTATGTGCTTTTCAAACCCCAGAGGTGGGAAGGAGAGCTCGGGGTTCTCACCTCCCACCCTCCACCTGGCCCTCCCTCGCAGCAGGGGCTCCCTGGGGCCGGGGGGCCGATGCTTTCCAGGAGTGCTGGCCAGTGGAGATTGCTGGAAAGCAGCGCCCCGGGAAACCGCCGGCAAAGCCACAGCCCGTGACCCTCCTCAGGGCACTGATGGCCAAGCGCTCGCCAGAAGTGGCCATCACCCTTGTTTCTGGGCCAGGGTGCTCTTCCGCCGTCCCTGTCCCGTCCTGCTGGCCCCTGCCTCCCAAACCAGATCATCCGCCCCTACCTCTGGCTGCACTACGCCACTTTGAAAACCTCTGCCTGTGTTTATAAATCCAGTTCCTCTCCCCGTTCCCCTGCCAGATGCTCTCCCCTGGCTCCAGCCTGACAGCTTTGAGGGAAGGGAAACAAAAAAAAGACCAAAAAAAAAGCGCCTTTTTGCAGCCCACGGACTTTGGGGTCAGGGAAAAACATGCTCCTTGCTAATTCTGGGCGGCTGGGGAGGGGGGCTTGCTGTATCATCCTGTGTCCTGCCAGCCCTCGACCCCCTGCCCAACACGTGTGCCTGCTCCTGCCTGCCTCCCCCATCCTTACAGAGCAAGCACGGAGGAGCTGCTGTAGCTGGAGGCCATAAAACGGGGTCCAGGAGGCTTGGCTTGGAGCTCTGGAGCTCCAGCCCTCGCTTATCCAGCGTGGTTTTAAGATGATTCAAGCAGCCCTAAAGCTGATGGTATTTCCTGCGCTCTCCTGCTCGGCCAGATGCAGAACCAGCGGAGGGGAGCTGAGAGCTGGCACTGCCCCGGCCACACATCGGCTGCCTCCTCCTGGCAAATGTCAGGGTGCTCTCAGGAATTCCATTGGGGTGGGGGGCGACATCCCAGGAGCAGGGATGGGGAGTTTTTAATGACATGTGGCTCGACGACTCCGGGGGGGGACTTCAAGGAACAAGCCTGTGCTGGAAGCGGTGGTTGGAGTTTTTGCCCTGGGAAATGAAGTGGGGAGGGGCGGGGGGGGGAGAAAGTGGGAGGATTTGGGGAAGCGGGAGGCTCAATGGAGCTTTTGTGCCGTCCCCTGCAGCGTGACTCAGGCTCACTCAGGGTCCCGCTGCCAGGAGAAGTTGGCCTGGAAATATTGTATCAGCCCCAGAGGACGTGGTTTCCAAACCATCCCAAGTCGGGTTTTGTTCTATTTTCCCCTCCACCGCTTCTCTTTCTTTTTTTTTCTTCCTTTCTTTTTCTCTCTCCCAAGCCGTCTCCCCTTCTCTGGCTGGCTGGCAGCTTTTCCAGCTCCACCCTGCACATCCCGGCCTCCGCTCCCACAGTTTTCCCTGTCCCGGCTCCGTGCCGGCTGCTTCCCACCCGGGCAAGGGAAGGGCTTGCAGGGGGGCACAGGGTGGCCTCTGAAGGGACAATTCCAGCCAGCCCAGCACTGGAGAAGCCAGGAGACCTTGGGGAAAGCCTGGGCTGAAGGCTGGGTTATGGGGGAGTGGGGCACCCAGGGCGCACATCCCACCTGCAGGTCCCCAAATCCCATCCCTGCCCACCCGACAGAGCTGGTCCCTGTTCCCGACCCTGTCCCCAACCTCGAGCCTTCCTGGGAGAAGCAGAGCTTGGCCAGGGGGATGCTCACAGGCATCCCTGGAACGGCTGGACGTTACCGGAGAGATCCTCAACAAACAGTGCGGCCGCCGCTGGAGAGGGGCCCGTCTCCAGCCGCCCCGGCTCAGATGTTTCCCAGCATCATTTGTCTCAAACGTTTCTCGAAGTGCCAAGATGGGGAGGCGGGAAATATCAGCCAAAGTCAGGACGAGGGGAAAAAGGACAGGCACGAGAGGAGCACGCAGCCCGGCACACGGAGAGAGATGCTGAAGCTCTGCGGGAGCTCTCTGCCAGCTTTAATTTCAGCATCCAGGGGCTGGGAAGGAGCTTTCGAAATGTGCAGCTCGAGGTGATCTGGCCGTAGCCCTGCTGGTAGGGCAGCACCCACAGCAACCCGTGCCGTCTGGGGCTACAAGGGCCGCGGCCAGGATGGGCTCTCATAGAATCATAGAATCATTCAGGTTGGAAAAGACCCTTGGGATCATCGAGTCCAACCATCAACCCTACTCTACAAAGTTCTCCCCTACACCGTATCGGCGATGCTGGCTGCTGTGAGGGGCAGAGAAAAGTGTCTCCATGGACAAGGAAGGGTGTTTGTGGCATTGAAGGGGAAAAAGAGGACATTTTTTGCTCATCTGGGGATGACATGCTAAATTGTCTGTCTTTCAGTTTTAACTGCAAAGAAAATGAATATTGTTTTCCACTTCCTAGAGCCTAAACCTCTTCTCTTCTCTTCT
>QJSC01020465.1:1770395-1825161 GCA_003697955.1 Calidris pygmaea | reverse complement strand
AGAAGAGAAGAGAAGAGGTTTAGGCTCTAGGAAGTGGAAAACAATATTCATTTTCTTTGCAGTTAAAACTGAAAGACAGACAATTTAGCATGTCATCCCCAGATGAGCAAAAAATGTCCTCTTTTTCCCCTTCAATGCCACAAACACCCTTCCTTGTCCATGGAGACACTTTTCTCTGCCCCTCACAGCAGCCAGCATCACCGATACAGTGTAGGGGAGAACTTTGTAGAGTAGGGTTGATGGTTGGACTCAATGATCCCAAGGGTTCTTTTCCAACCTGAATGATTTTATGGTTCTCTCCTCTTTGCAACTGGGCAAAGCGGGTTCTCTGGTTGTGCCCTATTAATAAAAAGTCTGTTTGCAAACTTCACGAGTAAAATGAGCATCACGCCGGCACATCTACTCCTTCCACAGCAGCTCAGGGAGAAAGATCATAACACATTTCTCTTCATCTCCATTTTTCTGTTACTTTTACCCTATAAAAACCCTCTATGGGGCATTCCATCCACGTGCAGCATGGCAACGTGGCACCAGGCACTGGGCACGATGGGAGACGGCTCAGGGAAGGGCTGGTTGGGAATGAGGGGGACCCGATAGGCACCCTCCTTGGTCTGTGTCTCCAGGAAGTTTGGAGATACTGGGTAGCGAAGGGGCTGGTTGCAAACTGGGCTGCGTTGGGTGCAGACCTGCTGGGGTGACTTGGGCACACGAACACGGCCTGGGATGCCCGGACAAGACCTGGGAAGTGCACAAATACGAGCTGGGGAGTTTCCAGGACTTTCCCGGCTTGAAGGCTGGGGGTGATGCTAACGCCCGGGAAAGCTGGCTTCCCAAAAAGGAGACGAGTCGGAGCCCGGCTCCTCCAGGCACCTGGAAAAGGCCGAGGGAACGGCCCCTGGGAGCTGAGGCTGGGCTGAGCCAACGCCTGCTGCGAACAGTCTGTGCTTTGAGCTTTATTTAGGCACACAGACAGCATTAGCCTGCCGCCTCCCAAGTCCTGTTACTGTCCAGCCTTCAACCTGACGTTAGTTCCTCCGGGTGAGCTTAACCCTGTCCTACGATCTTGCAGGAATGTGCTCGTTAGATATTTGCCCGCAGCCCTCTGTTGCTAAATATAAGAGTGAGACGAGAATATTCCTCCCCGATTCCCACGATACCAGTTTGCGTTCTCCCCCCTTTTCAGCCTTTTTTCCTGTTCTTTCCCATCAGCTGGAAACTTTTCCAGCTGCTTGGAGCTATGACCTCAAAACATGTGGCGCATTCACAAAAAAGAAAGTTTGAATAAATCGGATGTATTTCCAAAAGTGGAGGAGAGGAATAGCCGAGGCTGCTCCCTAGAGCAGATAACCCTGGATAAAACCCCGGATGGGTACCCTGGGGCAGACACCCATGGGTACAGGTACCCTACATGGGGCAGCCATGGACAAGCTGGGGTCACCCTCACCCCCCTGGGACCCCCATCACCGCTGCTGGGAGTACCCCCAGACTTGAGGGTCACATATTTACCCCCTCCCCCCCCCCATTACTGGAAGCTGGGGGTGAACATTGCCCACAGGGACTCTCTGCATCCGATTCCTTCTCCCCCCCTGCATCCCTCCTCATTACAACCCCCCAGGGAGAGGGTTTTTTGGGGAAGGGAGAGCTCAGCCCGTGGGTGACCTCACTGGGAACAGGAGGAGAGCCGGGCTGGCTAAAAACAGTTTACTAAAGCTTCACACTCCGATGTCAAGAGGACAAGTTTTATGAGTGTTTTTTCTTTTTGATATAATCTTGTGTTTGTTGATGTGCACGGTGACTCTTTCCATTTCAGGCTGGGCGGAATGCCCAGGCCCCTGAACCTGGGCTTGGAGGAAACATAAAACATGGGCTTTGTCCCTAAAAACGAGCCTGTCCCCAGCCCAGTGCCCAGGATGCCACTAGTGGCCGGTGTGGCTCTAGTGACGGGTGGGGAGGGATGTCCCAGGGCAGGCAGCCCGTGGGAGCGCCTGGCACCAACGCTGGTGGTCTCAGCAGGGATGCTCCCAAGGGGATGAGGTTCCCAGGACCCCAGGAGTTCCAGACTTGGGGTCACTGTTGGCACACCTGCTTTGGCCGGGCACAGAAATATTCCCCAGCATCAGGAAACGGGTGTAAAAACCCCCTTCCTTTCCACAGCCCTGTGGGTCTGTGCCAGGTGGATGCCCATTGATCCCTGGAGCTGTGCCCTGGCTGTGGGTGGTGTTACCTAGGAGGAATCTAGGGGGGTTAGTAGGTCCCAGTGAAAGCCACATGCTGGTTTTAAGGGTTGCTCCAGCCCGTTCACCATGAAAGAGTTTGGGAGTGCCAGGGCAGCTCCAGGAGACATACTGGACACCCCAGCGGGCAACGGCTCCACATGGTGAAATCCCTGCCCGGGATGGAAAGGTCAGGGCTGGAAGGAAGAAGACCACGTTGTTCATTAACAAAAGGGATTTTTTTTCCACTGGGCTTGCCAGGCATCGTCATATTTTTGTGAATGGAAAAAAAAAAAAATAGAAGGAACACGGTGGGAAGGGAAGGAGAGGAGCCGTATCCCTGGAGGCCACCTGCTTGCTGGGGAGGGAATGGGGACAACAAGGGATCTTGCAGGTGCCAAAAGCCACAGGGCTGGGCCCTGGGATTGTCCTCCTCCTCCTCACACTGACACAGGCTCAGATGCAGAAGATGGTCGGGGAGCAAAAGGCCAGAGGGTGGTCAGTAATTCCTTTGCAAAGCCCTTGGACAAAGCAAGCTCCTGCCCCACCACTGGTTGGAGTCCTGGCACCCAGGGGGAGGGTTGGGGAAGAGAAACTGCTCAGTGAGATGTTACATTATTTTGAGGGGTGGAAATAAAAAGTTTTTTAAATCCACTCCACTTCTGAAGCTGTGGGTGCCACTGACCCAGTGGAAGTGGTCGCTTAGACCCTGAGCGCAGCTTGGAAGGTCAGGTTAAGGCACAGACCTGTCCTAAGCAGGGTGAGACCCATGTCCAGAGAGCCCCACAGGGCCTGCAGAGGCTTGGACCATTGCAGGTACAGGTGTCCTGGAGCAGGGGAGAAGGAACAGGAGGCAGGGGAGAAGGTGCAGGGTGGGAACGGCCGTTGGGATGCTGAGGCTGGGCACACCGCCATGCCAAGAGCTGCGTGGCCAAACCCGGCCACTTCTTGGGGAAAACTGGACATAAATCACCAGTTCTGCTCCCCACCCAACTCGTGCCCTGCAGTAACCCTTCTGCCCAGCTCTGTCCCTGCGCACCAGCCAGTGTCCCCTGCCCTCCCGTGGCTGCTTCTCCCCACGGGGATACCCTCAGTCCCGCAAGGTCCCCGGTGCCCCATCACCCGAGGGGTGATCCTGCACCCCTCTGAGGCCATGCCGGCAGGAGAGGTGAGCCCTGGACTCGCAGGACAGACAGACAGAGCAGAGCCGGGGGGTTGAGACACAAACGCTGCCCAGCTCCTTTCTTCCCACTGCCACCATCCGAGCCCCAGCTCCTCCTCGGGTGAGAGGGGTTGCCCTCGCAGACAGCTATTGTGGCAAAGCCAAACATGGGCAGGGAGGGCTGGCTGTCCCTGCCGGGACAGACGGACCTTCTACAGCACAGGGCTTTGCCAAAGCCCCGTGGTTCCTGCCTGCACACGGGGAGCAAGCCCCATCCCACCCAGCATCAGACACAGCCGGGGAACGCTGCAGCCCGAGAACCATGTGGGGTGAGCCACCCCACTCCCTCCTTTGGTGTTCCCCTCAGGGCACCCTCGCCCAAACGCCCTCCCCAAAAAACAGGCTGCTGCCCCCCCATCACTCCTGCCAGCTTGGCGACACCTCAGGGAGGGACAGCCTGCATCCACGTGTGACCCATCCCTCCTAGCCCACCCCACGCACCTGAAACCGAATGTTTTCCCCCCGGTTTCTCGCCACTCCATCCCCAGGGTGGGCTGGTGGGACTGGGCTTACCTCCAGCCGGGGGTCCCGCGTGGAGGGGCTGTGGCTGGTAGGCCATCAGAAGCAGCAGCAGCAGCGTGGCGATGCCACCTCGGGCACCCATGGTGTCCCACGGGGGGCTGGAGCAGTGGCTTGGGGCTGCAGGCACGGCAACAGCCTCCGCCGGCGCCTGCTTCCAGGCGAGGGCTGCTGCTACTACTATATTTAATAAAGTGAAGGGAGGGAGGGACCCGTAACTTCTCCCGCCAGTCAGAAAAGAGGAATTCGCTCAGATTACAAAGCTGATGTTCTCTCTTAAAGGGCTAGAGGCCCCCCCACCCGCCCACCCCTCGCTCAATGCACCCTTGTTCCCGCCGGGGCGAGGCAAGGGAGGAGCGGCCGACGACGATGACGAAGGGGGGACACGGAGCCCGACACGGGGTGTCATGGGTGGCTCCGGAGGCACCGCCTGCTCCCAGCGAAAGCAGGGCATCCATGGTTTTCCTGGCATCCATGGTTCTCCCAGCATCCATACTTCTCCCAGCATCCATGCTTCTCCCAGCATCCATGCTTCTCCCGGCACCAGGCATTTTTGGGGTAGCCAAACCCTCTCCCAGTTCCCATGCAGACCCAAACGAGTGGCTGGGTGCCAAAGCCATGGTAGCCACCCCCAGCCATCTCCTGCCACCTGCCAAAGCGGTTCTCTGAACCTCACGCCTCTCTCAGCAGGACAATCAGGGTGCTCCTTGGGGTTCAGGGTGGTCCAGCCGTGTTAGCGTGGCGCCGGGAAAAGAGCTTCCCAGCTTCTCTCCCCGCCGCTAAGCCAATGCCATACGTGTTCAAGGACAAGGTCACAACCTTTTGGAGACACAGCATCCCACCCCACTCCTTGCCCCACAGAGCCCCGGCGGGTTTTGGGGCTGTCCTTGCTCACAGGGTAGCTCATCTCCCGTCTCTCCATCACCTTCCAAAACCGCTCCTGGCCTCCCGCTTGGCTCTTGTGCAGCACACCCCTCCTTCCTCTTGGATGTCTGGATTTCAGGTCCTTTTTCCCCCGTGCCGTGTTTCGCTGATGGATTACGTGTGGCTTGTTTCCTGCTGGTTTATTTCTAACCTCTTTAGGGCCCTTGGTGTGACTTTGCTGTCTTTGACAGCATTTGCAACACCTTCCAGCTTACAGTCATCTGCAAACATAATTAATTTGTTGTTTACTCTTGCTTTCAGATCATTAATAAAGACATTAAATAAACCTGGGATGTGCCGTTTTCTCAGTAACTTTTTATGAGTAATTGTCAAGGGCTCGGTAAGTTCATTAGCTAATTCTATTTAGTCTGGGGGTTACATATTATCCAGACTTGCTGTTTCGTACAGATTCAATTTTGCCAACTATTCCCTTTCCTGCCCTTTATCTCGAGGTCTACTGAGGACCTGTGTGTCGCTTTGCTTTCTGTCGGTCCTCAACGGTGTCCCCTCTCTTTGCCTTGTTAAGGGCTGATTGAAGGTTAGAGCCCGAAAGGCTTGGCCCTTTGGGTGGATGTTTGATCTCTGTCGTTTTTCATGGGTAACAGGCAGGCTGAGAGCGTCCAGCCCTCTCCTGCCCACTTGGCACAGGGGGTCCCACTCCCTTCTCTGGAAGGATGCACCAGGACCGACTCCATCCCAGCAGGACCACCTCCAACCCACCAGGACAACCTTCACCCCACCAAGACCACTTCCATCCCAGCAGACTACCTCCCACCCACCAGGACCACTTCAATCCCAGCAGGACCACCTCCAACCCACCAGCAAGCATCCCTGGGTTTGCTCCTGGCTCCCCATCCCCATGCTTGCTCTGCTCCCTGTGGCACTGGGGACAAGCCACCATTCACCAAGGGAACACCAGCTTCGGGCTGGGCTGGGGCAGTAGGTATGGCTTGGGTGAGGACAGGACAAGCACCCTCAGCATCCTTCACCTCGGGGATGCTGGAAAACCCTACTCCTGCCCCTGCAGGTGGGGTTTTCCCTGTTCCAGCAGCAGGAGACCCAGGTGTGGCAGCAGGAATTGCCACCTGCTGTTTGCCCTGGCTTCAGTGTCACCCGGCACTGACTGGTGGGAAAATATCAGCGAGGACAAACCGCCCTGCTTTTTTTAAAATTCTCACTTTCTCCCTCTCCAATAAGGAAACGACAACCTCTGGTTGAAAACCTCACATGTTTTCCGGAGAACTGTCCCCACCACATCCCTGGGGCAGCCCGGCTGCTCCTGCCGCAGGCTGCTCTGGCCACCACCCCCCTTCTCTCCGTAGCCCCCCAGCGCAGCCCCATGCCCCATGTCTGGCCAGCACGTTTGCTGTCCCTTGGCCAGGCTCTGGCGGCAGCCGAGGATTTGTTTTTCCCTTTCTGAGCCAACATCTGGCCGAGCGACAGAGGGGCAGAGCCAGTGTGGAGCTGTGCCTCCACTCCCCGGGCAGGGCTGGCTCTGCCCCCAGACCCCCTCTCGCTTCACCCCCCTCACTCTTCACCCTCCTGCCCCCCTCAAAAAAAAAAGGCAGCTCCAACTTGGGGTTGCCTGGGTATCCCCATCTCCCTTTTCACTGGTGAGTTCCTGCCGTGGGGAATTGGGGGATGGGGATTCCGGGAGCCTGCTGGGGGCTGGGGGGAAAAAATAAGAGAAATTAAATTTTTCCCTCTCCCCGCAGCCCGGGGGCTGGTGTTTGAGGCGGTCTCCATCCCTCCTCTGCTCCCCGCCTCCTCTCGGTGCTGGCCGGCCCGTCGGTCTCCGGACGCATTTATTTATCCAAGCCCAGCTTTTATTTGGGATGTGTTTCCAAGGAAGCTGGTGCAGAGGGAGGTGTAGAGGGCTTTTGTGGGGGGGCTCCCTGGCTGCAGCCCCCAACCCACAGCCCTGCCATGCCCTTAGGGCACCCTGCTCACACGGGCACCTCTTGGCCAGCCCATCTCTGGTGGGAACCCCGCTTTGTCCCCTGTATCTGAGCCCAGGGTGGGCTGGCCAAGCTGGGACCCCTTTCCCTGGAGAGCGATGACCCCTGTTTGGTTGGTGTGGGCAAAGATGTCCCTGGCATCTATTTCACGGGCTGCTTTTCGTTGTCTCCTGTGCCCTGCAGCTTCCCTGCAAGACCAGGCTGGATGGGACTTGGAGCAACCTGCTCTAGTGAGAGGTGTCCCTGCCCAGGGCAGGGGGGTTGGAACCTGATGATCTTTAAGGTCCCTTCCAACTCTAACCAGTCTATGATTCTATGAAATAACACAGAATGAGCTAAATCTCGGGAGAACCCTTCCAACCCCACTGCCTGCTCCGTCCAATGCTCGAGCAACTCCGAGCAGGGGGATGCTGGCGTCCACCTGCTGGGAAGGGACATCCCACACGCCCTTCAATAAGCAGAGCTCAGCTTCTGTGCTTGGCTTTTCCCCCTGGAAAAATCCCACGCCCTGGCTGGGCTTCACACCAGCTCCAGGGTCTCTCCCACCTTGCCACCCACCCACCCACCCACCGCTGGCAGAGGAGGGGTTCAACCGCCCACGGGGTGAGGCTGGGGGGGGGGGGTTCCCGACGGCAGCGAGGGGCTGCAGCTGGGGAAGCCAGCCTGTCTGAGGGAGGAGGAGAGCAGCAAACGTGCTTGGAGCGCGCCACCAGCGAGCGTTTGGAAGGAATATCCCATCCGGTGCTGGCAGGAGGGAGCGCATTCACGAATGCTGCTGGGATTTAGCTTCTCAGCATCTGCCTTCCCCAGCGCCGGGAGGGATTTTAATGGGAAACAAAGCAAAGCCTTTGAATCCGACCTGGCCAAAGCAATGCTCCGGCTGGGGGTAGCGGGAGGACCTGCCCTGGGGTGGCGTGTCCCCAGCCTTGGCCATGTGCCTATTCCCGCAGGAGCGGGGACATCAGCTGGGTGGTGTTTCAGGCAGGCTGGAAACCTCTCATTCCTTGACATGTACGTGCTGTGCAGAGTGCGGACACCTCGTGGAGGATTTATCTCCGATTGCTCAGGGAGAAAGCCACGCGAAGCTGGTGACTGTGGTTCAAAACAGCTGGCCAGATGTGCAACATCTCCCTGGCTGGGCTCACCCAGGGGAGCAGAGACACAGGGGTTTGTTCACTATGTCCAGCATGCCCTGTCTCGGGCTCAGGAGACAAGCCGGAGGAGGAAGAGGATGCTGTGGGGAGCTGAGGATGCCATGGGGAGCTGGGGTTGCTGCCTGCTGCATTAGGCGGGAGAAGCGCAGTCCCACATCCTCTCAAGACTTTCTCTTCTCTCTTTGCAACCACCAACAGAACAGTCTTTGTCCAGCAGAGACTTGTGACACTCTTATGAGGAGACAAACAGCTCTGCGCAGAGTTTTGGAGCCCTGAGTGCTAATTACCCTAAAAAACCCCATCTGGGCTCTCACCCCACCCTCCACCAAGCTGTATTTAAGCTCAGGTGCCTTCAGCCCTTACTCCTCTTCATGTGGGATGTGCTGTGGCCCTGGGCTAGTGCTGGTCCTGCCCGTCTTGGGCTATGTGGGATGGACCCTGGCAGAGCAGCTGACCCCTGGGCAGGGGGTCTGCATCCCTCACCTGGCTGTCTGCTCCCCTCTTCTGCAGTGATTTGCCCTCTGAGGACCAGGATGGGGGTCAGGATGCACCTTCAGCGTGGTGAGCAAGCATCTCCTCTCTCTTGACTTGGTGATAGCAACTTTGGGATGTTCCCAACTGGGCACATCCCACACAGCCCCTGCAGGGGAATGGGCTTTTTTTTTTTTTTTTTAAATCTACAAATCTGCTGGGGTGACCCTGGCGGTGCTGGGGGGCTGCCTCTGTGCTGGGGGCCAGGGGATAACTCCTATGGGCCAGACCCACAGCTCTCCTGCTGCTTTCCCCAGGCCTTGTGTGAGGGGTTTGTTGTGAGATGGGCTTTATTCGCACCCCCGGGGTGCTCAGAGTGCTGTGACTGTACTTCCCTGTGAATAATACCCTTTGCTCTTCCTTGAGCACTGCACACATCACTCCCTGGCGTTAGTTTAAAAAAGGAAATCAATACAGCCCATTTATATTTAGCCTGGATTTAGGGTGTTTTGGAAGAGGAACTGAGCTGTGATTTGGAGCCAGCAGGCTCCCCGGCTTCTCCAGTGCTTGTCAGATGGAGGAACTGGCTTTTAACACCGGATAAATATTGACCGATGTATTTTCAAGGAGCGGGTTCTCCGCTGTGTGAGCAGGGAACCCCCTGTGGACATGGGGGAGAGCTGGACCGAGCCCTTGGAGCACCCAGGGGAGTGGTGGTGAGCTGTGTTGGCTACTTGGCTGACTTTGGGTGCCCGGTGAAGGTCTCAGGATCTAAGGGGGGCCGTGATAGAGTGGGGCTGAGTGGTGACAGTGCCTGTTTGAAGCAATTCTCTTTCTCACCAAGCACCAGCTAGACTTAAAAGCCCACCAAAACCAGCCCAAGACCATGGCAGGCTCTGGGCTGGGGTAGTTTGGGCGCCGGCACCGGGAGCAGGCTGAGCTTCAGGGTTGGGAGGGTGAGGAAGATGCTGGCAGGAGGAAGGTTGGAGCATCCCGCCTGCGCTGGTTACGATGCCGAGCGTGTCTTCATGCCATCCCGGTCCTTCTTTTCGGGCAGGGCCCGGGGACCCGCTGCCAGCGGCGGCGGTAGCCCAGGAGATGGCACCAGCGCACCGCGCTCGCCGGCCACCGACCGGGGACGGGCGGGAGGACCCTCCCGGGGCCGGGGGCAGCCGCGGGGGGACAGACCCTCTCGGCTGCGAGACCCCACCACCGAGCCGGGGGGTTGCTCTGAGGAGTCCTGCTCTGAGGAGTCCTGCTCCGAGGGGCTGCCCTTGCTCCGGGGGGGTGGGAGGACTTTGGGGTGGGCAAGGGGCATGTAGGGCTCTGCTGCCGGCCCGGGCTGTTGTCCCTCCTGGGGGGAAGCCTGGGGTCTGATCCCCTGCTCCTGATCTGGCCCCCGTGTTCACAGAATCGCCTAGGTTGGAAGGGTCCTTTAAGATCATCTAGTCCAACCAAAAAAAGAAAAAAAAAAAAACAGGAAAAAAAAAAAACAACCACTCAACACTAAACCATATTCCTGAGCACCATGTCAGCCCGGCTTTTGAATATCTCCAGGGATGGTGCCTCAACCCCTTCCCTGGGCAGCCCATTCCAAGGCTTGATAACCCTTTCAGTGAAGAAATTTTTCCTAATCTCCAATCTGAACCACCCCTGGTGCAACTTGAGGCCATTTCCTCTTGTCCCATCGCTTCTTCCTTGGGAGAAGAGACCGACCCCCCCTGGCTACACCCTCCTTTCAGGGAGTTGGAGAGAGTGAGAAGGTCTCCCCTCAGCCTCCTTTTCTCCAGGCTGAACACCCCCAGCTCCCTCAGCCTCTCCTCACCAGACTTGATCTCCAGACCCCTCACCAGCTCCGTTGCCCTTCTCTGGACCCGCTCCATCACCTCAATGTCTTTTTTTGTGGTGAGGGGCCCAAAACTGGACACAGCCCTCGAGGTGGGGCCTCACCGGTGCCCAGTACAGGGGGACCATCACTTGTGACCCAACTGCAGGACCCGGCACTTGGCCTTATTGAAGTTTATCCCATTGGTCTCAGCCCATTGATCCAGCCTGTCCAGATCCCTCTGCAAGACCTTTCTAACCTTCAGCAGGTCAATGATTTGGTAGGTGTTGATTTGGGGAGGGGTCTTCCCTCCAAGTCACTGTGAATGTAGGGCCTGGACAGCCCCCTACATTGCTTTGGCTACTGCCCTGCAGCAATGCCAGCCCTCCAGAGAGGGTTCTTGTAAGCCCAAGGCTCCTGGTGCCTCTGTTCCCCACCTCTTCAGCAAGCAGGGGGGGCTGCTTGGGCTCTAGCACACCCCTGTGTCAGCTAGGAAGGAAATCAGGTCCCCATGTGCTGAGGGTCTGCCTGGGCTGGTCTTCCAGTAGTTTCTGGCTACTGGTGATGGCTGGAGGTGAGATGTGTGGGTGGGGAAGCCTGGAGGAGCATGTTTGCTGAGCCATAGGGGAAAAGGGGGCAGGTGGGCTGGTGAGGAAAGGCATGTTCCTGGCAGCTCATCCCAGCTGGGACAGCATCCTGGTGAGGGGTGAGATGTCCTGCGACTCCTGGGGGTGGGTGACAAGCAGCTCCAGAGCCCTCTGGATGGACCCTCTGGGTCCCTCTTGTCTCTGCTCCGGATGCAGGTGCCCTTGTGGCTCTTCCACCATGCAGGCAGTGATGGCAGCTTCCCATGGGGAAGACTGGTTAAAAAGGAGAGACATGAGCCTTCTGTTTCCATCCAAATCCCTGTTTTTGCTATCATAGAATCATAGAATTGCCCAGGCCGGAAGGGACCTCCAAAGGTCATCTAGTCCGACCTCCCCGCAGTCAGCAGGGACACCCCCAACTAGACCAGGTTGCCCAGGGCCTCATCGAGCCTCACCTTGAATATCTCCAGGGATGGGGCCTCAACCACCTACCTGGGCAACCTGTTCCAGTGCTCCACCACCCTCACAGTAAAGAACCCTCTCCTAATCTCCAATCTAAATCTGTTCCCCTCCAGCTTAAAACCCCTCATGTGCTGGTTTTATTCCTAAACAGCCTTCCTGCTGCTTGGCCCCTTGTTGTCTGCCTCTGGCATCACCAAACCAAACTAGGTAGGTGTCTACCTGCAGTGACCTTCCCTCCCTTCCATGAGCATTTGCAGGCTGCCAGGAGCACACACTGGAACAGCAGTGGCTTGGAGCCTTTTGTGCCTTGACCCTGGAAAGCCCAAGCTGCTCCTTCACCTGATGCTCACTGAGGTCAGGATAGGAAAGGCACCAGGAGCTGCCCTTCTCCATCCATCCATCACCACCTGGAAAGGTGGCGGTTTCTCTGGGTGCATTGATCTGGTAGGGTAAGACGCTCATGCTCCATCTCCCCATCCCCAGCCAGGCTTGTGGTGGAGATAACACCTGAACAGGGACCCAATTCCTCGCACCTCCTTTTCTTTTCCTTCCTTCACACAAACCCTGAAGCCTCCTGAGCTTTAACGGGGTGAGTGAAAATAAACAAGCAGAGGAAGAGGCAATGACCCCATATCTCCAGCTCCCGGTGCTGTGTTTTCCTTCCCAGTCAGGCTTCTCCAGGGGATTTCTCTCCCTGTGGTGTGACCCATCTCTCTTGGAGCAGAGTAGAAAGATGTCACTTTGCTGGCACTGTCATTTATCACAGTGGCTGGGGAAATCAGCAGGGACTTAGGCAGAAAGGAGAGAAATTGGGCTTGTCCTGATGGTGTGGGTAAAGGTTATGGAGATTTCCAGACTATTTCTAGCTTGGCATTAGTTTGTCCTGAGACGGAAACTCAGCAGGAAACCAGTGCCTGGGATTCCCACCTTCGGGTCCTGGTGGGGCTGAGAGCAATAAATTCTGTCAAAATTTATGGGGCAGTGTACCTGGGATCTCTCAAGCATTGGGGCTACAAATCCCCGGCTTTTAAAGAAAAGCTAATATTCTCCTTCCAGCTGTTAATTCCGTGAGCCGGGGTATAAATTAAGCTTTCAGCCTGGCCATAATAATCACAAGGGTGGGACAAAGCACATCGCCCTGTTGCAATTTGAGGGGGTTACCTCCACAGAAGGTGCCGAGCCGGACCTGGTGCTTTTCCCACGGGACAGGGATGGGATAAAGGGCCTCAATCAAGAACTGCCAGCTGGAAACGTGACAAAACTCATGAAGGGGAGGGGGAGGAAAAAAAAAATGTTATTTTGCAGCTGCGGAGAGACGGTGCCGCAAACAAATGAAGAGTAAAACGCAAATTAAAACCCATAAAAATTCCTTGGCAGTGTCCCCTTTAAGCACCATATATTTTTATCTTACTCGGGTTATATTTTCTGGAAAAGGAAATGTAAAGGGAGAAACATTCAATTAAACCTGCCTGTCAGCTGGAGCCTCCGAGCTGGGTCGCTCTGGGGGTTGGAGGAAGGATGCTGCCGGAGGTCTCCACTGCACAGGCCCCATCAGGGTGGCTCAGAGTGGCTGGGACCATTGATATCGTCTCTCGTCTCTCTGCTTGCCCACCCCTGTCACAGCCATCTTGTAGCACACGATTGCGTTTGCAAGGCAGTGTTAATCACCATAGTAACGAGGGCCCTATTTCTGGCAGGATCTGTCCCCCCGGCTGTGTGGCAGAGCGGGGCCATCTCCTCCCTGGGCTCCATGGAACCAGGCTGGCTGTGGTGGCTCCTCGAGGACTTGCTTGTGTTCCCGTCCTTTTCCCCTGTGTGCTACCATCCCCACCTCACCCATCACCTGCTGGCTTCTCTCCATTACCACCTCCTCTCCGGTGCAGTGCCCACAGATGACACATGGGGTATGTGGACCAGTGCTAGAAGGACCCAAGTCCTGCAGTGAGGAGGCCCCATCATCAGTTTCCCCACAAAAGAGGGGACTTTTGGGGCAGCAACTGCCTCTTTAGCAGCATCTGGGAGGCTTTGGTGTATGCACTCGTCTAACACAAGAGGGAGATGGTCACAGGCTGGTTTCTGCTCAGACCACAAGCTTTTTGTTTAGGAAGGTGGGATATTGGAGTTTCCACAAGCGTTATTGGTCTACAAAGGTGTGCACCGGTTTTTAGATGGCGGAAATGAAGCATGACTGTCAGCTGTGAAGCCCAGCATGTGCTCACCATTGGGCTTCTTAAACATTTAAATGTGAAAGCTGGAAATGTCACTGCAAACCTCGAAGTCTGAATATTTCTGATCTTGTACCAGGCCACGTTTCAGTGGGTTTAGGCATTTTTCCACGAATCTAGCATCTGTGAGAAGAGCCATCAGATGGTCCTGGAGATGATCTTTTTCTCCCCATAGCAGGCAGGGCTTCTCTGAACACCCTTTCTCTCAACTGGGGTTGATTCCCACCAGAAACTGGTGATGTGGAGGATCCTGATGGTGCTGGAGTCCCACCTGCACAACACAGACTTGAAGGAAACCAGCTGCTGGCTTTGTCCTGTTGGAAGGCACAAGGCAGTGGAGAAGATGCTCACAGAGATGCTCGTACCTGTAGACACTTGGCTTTTTCTTCATGACAAAGAAACCTTCTCCCCTTGGTGGAAGCTGCTGGTTAGCAGTGGTTGTGACAGGAGCGGCTTGCACCGTGGACATCTGTCTCCTCATAACTAGACTGAGACCAATACCTTATTCTCTAGCAGGCATTCATCAGTCGCCAATGACTTTCTGTCTCTATTGACCCAGGGCTGGAGCTGAGCCAGTGACAAGGAGGTAAAAGGGTCTATTTAACCATGAAAAATACTCCCGAGTCATCTAGAGCCTCTTCAAGCTTCAAATACCAGGGAAACCAAGGATGTGCTGCGAGTGGGGAGGTGCTGGTGGGACTGGAGCCCACAGGAGGTTCACTGCCTGCTTAAACCAGTGGTGCTGGTGGAGGAGATGCTCATGAAATGGGGAAGAGCTGCTCTCTGGGCATGACGGCAACAATTTAGGAAGGTGCCTCTTGTACCCCTCTTCCCTCTTACCTCCCCACTGGGAAGAGGGGAGAAAAGGAAACCCAAGTGGCCGTGAGGAACGTAGCCATAATAATCCCCCTGGTGGGAAGGGTGTAATGCACTGGAGGGAAGCGGTTCAGCAGGCAGTGGGTACGTTACACAGCTGGGGATAATAAGAATAATAATATAAAAAGTGTCAGGGAGAGTGGCAGTTTGGCAGCCCCGGGGTCAGGCTTGCCTCCTGCTGGGATCCTGCTGCCCACCGGCAGCTCCGGCAGCCCTGCGGAGCCCTGGGAAAATTGTCAGCCACTGACACGGCACAAATAGAGCCGTCTCCCTGAAAAAAAACCAAACAACCAAAAAACAACAAATCAGCCAACCTCTGTTATGTTTTCACTCCATGCGTTGCTGCTGCTTGGTGAAACCCCTTGTACACGTGGGCACCTTGGGTCTGGTGGGGGATGGAGAGAGGGAAATAAATCTGGTAGAAAAGGGACAATATCTCTTAAAAAGACCGAATTCAGGAAAGAGATTGGTTGGAAAAGGGAAGGGGGGGGTGGTCAGGAAAAAATGTTCAGGGTAAGGGAAGCAGAACCCCTGTCCCTGATGCATGGGCTGACTTCAGCCCCTCCATCACCTCTTTGGTCTTCTCCAGCTGATGTTCCTCATCCCTCCCTGTTCCTACTTGCTCTCTCCAGTTGACCCAGAACCCATGGGCCCACCTCCCCACCTATGGTCCCCTTTTTTTCCCTGCTCCCCAGCCCCAATTCTGGGGCTGTATCTGCTCCCCACAGCCATGTTGGGACACGTGCAATGATGGGTCCCCTTCCCCACGCTGTATCTTTAAATAATTGGAAATTGCCCATCCTTACTGATTTTCCTTAATCCATGTGTTGTTAGGGAGATGCATCAAACTTAATTCTTGCACAGATAATCATTATTTTTATTTTCTAGCTCCCTAAAAGGGCCAGGTGCGTCCCAGAACACTTTCCTGCCTGAGGCAAGGTTGTCTGGATGGGTGTGGGAAGAGGCCCAAGAAATCAGGGCTTCTGCTGGAGGTGGATGGCCTCCATCCAGCCCAGACCCTCTGGGGATTAACCACAGAGGAAAAACATAAGTTGGAGGAGGAAGAGTAAGGTAGGAGGAGGAAGGGATGAGCTGGCTGGGAGTGATGTTGAAAGGAGGAGGGAGTGGGCCGGCTCTCGGCTGTGAGGATGAGGATGGATTTTCAGAGTAGCCTTGGGTGGATTTTTTTTTTTGTGGTTTTGTTAGAAAAACTGCTCTTTTGTTAAATGGAAAGTGCTTGTGGGGAAGGTCAGACTGGATAAATCTCCCCAGTTTGAAAGCAGGAGTTCAGAAATGCTCGGGAACGTCCAATTTCCATGATTTGTAAGCGGACAAAATGAGGGAGAGTTGGTTCAAAAGACTTTTTGCCTGGGAAATGTGAGTTTGCAGTACAACATCTAAAGACGAAAAATGAAGCAAGCTCAAACGACTGAATCCACTTGATTATTTCTGGTGTAATGGGTTTAACTCTCACCCTCTCCTCGCAGCCCTTCCTGTGTCCTTGCAGCATGGTCCCATGGGGACAAGAAGTCCTTTTGGGGGACAAAACTCTTTCCTACCAGCTCTAGCAAGAAAGTGGCTGAAAGTCAACCCAGAAGCCCAAGGTGGGGGGGGATTCAGGGGACTGGGAATTGAAACAGTTTGTGCGGGAGGGCATGTGGGGAGGGTCCTCCAACTTGCTTGTAGGTCCGCAGCCTAGAGAAGCCCTCAAGGTCTCTGCCAAAATGATGACCACTCGTCTCAGAGATAAAACCAGTGCTTTTACAGAGGAAGCCCCTCAGATGTCTGCCACATCCACCCACATGGAACCTGGTAAGGAGGGAGACTTCAAGTTGCAGTGAGTGCCCAGAACCTTCTCCTGGTGGGAAGGTAAATACTTGCACGTGGTGTGCGCAGGCCCGTGATTTGTTACATCAGGTGGCTGAGTTGCAAGAAATGGTTAAAAGGCTGGGAAGTATCAGAAGAGCTGAGATGGAGATTGGTAGGTGGTTTCACAACTGTGTTCCTGTAGCAGTCACCAATGAGAAGGAGGCACCTTGGACTCTGGTGACCTCCAACAGCAGGACTAAATGGTGGGGGTCAAGAGGATGGGGCCAGACTCTTCTCAGTGGTGCCTAGGGATGGCACAAAGGGCAACGAGCACAAACTGGAACATGGGAGGTTCCATCTCAACATGAGGAGGAACTTCTTTCCTGTGAGGGTGGCAGAGCACTGGATTAGGCTGCCCGGAGAGGTGATGGAGTCTCCTTCTCTGGAAATACTCAAAACCCTTTCGGACTCTCTGGGTGACCCTGCTTGGGCTCCAGAGGTCCCTTCCAACCCCTGCCAGTCTGTCATTCTATGTTGGTAGCTCAGCTTGTCTTGTCCAAGTTCTGGTTTTGCGAGTGCTGTTACAGACCCCCTCCACCCAATTTTTCCAGTGTGGCTCCAGTCCCGCGCAGCATCCTCTGGCAGGAGGACTGGCACTCGCACAGGGTAAGTAGATAAATCAGGGGAATCTTCTCTAAATAGCCTGTGCTGGAGTGACTTCTGAATGCCGTGTGGTTAATAGGGATTAATGAGAATTAAATAAGAATGGGAGAGACGCGCTGGGAGAGCTAAACTGCCTTGGGAATAGGCATTAAGTGGGAGGAAGTGTTACCTGGGAAGCATCTGGGGAGATGGTTGCTGGTATGGGATGGCTGGAAACTGGGGTCCTTTGGGTGATGATTTTTACAAAGCCTCAGGGCAGGGGGATGCTGCAGCTTGAACCCCCAAGATTTGGGGCAGGTTTTGGGGGCATCACCCAGAGTGTGGCAGGGGGTCTGCTCAGAGATGGCCAAGACTACCTATTTCTGGACCTCGCAGGCAGAGTACGGAGCATTTTGCAGCTGGTGATATACAATTTGAAAGTCATGTACCGTTCCAGGTCTGGGGGCTGCTGGCTCACCAGGGGGCTTTGAAGGTGTGAAAGGCTCCTCACTCTGGCTAATGACGCGTTGGATCCACATTACCCAATGTGACAGTGAACTGGTGTGAAATAGAATCATAGAATGGTTTGGATTGGAAGGGACCTGAAAGATCATCGAGTGATGAACCCTGCCCTGGGCAGGGACACCTCCCACCAGACCAGGGTGCTCCAAGCCCCATCCTACTTGGTCTTGAACACCTCCAGGGATGGGATATCCACAACTTCTCTGGGCAACCTGTTGCAGTGCCTCACCACCTTCACATTGAAGAATTTCTTCCTGATGTCTCATCTCAATCTCCCCTTTTTCCCTTTAAAAATGTTTTCTGGTTTATAAGGGCCAGGAGGAACTGAAGAGCTGGATGCTTATCTGTTTCCCTGGCAGATACTGCCCAGGACAGCGTGGATTGGGGTGTCTGTGGCCTTAGGAGCCCCCCAACCAGCTGGACCTGAGGGCTCTCCTGGCTCCTGATGACAGCAGCTCCTCTGGGAGGTGGCCCAGCTGCTGGCCCAAGCATTGTGCAAGGTAATTACATGTCGTTAGTGGCTCCGGGTATTAGAAAGCACGGGAGCGCTGGCATGAGTCGTGTTGGTTCATCCTTGCCTGGGTTGTGATGGAGTTGGGTACGGGGATGTGTGGTGAGTAGAGGAAGGTGATGGTGCAAGAGAGGAGCTACCTGCTGAAAACACCCAGCAAGAGCTCTGGGAACAGGACAGGCGATGCAGGAGCAGGGCAGGGATGGGTAGCCAGCTTCCCCAAGCACTAGCCAGCTTGGTTCACCTCCTAATCTGGTTTTTGTGGGATTTTTGTGAGGTTTTTTTGATGGTTTTTCTGTTGGTTCTTTTTTTTTTTTCATCTGGCAAGTCTCATGGGGGGAGCTGTTGAGAGGCAAAGAAGCTGAATTGGATTTTTTGTGCCCGCATGAAGTAGGCTCTGGTTACACAGCCGGAGAGAATAGAATCCTAAATTGGATTTCGTTGCTCACTTGGAATGGGCTCCAGTCGTGTGGGATTATTGGGGATTTAAAGCTAACATATAGGAAACGACGATGAAACCATCCCACCAGCCAAAAAGCTGGGGAGCTCCGTGTGCTGCTCCGTTTAATAACTGCGGAGGAATCTTGCAATTAACATCCGAACTGTGAACAGAGCAGCGCCGGCGTGGTAATGAAAAGTTTGCGGGATGGCAGCACGGCTTATTATCTCCTCCTCTGTTTGCGAAACACAAAGGCACGCGTGCCAACACCGCCGCCTCCTTCCTCTGCGCTGCCCCACGGGTTCCATGTCCCCTCCATGCCGGGGTGACAGTCACGGGGGGGTGTATGGAAGGGGATAAAACAAATCCCTATGTGCTGGGAGGGCTCTCACCCATCCGTGGATCTGCAAAGTCATTGTATTCTCCAGTAAAATCAATAATCAATGATGGATTTCCTTTTTTTTTTTTTTTTTTTTTTTTTTTTAAAAGAATGAAATTGGGGATGCTTAATTGGATTTGCCTGCTGCTGAGATTTAGTTTCTCGGATTTGTTTCCCACTCCTCTTCCTCCCCGCTTCCGTTTAGGTCCCGGAAATGTCAAGGCTAATTGCCAATGTTATTTCTCCTCTTGTTCCAGCCTGGCTCACCTGAGCGCTGGCAAATTAGGCGGGTTGTGTGTGAACATTGCCACCGAGTGGTGACGTGGGTCAGGCAGGGAGAAACAGCTTTATTTTGGGGAGCAGGGCTTCCTGCAAGCTGCTCAGCTGGAGGGCATGGATCTGAAAGGGCAACTGATTTTTTTGCGGAGGGATTAATCGAAGCGGCAAGGGGTGGGGGGATCAGAACATGCCTGCAGCTGGGCAGGGTTGGTTTTAGGGGTACGGTGGGGTCTGAGGCTGCCTGAGTCCTGGCCAAGGGACCCTACTCTGGGGGGCCTGCACCCTGGCTGGTTTTGGGGGGGGATCTTGATGGGGATGGGGAGCAGGGCAGGGTGCCAGCAGATGGCACTCCTGAATGCCTGGCACAGCCCCTTGCTTAGCAGAAGCTGCTCCGAAATGGCTTCCCCGGCTCCTCTGTGCAGCCTCTCCAGGCTGGGGCTGGCCACCATGACCTGACATGGTCCCCAAGCTTGCCCTCTGTCCTTCTCGCTGCCACCACCTCCTGCCTGCGGAGCCTGTGCCCCGCATCTCTCACTCCTCCTCACCCGGCTGCTTTCCCAACCTCTGCTTTGCTCTCCTGTCGTGTCCAGGCTGGAAGAACTTGGGGCCAAAGGTGGGGTCTGTCCAGGGACCCCAGCCCGAGGTGTTGGTGCCCAGGTGGGAAATGTGAGGGTCGCCCAGGGCGGGCAGGAGGGCTGGGAGCAGAAGTGTGCGGAGGCTGTTTATTTTCTGTCCCTTGGGTGGTAGGCTCTCACCTCTGCCTCGAATTACAAGTCATGTCACATCTTGGGAGGCTCGAAATTGTGTTTCTCAGCAATGTTCCCAAAGAGATTAGAAGCACTGAAATGGCTGAAATACTCTCTGAGCTTGGAGCGGAACAAGGCACTGCACACAGAGGAGTGGGATGGGGACAGAGCTCGCGGCATCCTCACCGGGGAGGGCTGGGGGCAGCTCATCCCTGGCTTGGGCTTGTTTTTCCAATGCCCGTTCATACTGGTGCAAATGGGATCTGGGAAGAGCCGGGGTGGCCACCTCCTCTCTGATATGGAATGGAGAGACCCAAGCACTGTCCCACACAGCACAAGATGTCTTGAAAGAGCTACCTAAGTGCTCCCCGACGGAGCAGGGGGTTGCTCTCATAATTTACAGATGGAAAGTGAGGAGCTGTGATTTTAGAGGATTAAGAAGGGCCAAATAGCCAGACAGAAGCTGACCCTGAGTGTGGAAGGGATTGATTTCCAGGGCTGATCTAGAGAAGGTAGAGATTCAAAACTTCTGAAGTTTGGCTGCTCGTTTTCAGCTGGCATATTGCTAACAGCAGCCAAAATGGCCCGGCTCCAATTCTTTGAATTCTCTTTTTGCTGCTGGAGCCCCTGTGGTGGGATGTAGCTGCAGAGAACCACATCGGCTGTGGGGCTGCACCCCGGTCCTTGCAGTTCCCCTCCTGTTCCCGGGACCGTGCAGAGCTGTCTGAGATGTCACCAAAGTGGATTGGTCCCCAGGTGCTGCTTGGAGGGCCTGGCTGACAGAGTGATTGGTGATCAGCCAGCCGAACCGACGCATCATCCTGCAATTAGAGACCTCCTGGTAAGAGAGAGACTCAACCCAGGCAAAGACCGAGCCGGTTACAAATATTGAAGGAGCCATTAAAGATGCAAAATCATTATCTCCCAAGCAATCCAGCGACGCTCATGAGGACATTAATGCCAGAGCAGCACATAGGAATGATGAATGTAGTTGTAGGTATGAATCTTGGGTTGTGGAGTGGACAGAAAGAGGAGCTGGATGACAAACGCGTCCACAAACCTGGCCATCGTCCCAATTACAGCCTGGAAAGAAATTCAGGGTGCAAGGAATGGGAATGGATGAACGGGGCATCAATGAAGTTGGGCACGGTCTGGCCTGCCCCAAGGAGTAGCAGCTTTGGGTCCCGAAAAACCAGAGGAGCTGGGATGGAAGGAGGAGCTCACGCAGTTGTGTCTGTTTGGGGAAGAGTTGCCTCCTGTTGGGATTCACCGCTCTGGTCTCCGCTGGCTAATTACATTGCCGTGTTCTTCATGACTTGTGAGACTCAGCAAAAGCCTTGGCGAGGGTTGCCTCGGAGGTCAACACAAGTAATTGAATTGAATTTCCAGCGAGAGTATTTACGTGGCTATTTTCAGAGCGTGAGGGTTTTTTTTTTTTCCATACCTCTGGAAAAATGCAAACCAAAAGGGCTCCCACAGTCTGGTGGGACCTGATGCTCTGGTCCTGGCTGCAGCCATGCTGGTGGAGAAGATGGTCCTTCCGTCAGGCACAGGAAGAGGTGGAAGAGGCACAAGGCAGCGGGATGCTGCTTCAGAGCCCTGCTGGCTTCGGGTATTTAAATCCTCCTGCCCTGGTGAGAGAGAACCAGTTTCTATCCGGCTGTGCAGCTTTATCTCTGCAATAACAATGTGCTTAGTGTGCAGGGTGAAATTAATACAGAGCCAAATTTACCTTGGGAATATTTGAGCAAGTTTTTAAATGAATATTCATTGGAATTTTCATGCTCTTACGTCTTGCTTGGCCCGTCATGGCTCTAACCGGGCAGCTGGGTCAGCTCTTTCCGGGGCACAGCTCGCCGTGTCAGAAATGCTGGAAACATCCCAAAAGAAAATATCCACCTCTCATTTTCGTCCGCAGCCTGCGAAGCTGTGGTGGACGTGATGCAAATCCTGCCGTCGACATCCGTGCTGCGGCGTGGGGCTGTGAGAGAAGAGGGGCTCTGCCCGGGGTACAGCCCCCGCCTCCCATCCCAAAGGTGGGGCAGGGAGAGATGGGGGGGTGCAAGGAGGATCCTGGGGGTCCACAGCCCCGAAACGGGAAGGTGTCTGGCAGCCAGGAGCTAGGTCAGAGCTGCAGAACACGGCTGGACTCGGCAATTGTAATAAAAGTCTGTGAGCTGACCTGTGGCCAACTCTATAGAGAGCTCTCAATGTTACAAATAAATGAGCTGGTGGCAGATTCAGGCAAGACTAAAATTAAACCAGGTCAGGTACAGGCAGTATCGAGGAGCTGGGAGCCAGGGTTTCAAAGCAGGCTCTCTGTGAGAGAGGGAGAGCAGGGGAAAAAAAAAAAAAAACCCAAACCTTCCTGCCTATGCAAAGGACATTTCCAGAGCTCTAATCCTTTGATTATAACAGATCTTAAGAGAAACTGTGCTGCTCCTTGAAGATGGGGGGAAAAAAAACCCCACCGTAACTGCTCTAACCTGATGGAAACCGAGCCGCTAATCAGCAGAGAATAATGATCAATTTATTGGATGTGATACATTTAATGATGAAATACCAACTGTCTTTCCTAATTCCTGTGACTAATGGAGAAGGACATAGTAAAAAGTGCCAGCGGAGGCTGGTGGAGTGACTGCTGGAAGAAATACCGAGGTGGGTCAGCGGGTGTTTGTGCGAGGGCAAATGGACAAGGAGCAGAAGATGAAGGGTGGCAGAGCTGGGCAGCAAGCGGCTGACGGCAGCTCCAGGAGGGGCTGGGGTTTGCAGGCTGTATTTCGGGACTGGGGGAGAAAAATACACCCGTGGAGACAACTTCCTTTTCTCAAGCCTCTCTGAGGCTGCACGCCGGCGTGCTGTGCGTGTGTGAGTACTAAAAGGCACCCCCCTCTGTCAGGTACCACCCCAACACATCCATGTCCCCTTGCCGCAGTCCTTCTCCCACAACCAGTCCTGCTGCTCCAGCTCCAAGGGGTCTTCTAAACAAGCCAAGAAAAATTAAGACTGGAGAATTATTTTATTTATTTAATTTTTTTACCCCTTTACTGCTGAAAATTGCAATCTATAAAGCAGTGAGGGAGAGGGGAAGGGAACGAGGCTCATCCGGATTAAGCGGCCAGGGGAGCATCAGGCTGGGACCGGTGCTGTTGGAGAGGTTCTTTGGCTGCTCGTGCAGAAGCTGCAGCAGCCCAGCATGCTGGCAGAGGGACCCTGCTGGTGTCCCCTCCCTTGGTGACCTCCATCCCTTGGTCCTGGCTGTCCTTCCCGACCCCGTCTTGATCTCCTCACTCTCCTGGATGATCATACGGCACATCTACCAGCTTTCTGGGGGTGGCTTTGGGGAAACTGGGATGTTCAAGGACTGGAGAAGGCTTTGCTGAGCAAAGACCCTGTCTCTGAATGGATGAGGGGGTGTTGCTCCAGCAGAGTAACTGCTCCCAGGGACAAGAAGAGCCCATCAGGACACACAACCCTTTCAATGGGCTTGATACTCAGACGGGGTTGTGGGAAGAGCTGAGGGTGCCTGTGAGCCGCCAACGAGCATCCCGGGATGAGGGGCCATACAGGGCTCTTCTTCCCGTGGGAAGGAGACATAGGTTTAAGCCACCAGCCAGTAGAGGGATGACGACTTGTCTCTGCTCCCGGAGCCACACGTGGCTCTGCCGGTGCAGTAGCAGAGCCCGTAGCTAGATGCCACTCAGTACTAAGGCGTCGTTATTTTTTACGAACTAAGAGAACATTCCCTAATGCTCCTCGGAACATTATCGTAAATAATTAAATCTGAACTGCAGTTGTCACAGTAAATGAACAAAAGATTGTTCCGCTTCCCATGTGCAAAGTACAAATCACAGACTTTTAGTCTCCCTGAATTTTTACTGCCAATTTAAGGAAAGCAGCGAAGAAAGAACTGATATAAAGTCTCCAGGTTGGGAGCAGTTCCAAAACCCCTCCTAAAAACTCAGTCTTTGGGACAGATTGAGTTGTTTTCTCTCTCTTCGAGGGCTGAGGAGGTGCTTTGGAAGCAGAACTTCAGCATCTGATGGCTCAGATGCCTAACACCTGTGGGCACAAAGGTTTTGGGGCTGAACATCCACCTTTCCTCTGTGGGATCAAGGATCATTTGAAAGCAGGTCAGAATTACCGAGCTCACGGGGCACGTGCTGAGCTCCAAGTATTTGCCAAACGCAAGGACAAGCCACAGGCCATCACACTGGCCGAATTCTGGGAAAATCCAAAAGGATTTGCAAGTCCTGCCTTCGTTTTAAAGCTCCAATCCTTCCCTCGGTGATGAAACACTTCCAGGTGTGCTTAAGTCTAAGGAATGTAAGGTAGCACAATCAGGGGTTTATTTACACAACTAAGGTTTCATTTAGCTCTTGGTCCAGCACACGGGAGCATCTTGCTCTGCTCCTAAAGCAGCTGTTGGAGCCAAACAGATGAACGATGTCCCTGAAGGGTGGGAACCAGTGGCCAGGAATGGCTGGGACTTCAGAAGAGCAAAATACAGCCTGTGTCTAGGGGAGAGGGCTCCCGTATATCACAGGGAGCCCTGCGGCCACCTGGGCTGAGCTTTGGAGAGCATCTCCTGCCCCTTCGCTTGCCTTGATTTACGGCTGTCGATGTCGAGGACACAGCGATTTGATGGCGGGTCTCGATGGCTGTGATGCATGTCTGAGATCCACATCTCACCTCTCCCTAAATCTTCCCCCGCACTGGTCTTAATTCAGGGCAAAGTGGGGACGTGTCACTCCACCTCCTGCTGTGTCAATGAGCTCTGCCCTTCAGCTTCCTCCTGGTGGAGGGGGAGGAAGGCTGCTGCTTGCCCAGGACTTGGTGTTGGTCCAGGTGAAGGTGGGATCTTGCATCGCGGAGGGGATGAGAGCCTGCTGGGTCTGGGTCCTGGTTTTGATCAGCCCCCCCTAAACACGCCACTGCCCTCCAGCAAAGGGAGAGCAGGCGGCAGAATAATCACCTTCCTCCATTCCATCCCAGGTTTATGATGCAAAACGTTTTAAAAGGGAGAATAATTAAGTGCTGCTCGTAAAAGAGGCAGTCGGCACGGCTGCCGGGCTCCTCCGTCTCCAGGACCCGGGCTGTGCGATGGAAGGGGGACAAGAGCTGAGACCTCATCCTGTGCCAGGCGCTGGGCTCATCCCACAGGCAGAGGGACCCGGGGAAGGGAAATAAACAACCCCATTTGCTCTGACAAGCGAGACAGAGACTTTTCATTTGCTGAATAGGTCCCCATGGCTGAATCCGTTTGCAGACTGTCCGGTACAGGGGGTGTTTCTCTTGGCGAGATCCAGCCGCGGTAAATAATCCAGAATTTGTGCTTGATGGATGTTCGCTCCCCGCCAGCCTGTCTCCTGAGAGTTATATAATTCCCTTTCCCGCAGCTCGGCTCTAAATTCAGCGTGATTCATGGCAGGTCCCTCCGCCAAAGGCTTTTTACAGCCCTGCCACCCCCCGGCGGGCAAGGACGGGGAGGAGGGCACAGGGTGGCCTGTGCCAGGTGGGAGGATGCCGCTTGCCGGGGCATGGGGTCTCCGAGGGTAAAAGCTCTTTGCATGGGGATGGAGTGGGATTTGATTTTTGGAGGGAGCTATCCCTTATTTCTCTGCATCATCTCCTTCCTGGCCATTAACCCAGCAGAGGCGATGGGAGCCCAGACACAGGGTGATTCGCAGGGTGAGGTGACCCCTCTGGTCATCCTGCTCTGGCACTGCTGGGGGGGATGCTGCGGTACCCCAGGTGCTGGGGAATAAAGCAGCAACTCTGCAAAAGGCCTTAAGTCTTGGCCAGAGCTAAGGGATGGGGCAGTCCCACCCTTGATATCTGCCGAAGCACGGATCCCACACACCATGGGGGCGCTGCCTTGGTGGCATCTCCCCTTGCAGTGGCACTGGGAGGGGGGGAAAGGATGCTGGGTTTGCTTCCAGCAAAGGAACTTCTTTTAGTGCCATTTGCCAGGCTGGTCCCCTTCCCCTCCCTGCCCTGCCCACGAGCTCCCATCCCAATTTGTTTGGCGCTCAGGGGTGATATCCTATCTGCAATATTAAGACACATGGAGTAATAGAGTATATAGGTATCCCCCCTCCCCCCCAGCCCTTAAATCAGATAGACCCCGTGGTGGAGGCAGCTGATAAATCCCCCAGGCACTTACAAAGGCAGAGGAAAGGCAGGCAAATTTAATTAATTCTTATCATCTCTGACAGAGGCAGTGAGCGGCAGGCAGGGAGAGGGATCCTTTTGGCCTCTTTTCTCCTCTGAGGAGCAGGAGGGGAGGCTGCAGCCCCCTGCCTGGACCTGGGGCTCTGGGGCCACATCCTGGTGACACCCAGCAGGGCTGGGGCTTGTGCTGGGGTGTGGGAGTCTGCTGGGAGGAGAGGAAAGAGAAACCCACCAGCCTGCTGCTCGTGGGCATGATCCATCAAAATCCAGGCACCTAAACGCGTCAAAACACCGGGACTGTATAAATATCTATTTCCAGGTACTGGAAGTGTGTCTGAGTAAAACAAACCAGGCTCGACTGCTTGTCCCGGACGATAAACACCTGTGAATTGTGAGGTTTTGTGTGACACACTGCTGGAGCGCACTCGTTTCTGCTTGGAAACAATATTTTGGAGCTCAACTGGTGGTGTTTATCTCTGGCAGCTGGAAAAGCAAAGCAGGGCTGGATGCCATGGTGAGGGGCAGATCGGACGCAAAGAGTAGGGAGCAGGGCACTGATGGTGTTGGAGAAAGGCAGGGGAGGAGACCATGGGTCTGCCTGTGGGATGGAGTGTCCTGCTGCAGGCATCTTCTGCAGCTGGTCCAGAAGCTTCGAAGCACCCTGGAGCAGGATTTTGAGCAGGGTGGGAGTTACGGGTGAGACCGGTGACACGCTGCAAGGGGAGAGCGGCTCCCAGCACCTCAGGTTGCCACCAGCTGCTGACCTGCCCCAGATATGCTGGGCTTGGGGACCTCTGAAAGCTGAAGTTTCTGGAGCTCCCGGACCCTGGGACTCCTTTTCAGGGACTTGGCAGAAGCCTGAGCCCCCGACCCCGAGCCCTCCCCGTGGAGCCCTGCCTGTCATCCCTGCTCAGATGGGGATGGAGTCCCACCTGGTAGATGGGGTGGGCTCAGGCAGCCAAGGACGTGGTGCTGGGAGTGGCAACATCTCCCCCCAAGACCTGCATTCCTGTGCCAGCAGAGGGGAGGTGTATTGCCATGTGGCAGATGAGGGTGGCTTGGTGTCCCCTGAATGAAAATGTCCCCATCCTGGGAGCAGGACTGTCCTCAGTGTCCCCCCGCTTGCTGAGCACCCGAGCCTCGGGGCAGAGCTGAAACACGATAACCAACACGACAAGGTCCGATGTGGTGGCCAGGGCTGCTGTGGGATGTCCCCCCCAACCCAGATAGCTGTCCCCTTGCCAAAATGGGCTGAGGTTCCCAGTGTGGTCCTCCCCCATCCCATCGGCAGGCAAGAGAGGATGGTCCCTGCCTTGCACAGTGTGTTCAAACTCCATCCAACTTCACCGGCACTGATCAATTACTCAGTTTTTAATGTTCCTGTCCTCCTGAGAAGCTTCATTTTCTTTTTTCTTCTCCTTTTCTCCCTATCGCTGGCCATCGCGTTTTCATCTTAATCTGCCAATAGTTCATTTTCATTTGACATATTAATCTATGCTTCTTTCTGTAAAGATAACTCATCCCTGCTCGATGGCAGGAGTGCATAACCAGCGCCATGCCAGGAATATTTTACTGGCTTTGGAAAGAGGGTGGAATAACAAGTAACCAGATCCGAGCTGGTGTCGCCCATCCGTTTTAAGGAGCCCCCGCAGGTCCCTGGCAAACACCCCCTGGGCGATGCTGGTGTGAGGGCTTTGCTCCAGCTTGCAGACGGGAGAAGGTTTTGGAGCAGGAGCTGGGGTGGCAAGGGGGGCTGATGATGTCAAGGTGGATGGGGCTGGATGCTGGGGACGCCCCCACACACATCCCCATCCTTACACACACGTTGGCACTGGGATATTCAGCTGTTGGCACTGGATTAATTTATTTGCTGCTGTTTATCAGGTTTGCGGCTGGCTGGCGTTTTTAGTGCTGTTTGTATAAGGAACGGCATCAGGGTACAACAGCAATTATTTCTGTATAAATAAGAGCGTGGATGCTGTCGGCCGCCTCCGATGGGCTCTGGGGTTGGGAACTGAGCTGATGCCACCACCCGGGGGTGGCGGTGGGGACATGGGAGGTTCCACACCGGGTGGCAAATGTCACCAAAAGAAAAGATTTGACAGCAAAAAGCTGCCTGGCTTAGCCCTACACCCCTCTGCTACCTCTGCCGAAAATGCACAGCCCCAGGGATGCTCCTGGTGCTGTTCCCTTAAACACATAAAAGGGCTCCATCTGGTTTTAATTATTCAAATGAGCTGACAGGGTAATCAATATAAATGGTTAAACGTGGCCAGGATTAGTGCTGCAGCACCGGGTAAAAGCTCTTGAAATGGGGGATTAGCTGCTGCCCCGGTGCTGTGGGGGAGTGGGGTGCTGGGGGTCCCCCCTTGCCTGTGGGGTCAGGGTGACATCACAGCCTGGGCTGGGGGTCACGGTGGGGGGAGCCCGTGTCTGCGGCCATCCGGCAGATGCCGGATTGAAAACAATAACCTGTGGTATTTTGGGCTCTGGCTGCTTTTTTTTATTGCTAATATACGGCTAATTGCGCTCTGCTGTGCGGTAATACTAATAAAGCAAGATTTAGAAAGCAGGAGGCTTAAGAGAGTAAATCAAGGGCACGGCACAGCCTGGGCAATCTGCATCCCAATTACCCACCGCTCCCCAGCACTGGGGAAGGATGAAAGACCCCCCCACACCAGGACCTGGGCGCGGGGTCCCCACCTCACCCCCAGCTCCTGGGGCGGAGGGGTTTTGTGGAAAACCCCGATTCTTCCCTGTTGCTGGAGGACCTGTGTCCCCTGTGCCTTCCCCGGCAGCAAAGTTTCTCCCGACCTGTTTCACCTCTTGGGGGCTGCTGCCATGCTGGTTTTTTTTTTTTTTTTTTGCTGTGTTGCCGTGGTAATCCTGCATGCATCCATCCCTGGTCCTGCAGAGGGTGAGTGCCACCAGCCTCCTGCCTCAGGGGACAGCCGAAGGAGGGGTTGATGGGTTTGCTTGGGCCACAGCGCCCATCTTCCCAAAGCTTGTTGAACGTTATTAAAAGACAAAAAAGAAAGAGGGAGTGGTGGTTCAATCTGTCTCTGCTGGTCCCTTATGGAAGCCACCAGTGGCCGTGCCTCGGTGGGGGTGCGTTTCATCAAGCCAGCATCCACCTTGGAGCCGGGTCACGCAGAGACAGCCACTCTAATGAGAAGAGCCGAAATTGCTGTGCCATCAGCCAGCCACAGGCTTTCTAGGCTTTTCCAGCCCCCAGCGACGGGAGAGCCGAGGCGAGGCCGTTCCCGTTCCCTCTCCTCCCAAACCCTCATTTTCATCTTGCGTTATGGCATGGAAATGTTTGACTTTACAGCCTCGGTTTATATTGCTGGGAAGTAACTTAACCGCCCGCTCTCTAAGTGTTGAAGCTGCATTTCTTTTTGATGATTTCAAAGATTTATTAAGTTCTCCCAGGGAGAAAGGAGGAGAGGAAAAAAGAAAAAAAAAAAGCCAAACACCACACACCAAGCCAGCAAATACGATTCAGTGGTGGGCCCAGCGAATAAACCCAAAATATATGTGCAGTGTTTAGAGATTTTGCTGGAGCGTTGGCTTTTGGCTGGCTCCTCTCTACAAACGTGCCTTGGGGTTACCTCGGCTACAGGAGCTTTGATGCCCCGAGATGCTGCTGTGTGAATTGCTGCTTTTAATGTGTGTGTGTGTCCCCCTCCATTATTTTGGGGTTGGGGTACAGGAGCCGAGTAGGGGATAATTAAAGCTTTGCTAATAACCTATGTGCTGGAAAGTGTTCATCCAAACCACTTTGCTGATATTAAAACACAGTAAATGCCCTCTGAGCAGGAATCTGGAGCAGTTCCTGGGCAGTTGGTGAACAGGAGACGTGGGTCCAGTTCACCGGGCAAGTTGGTTGCGATTAATTAATGGACTGGATCTATTAATTCGCTCCCAAATCCAATCACTGGGGGATGAGGTCACAGCTGGCAGAGAAGCACCATCAGGATGCAGAGTTTTCTGCAAAGTAAATTAGCAGCATTTAATTTCGCAGGAGTCCAGAAAAAAAAAAGAAAAGAAAAAAAAATGTGTTAAGAAGTGATGGAGGGCTGGAAACCGGCCGGGGCGGGAGCTGGGAGAGGCCCAGGCAGCTGTGAGGTGGGTGAGAGCCAGAGCCAAACCTATATCCCAGGATTTGGGTTCTTTCTCTTTCTGTTTGGCACCGGGTGGAAAAATAAGTGGTGCAACCTGCTGGGGTGGTGCCGGGGTTGCTGCTGATGCCTGAGCCCCGGCCAGGTCAGCGGGGGCCATCCCCAGCCTCTCGTTACCCTCCTTAACGAGTCTCTCATTGTGGCACCTCCGGTGAAGTGCCTTGAAAACTCCCATCTGCCAAGGAGCAGGCGATTGCCAAGGAAATGGATAATCTTGTTTTACTGTGAATGTTCCTGCTATTAAAATAAAAATTAAAAAAAGAAAAAAAAAGTGGCAGGGGGAATTGTAAGAAACTGCAGCGTCAGCAGGATTTGGGCTGTCTGCAGCTTGGTGGTGTCAGCCCCCCCGTGGGGGGCAAGGGCCAGGCAACCCCTTCCCTGCGAGGCTCCTCGGGGGCAGTCGTGCCACGTTAATGGCTTTGAAGGGGAGACGTTGAGCTGTAAACGGGCTGTTTTGCAACAGCAAAGGGGAAATCTTTGCTTTTGGAGGAGACCCCAGGGAAGGGCAGAGGTTAGAGCTGGGTCTTTTCATGTTGCTTTTTAATTTCACCTTTCGGAAAGCTTTAGCTCAGGGTGTTTAGCTCAAAACCAGGCTGGATGGGGTTTTGAGCAACCTGGTCTGGTGGGATGTGTCCCTGCCCAGGGCAGGGGGGTTGGAAATAGATGATCTTTAAGGTCCCTTCCAACCCAAACCATTCTATGGTTTACGTATCTCAGTTTTAACCTGTACAGTCCCAGTTTTCCCAGCACAGTGTATAAAAATAACACTCTTTTACTGCTGGCACTTCTTTTCGGCCCCTTTCTGAGATGACCAAGTGGAAGTGCAAGCGTGGGGTGCTGGGGCTCCCCGAGGGGAGCCAGGGATGCAGGCTCTGAGCCTCGCGCAGGTGTAAACGCCATCAAAGCCACTCTCTTGTCCCCAAAACACGCTAACGATGCTGGGCTGCCTTTTCCGAAAGGCTTGCCTGACACCGTGCATTACTGGAAGATCCTCTGCTCCGAGGAATAACCTTGTCTTGCCGAGAGGACCTGGTGGTGATGCCGATGAGTCATTAAAAATAGAGGCTGGACTTGTATCAAGCGCCCAGTTCTTATTCTGCTTCTCCCTGTGCTTGAGAACCCGCTGCCCCTTCCGCCCAGGGAAGCAGGAAAACGCAGGAGGGATCCCATTTGGCTCGGATTTATTGTCACATGAGCCTCTGTCTTTGGTGAATGCTGAGGAAAATCTTAAAGATGCTCAAGGGGAGCGGGAGAGGGGCTTAAGTGCTGTGAGAGGGAGAAGAACATCCCCACGCTGTCCCTTATGGGTTTAAGGCATCTCAAGTGAGCTTTCTCTTTTTTATTTTTGTAATTGGTACCCACTTCTGGTGCCGGCAGAGCTGCTTAATGGTGTGTTTCAGGCAGGTGCCGAAGCTGGCTTCTGATTTTTTACCAAAAAAACCCCAACCCAACCAAAAAGCACCATTTTCTCCCCATTTATTCTGCAGGGAAATTTCTTTTCCATCCCCGCGGGGGAACGACTCTTGAAAACAAATTGGGGTTCTCGGGCAGGGCTCGCCCGGCCGCAGGAACGCTCAGGGGGGCTGGCAGAGCCCAGCGGGACCCGGGTGAATTTGGGGAGCCCCTCCTGGGGTGAAGGAGGCTGCTCTGCTCCATCAACCCACTGCTCAGGGGGCTGAGCCATGTGCCGACAGAGAGAGCAATCCCCGGGGGAAGCCGGTCTAAATTACCGTCTCCCCAAACAGATGCGATTTGAAATAATTTCCCTAAGTGTGAGGTTATTACAGGTAGATTATATATTGATTTTTGAAGGCTTTTCAGATGAGCGGAAACACTCTCCTCTCGTCACAGAAAAGACTGAGGGGTTGAGGTGGGTTGGCTTTCTTTTTTTCTTTTCATTTTTCCTATTCTTAGAGAGGGAAAATGCACCAAAATAAACCAGAGGTGAGGCATGGGAAGGAAGCGACGGGTTCAAGGTCTCCAAAAGAGATCTAACTGCTGAATTATCCTCAAAAAAGGGGAAAGACAATGAATTGTGGCTCCCAAAGCTTCACAGGTTTTTTTCCCCCCAGCCCTTGCTCCCTTTCCTCCTGAACCCAGCATCCCCAGGGTGGGCAGGGGGTTGCTTGGCAAGGGAAGTGCCTGAGATAAATCACTGTTAATCTCAGATGGCTGTACATGAAGGGTAATAGCTTTGCAGGTTGTTTGCTCACCTGTTTGATGAGCCGATGGAAAATAAAATAATATTCCTCCTCGCTGCTCCCATCCCTGCTCTGGTGGAGGCCAAGGCGCCGTGTTTGGGTACGTGATGCTTCGGGGAGCAGCAGATAAATATCCCAGCATAATTATCCAAAATGTACTAGTAATCCACCTGCCCTGGGAACTGGTTGTCCAGTTGTGGCTGCATTAACACCTACCCATCCTTGGGTAATCAACTCATACTCAGGTGGGTCCTGGACTGTCTAGATGCCCCCACCAATGCTGCTGGAAAGGAGTTTCCTAATATCTAACCCAGCCCTTTCTCTCCTCCCCACCCTGCGGTCAGAGAAGAGGTTTGCAGCGGTTGTCTTCTGCATTAACAGGCTCATTTTTGCCCTTGTCCATCACTTCTCTGGGTCAAGCAACTCAAATTGATTCAATCTTTTGTATTCCCGAGATCTCCTGGATTGACTTCACTGAATTCTTGGGCCAGGGTACTTGGGCCGGGGGGAAGGAGCATCCTGCCTGAGCCCAGGCTCATCACTGCAGGCAAGTATTCCTCCTCTGCCCTGATGCCTTTGGAAAGGTGCAGGGGATGTTTCCAGCAGTTTGGAGGTTTTTTTTTTTTGCCTTTGCCTCCCTTCCAGTGGAGCCAACAGCCTTGTGCCAGCCTAGAAATCAGCTCTCATCATCTTTAACTAAGCCTGTCGGTTTGGCTTTTCCTGCACAAGCACCTTGCCGTTTCTCCCCCCCACGTATATATTTAGGCATTTTCCCGTATCCAATTAATTCAGCCCCCACCACCAAAGCATCGCACCGCCTCGATCCGTCCTGCCTTTCATCCTCCTGCAATAAAGGCATCTCTTGTTAGCGGCTCGCTGCTGGGCCGTGTTTCTCCATCAGGCTTGTGTAAAGCACCCCCAGAACCCGTTAGATAGAGACGTTCATTACACTCTTCTGCAAACCTTGGAGCCAGTGAGTGGACGGGAAGAGATTCATTATGTTCTGCAGAGGTTCCCAAGCCTGAGACCCCCGGATGGGAGGCAGCCAGAGGGAAAGAGAGCTCAAGCCGATGCCATGATTAGTCGGGGAAAAAAGTTGGGGCTGTAGCCCCAGGAGCTGCCACGGAGCTCATTGGATTTTTTTAACACTGGCCTCTGTATCACCATAGTGCTGAGCAATGTGGCTGGGACAGCCCCTGTGGGCCACATCTCTGAGCTTGGTGACAGAAAGCAGGGCTGGGGGAATCCCCACTTTTTCACTTTTTTTTTTTCTGTCTCTCCTTTTTCCCACTGCAAGCCCTTTGAGGTACCGGAATTTTTTTTCCACTGACGATGCCTTTTATTTCCATCCTTTCCCCTCCTTTTCCTTCCCAGCCCCAGGATAATAAATCCAGCCTGGCTGGATGGTTCAGCACATCCAGGGCTGGGGGTGTCCCACCAGGGGGGTCTCGCTCCCAGGGACTCAGCCCTTCCCCACCTCCACATCCCCTCCCCAGCAGCAGAGAGGCATTTACTGGGAAAAGCTCAACTGGGAACCCCTTTCCCAGCAGGTGTTTGTGAGCAGGTCATTGCCACCCTTCTCCTTTCCCTCCTGATGAATGCTCTGCTGTTCCAAGCCAGCATTGGTGGGTCTGTCAGAAAAATTAATTTTTTAATTAAAAACGTTTTTTGTTTTTTGTTTTTTTTTTTTTTGGTGGTGCTTTAATGTCTGGACCTGGAGTAATTATTAGTTGCTTCAGGGAGACTGTGCTTTAGAAAAATTGTTGGTGCTGCTGCAAAGGAATTTATCTGATTAACGTCAGCCTTCACACGTGGCTGTCGGAGGTGGGGGCGGGGGGGGAGGATGGACGAGGAGAGGAGTCCTGCTGCTCTCAAGCAGAACTGATTAATCATGGAAAACAAGGCAGGGCTCTGCAGGTGCTGATTTTCCACCTCGGAGGTGGGCTGGGAGGGGAGGAGAAGCTGGGAGAGCAGCGCAGGTCTCCCTTGCCATCCCCTCCCCTGCACGGACGTCACAGGACGTGGCTTGAGGGACCGAAGAGGTGAGGAGCGATGGGTTTGCCCCTTGCTGGAGTAAGGAGGTGGAAAAACACCCAAAGAGAGAGCGAGCAGAGCCTTGGGTGGTTCTCCTCCCCACACACCCCTCCTGGGGGGGACCGGAGGGGCTGGGGGATGCTCAGCGAGACCCCTTGCAGCCACTCGCATGGGGGATTTAGGCTTGCCTGGAGCCAAATCCCTCTCTCAGCAAAAGGCCAAAGGTTCCCTGAAGGAAGCAGCTTTTCCCCCCTAGCTCTTCCCTCCCGATTTCTCATTAGAGGCTTAGTCCTGTTCCTGAAGTGTAAGGGTTTAGATTCCTCCCAAAACTCCTGGCTCCGGAGGTTTTTTTGCTGTGCTGTTTTAATCCCCGTGGCCCCGGCTGCTCTGGATTTGGGCAAACCTGGCTGTGGGACATTAAACAGGGCACTGGAATGAGCTGAGAAAAGCAGCATCATTGGCAAGTGGAGAAAGTGGAGTGAAGGCACCAATTGTCTCCTGCATCCCCTTCGCCCCGGCAAGCACCTCGCAGTGATGGGGTACCCCGGGATGCCAAGGGGATGGAGGGATGCAGCAGGAGGAGGTTCTGGGCTGCCCGGAGGCAGGAGGGGGCCAAAAACTCAGGACCACCTTCCCCTTGCAGCACCCGTTTACCCCATTTCACCGTTAACATTATCAGCTGCTTCTCTAATGGGTTCTGCAGGCTCCAGGCAAATCCTACCCTTTGTGCTCAATTAACAGGCTATACCTTGGAGAGTGGGAGGTAATATAAATATTTTCCATGTAGTAATAGGACATTTTTTTATTATTTCCTTTTTTCTTTTTTTTTTTTTTTCTGTGGTGCTGTCATTATAATATTGATTTGACATCCAGGTGTCAGGAACAGCTGGATGGCAGAAAAAGTGGCAACTTTAATTCATTTTGCAGGCAGGGAAGGGGGGGGGGAAAGACTTTCCTCCAGGCTTTTCCCCCCCCACATTCCCTCTGCGATGCTCCATGTTCCACCCTGACAGGAACATTTATAAACTGCCACTGTGGGGAGTATTATTAACAGCTCGATTCCTTAAAGATGCAATTAATTATTCACCTGCTTCCAAATCAGTTTAAGCAGCTTCTAAGCTGCAGTGTAAATAAAACCTTCCCAACTCGCCTCTCCCCTTTCTCACGCGTACACACACGCACACACACACACATATCCCTGGTATTCATAAAGCTGAGCTATTTAAATTGAGCCAAACTAGCAGTTATTGTAAATTACTGCAGCTCCATTGGCTTCCTGGGCTCTCTGCTGAGTTATACCAGCCAGGATTTTAACTCATCCTTGTGGGGATGGCAACTGTCACTATTTTCTCATTTGCCGTATTTTTAGGCTATTTTTGCCTTGTTGCTGAATCCCTCCTGGTTTGTTGTGCTCCCCCCCCCCCCTTGGCCCAATCTCCCTTTTACCTGTTTGTTACCTAATAAATCATCCCCTAAATGATCCCCTCACTTAAGCATCAGCTCACATGCCTTTGTGGAGGTTTTTTTTCTCTTTTTTTTCCCCTTTTTGGAAATATGTTGATTAGGTCTCAGCTGATGGCTGCTTTCAAAGGAGAAAATACTGACTGTGCTCCAGGGCTCTGCAAGGAAAAAGCTGTGCCAGCCCTGGGAAAAGCTGATTTGGGGACCCAGGAGGGGGGGACAAGCTTCATCTTGGCTCTCCTCTGCCTTCTCTAGGTTTGGGTGGCCAAAGTGTGTTGAAATGGCTTTAGGATCACGGTGTTGGGTCCCTCGTGGTCCTGCTGAGTTAAATTTCTTGCGGTTAAGATTCTGGGCTGAAGTTCAGGTTTGGAAAACAGCAGGTATTTGGGCAGTTTGGTTGATTTAGGTTTGGAAAACGGCGGTTATTTGGGCAGAAAACGTTTTAGGAAGAGGTTTGGGCTTTTTTCTCTATTGGAAAGCTGAGAGCTGTGATGGATTTTAGTGTGAGAGGGCAGTGCTCCTGGAGCACCTTGTCATCACCTCCCCAGGGCTGAGGGGCAGCAGAGGGGTCATTACCAGCACCCCCACTGCGGCTCTGCCTGGCATGGGGAGGTGGGGACCCTCCTGCCCCTCACTTTCTCCCCTATGGCACAGCTCTCCACTCCTGAGTTGCTGGGGGCACCGCCGAATCTACTCAGCGTCTCGCCCTGCCAGCTCCGGTGGTCCTAACCAGGGAAAATCTGGAAACCCTGTGACAAGGGAGTGAGCACAAACACCCAGAGGATGCTCATCTCTATAAACAGACTCCAAAAAGCAAAAAAAAAAACAAAACCCAAAACAATATTAAAATAAATAACTGAATTGATAAAAATGCCCTTTCCTGTTGCAGGGTCTGTCTCCAGCGGGAGCACAGCTGCTGCCTCGTGTGCTCCAAACAGGCCAGGCCAAATCTTTGCATAGATTAGTCACTAACAATGGAGTTAATAACGATAATGGCACAAATGCCCTGTGCCTGCGTGAGATACACTTAGAAAAATCTACTAGCACCAGGTAATCACCGCATTTCATACCGTCAAAGAGATCAATCACGTTGAGAGCCCATTCATCAATCAGCTGTGCCGGGGGCTTAGCAGGCGGGCAGGGAAAGCAGGCAGCTTGCAGCGCCCCAAAAAAGCTGCTCCTGAGGGAAAAATGGGGGTCCCCTGGGGTTGGAGTGGGGCTGGGAAGGTGGTGGGCTTGTCTGGGGAGGTGTCAAAGCCCCAGCAGGCTCCAAACCCGGCCGGGTGCCCGGCAAAGCCTCCGCTCCCCTCTCCTCTTGAGGATGCTCCCCTCTCCCCGGCGGCTGGGTCTGACGGGGCTTCCTCTGATGGAGACAGATTGTTTGTTGCTGTTTCTCCATCTGGCTGGCATCACGTCTGTCTTCTCCCGTGTTATTTGTTGCCCGATTGCCACTTGTAACCCATCCTTTCTCCTTTGCTTTTCTACCGAAGAGATGTCCTCAGCCGCATGTCCCCAGAGCTACCCTCAGGACCCAGTACCAGGCGTGGGATCCCAGACCACTGGTACTGGAAATCCTTCCCTGGGGGGACTTTCTGCTCTGAAAAACAGGACCTTGCTCCAAAGAGCATCCATAAAGCGGCAGCCCTGGCAGCAGTGAGCCAGCAGGCAGGGAACGGGCAGCCATCCCACGGCAGCTCCGCTCCAGTGAGCAGCGGGAGGTGATGGAGAGCCTGTCCCCATCTGCGGTGACTCCTGGGGACGGACCCTGCCCGAGCTGGCAGCCACAGGGGCCAAGTACGGCCTCGGAGAAGGGATAACAAGAGGTTGCCAGCAGCGTGTTATGGGCAGCTTGGGCTCTGCAAATCCTGCTGAACAACTCTTCATGGCTGGTGCGCCAGCAAGGGGAGAGATCCTGGTCCTCCAGCCTCCCAGCTCCTCTCACCACCAAACCCCGTGGGAGCCAGGCACCCGGTGAGGGGTGGTCCTGGGGTGGGCAGCCACCACCCTGCCTGTGGTGAGCAGATCGGAGCTGGGAAAAGGGCCCTGGGTGAGGCCGGCTCCGAGGGCAAGGCTGTTGCTCCTGGTCTGTGTAAATCAGCTAGCTGAAGGCATGGGGAGACGGAGGGGATGCAGCCCTGGAGGTCACTCCACTGGCTTCTCTGGCCAGTGCTGGACCACCCCCTCTGGTGGCCCCGACCTGCTGGGCTCTAGCCTCTATGCTAGATGGGGGTGCAGCCTGGGCACCTCCTCAAGTAAATGGATTTCAGGTAGAGGACCATACCCCTTATTCTGAGTCTTGCAGCCACACGCTGCAAACCTCCCAGTGAAAAAGCAGCAAACCATCAAGTCTATCTCACCGCTCTGCCGAGTGAGAGGAAGTTGAAACACCCCTACAAGAAATGGCGATGCACCCCTGCCCACAGCCGAGACGGCGGCTCCAAGGGTTGGGCACTTGCTTGTGAGTTTTAACTTTGATATCTGGGTGAAGACCTCAGTTGATATGGCACGTTCATAATTCCCAAGGCAGACATTACTGCAGGGCACAGCCCATTGCCCTGGGCTCAGCAATGTGCTCTCCAGAGCTTGACCTGAACTTTCTCAAAGGCAGTTGAGCCTTCCTCACAGTGCCATGGCCAGCATCCTCCTCTTCCACAGCGTGGTACCCAGCTCCCTCAGCCAAGGATGCTGCAGGTGTTGCCCAGGAGGTAATAACACCTTTGCCCACACCACCACTCCAGGATGGGATCTAAGGGTGGTAGCAGGGCAGAGTGGACCCCTGGAACCCCTCATCTCTCTCTTCCCCTTTTCTTCTCCTGGCCCCTTCCCTTCTTTCTCCCGGCACCAAGCCTCTCTTCCTCCCCTCTCTTCCTTTTCCCCACTTCTGGGAGGCAGCTTGATTGCCTGGCTCCCTTCATTAGCGTGATACCTCCTGGAAAATTGGTAAACAGAGGCGTTATGAATGAGGTGTTGATTGCAATCAGCAGGGGAGAAGGGGGGCTGAGAGCGCTGGAGAGAGGTCGACGACGCTTCCCAATCACCCGGTGGTCCGGGGTGGCTGCTGGGGAGCGGATCCTCTCCAGCAGCCACTCGAGCGTCCCTCTGGGATGCTGCCCTTTTTCCCTCTTGGCAGAGCTGGATGTGGTCTGGGAGACCCCATTCTCGCTGCCGGGATGGGTGGGATGAGGAGGTGGATGCTGATGCCAGGGCGCACCCTGAGGCTCTCGGGGAAATAAGACCTTAAAGGGATAAGCATGATCTAAAGCACATCCTATTATTCATCTGGACAGGCTGCAATGGAGCTGATCCCATGCCCGTCTGGTCCCTTGGCACTACTGGAGGTGTTGTGGGGGGAGGCAGAGGGCATGGGGCCGGTGTCTGGCACCGCAGAGGGGGATTTGCCCGATTTCTGGCTTGTGGCAGGGTTAAGTTGATCAGGGGGGATCTGATCAACGCCTATAATCACTTAAAGGGTGGGTGTCAGGAGGATGGGGTCAGGCTTTTTTCACTGGTGCCCAGTGACAGGACAAGAGGAAACGGCCACAAACTTGAACATAAGAAGTTCCACCTAAACATGAGGAGGAACTTCTTTCCTGTGAGGGTGGCAGAGCCCTGGAAAAGGCTGCCCAGGGAGGTGGTGGAATCTCCATCTCTGGAGACATTCCAAACCCCACCTGGACACGTTCCTGTGGGACCTGCTCTGGGTGGCCCTGCTTTGGCAGGGGGTTGGACTAGATGATCTCCAGAGGTCCCTTCCAACCCCATGTGATTCTGCGAGTCTGTAAGTGGCTGAAACCACCCTCCCCAGGCCAGCTCCAGCGTTGGGTTAATGCTTCCTGGCTTCACCAGCACCTCAAAGTTTTCAACGTATTAGAGGTAACGACTTGCAGAGCCCAGGAAGAATTATCACCCTGGTTTGGGGTGGAAGTGAGAAGACGCTGGTGGTCCTCCACCAGCTGCAGCATCACCGGTGGCATGAGGAGTGTGGGGTCCCCTCCCCTCCCCTCCCCTCCCCTCCCCTGGGGGGCAAAGTGAGGATGGACAGCATGATGCCCATCGCACAGCCCAACACCCTGCTGCGTGTGGCAGCATCTGATTCATCCCGCTCCCAACCCTGGGCTGCTGCCAACACGCTCACCCAGAAGTGTCTGTCATTAAGCATCTATTTAGGCGTGTAGAAGGTGCCTAATTTGTCAAGGGTTCTGCCAACCCCCCGTGCCCTTGAAGTCAGTCGTTGCTGAAAGTACCTGATGCCTCCCAAAAAAGGGTCATGGGAGACTTGCAGCTGCTGCCCAGAAGAAATAGGTGGGGAAAGAGCCAGCCTGTGTGATGGGATGACTGCGTCCCTACTAGCATAGGGGGTATTGGGGGGTATCAGAGCCCCCCCTGGGTGTTTGGGAGCGATTCCTTGGCTGCATTCTGAGGCATTGCTGGGAAAACGCCGAGAGGGATGGAGAAGGCCCTCGGGGGAGCATCCCTGTTGCCACCCAGGCCAGCTCCCCGCTCCCAGCAAAGGTGGCCTTGGCTGGCAGGCGCCAAACTTCTTGCAAAGCCCTGCCTAGAAAAGGCAGCCGAAATAGGATCCCAGAGGATTATTCCCTAGAGGTCCTCGGCTGGAAACGTGAGCGTTGAGGATAAAGGCAGGGATTAGGGGAGGGCACCTGAAGATGGGGGCTCAGGCTGGGAGAGGCATCCCCTGCAGGAGGAGGCAAAACACCCGGCAGCATTTTTTGCTGCCGCACATCTGTTATTTGACCTTATAAAACTCTATTTGTGGAGGTGGTTGTTATTTTTCGTTAAATCTTTTAATCTAAAATCCCATTAGGCTCAGCAGCGTGTTCATTTGCGAGCAGAAGCAAAACAGTTCGGTATTTGCTCATTCCTGTATCTTCCTCGCTTCAAACAGATGTAATAAAGTATTTTCTCTTTCCCGCTTGTTTCCCTTTGTGGTTTGGCTTTTTTTAGGAGCCTTCGAGGCCGTTCAGCCTGCTTTCCCCCCCTCCCAGCGCTGCGTGCCGCTTCTAGCTCTGCTGCTTTCTGGTCTGTTGGAATCAAATAAAATTCACATGATGTCCTCCGGAGCGGGGACTTTTCTCCTGCCCGGCTGTGCCAGCGGGGTTAAACCAGCCCCGCCGTTTCCAGATCACAATGTCCAGCCTTAGAATAAAACAGCATTAAAAGATACACCCAGGGGGTGTTTTTGCAAAACCCTGGGTGAGGAGAGCAAAGCCTGCATCCCCCATCTCTGCTGGGCAGCAGCAGCCCGTGGTGGGGACAGCCTGGTCCCGGGGAGGCACCGTGGTGGCCCTTTGCAGTGGTTTTCTTCCCTCCTCAGTCTCTGCCGTCTTTATTTCAGGAATCACTTAAAAACAGGCTTTAAATAATTCACCGGGAGCATACGGCTGTCCCACCCTAACTGATTCGTCACAACTTTCCTCGACTTCAATAATTCACTTTCCCTCTAGGAGCCGATGTGCTTTCCTTGTATGTGGGTTTGCTGCCGAGAACAGCCGGCTCCCGGACCAAATCTCTTCACCGGGAGGAGAAAAAGGGGGTTTAAGGCCAGATGCCTTTAATTTAAGAGATGTTAACTTTCAAGAGGGGCATTGTTTTTACCCCAGAAAATCTAGCTCCTTGTTGCAAGCCTTGGTCCGAGGTCACCCCAGCAGCAGCGGGTGCTGGTCCTGCAGCCCCCTCCTTGGCATGAGGCTTTTGAGCTGCAGCACCATCGAGCTCTGGGTGGCTCAGCATCCACCCCCTGAGAGCATCCCAGACCCCCAACCATGGGGGATGTGCCCCAGCCCCACTGCTCCTGCTGGCCGGGATCCACATCCCACCTCAACATCCCTTAGGAGGTGCCTGGGCTTGTGTTTTCCCCCAGCAAATGAAATCAGCATGGGTTAATTAGCCAGCGATGGCCAGTAACAGCTAATAAGAGTGAGAACGAGAGCAGCAACAAGCCGTGGGGATTTGGCAGCCTCTCCACTCAGGCCCTGCTTATCTGGGTAAATTAGGGTTTAATTTAAAGGAAGTACAAAGGCTCCTATTGCTGGGTATCGACAGGGCTGTGCCTGAGAATGTACAAGACACACGGGGGAGAGGCTAAAATATGTAACGTACATGCTCCCTACGATGGTGTTTCTGCTGCGGGGCTGTTTTCTCGCAGCGGCAAGCGATGTGTAACAAGGAACCGCGGCCACGAGTAGCCAGCAAACTCCTGGGAGGGAAGCCCGGGTACCCCGATGGATCCCCCCATCCTGCAAACGCCGGGGCACGTGTCCCTGCGCTGTGAGGTAGGTGACGGTGAAGATGCTCGGGTGCCCACGTTAAGAGCGCGGCTTGTGGGGAAAGGGCTTACTCTTCTGCTGCTAAGTGCGGTGAATTTAATTTTCCTCACAATGGCACTTCAGCGTTACAAGGCGCTCCAGAAAAAAAAAAAAAACAAAAAAAACCAGAGAGGGCCTGAAGCGAAATGCAGGCGAGTCAATTGAAGTTAACTTCCCCGGGCACGGGGCCAGGCCCCTCTTTAGAGGCTATTTTCCCAAATAGGCGGCGGATTGCCTGCAAAAAATGTGCATTTTCGGTCGCTTTTCATTCGGCTGCCTGGAGCCAGCCTGAGCCCAAGTGTGCCCAAAGGCTCCTGAAAGCCTGTGTTTGCGGGGGGGGGGGGGGGGACGACCTTCAAGGAGCCAGCCTTATTTCCCACCCTGGATCTCTTGGAGGAACCTCAAGAGTGCTATAGGGGCACTATAGGGGCTACCCTGCCCTCTTCCACCTGAGGAGGACTCGGGGGGGCAGGCTGGCTGGAGGAAGGTGGGGGGATGCCTTGCAGCCCCCATGATGTGGGCTTTGCAAGCGGGCAAGGCAAAGACCCCCCCAATACCTGCGACAGAGGGGTCCCCAAGGCTGAGGGATCCACGAGGGGTGGCATGGCCAGGAAGGGAGGCGCCAGGAGAGCTTGGATTTTAGGACCAGTGGGTCTGGGCAGGTTCACAACAGGTTGGGGTTGAGCTGAACTTGACTCCGGGGTGGCTCAAGGCTCTGGGACCAAGAAGGCAGAGCATCCCCTTAGGGGTTTCTCACCCCTCAGGCTGCACTTCGCACACTATAACAGGGGGCAGAAGAGGTTTACACAGATTTTCTCCCTCTTTTCCCACTCTCCCTCTGTCCCCCCCATCCGGTGCTGTGGCTCCTGATAGCTGCTGTCTGTCTAATAGCATTATAGCCTATGGGGGGAAGGAAACCACTGCTTTGGCATCTAGCAAAAGATGCCCTACAACAACTAATTAGCCACCTGACTTGCTCCTCAACCTCCCGTGACACTCCAGGATTTTTCACGCCATTTTGGCTCTACTAACGAGCAGATCTGTTCCAGGCTGCGGCCCCAGCACCGGACCTGGGGCTCCAGCAACGAGCTTGTGTCCAGCCATCCTGAGGGGATGCTCTGCCTCTTCTCTCGTGTTCATCCTTCTCTTTGCCGTCATTCTTTTTTTTTTTTTTATTCGCAGGCGCTCCTTCTGGCCTACTTGCATCCAGTTCATTTTCCTTTTCTTAAATAAAACCTGACTCCGGGCCTTATTTGGTAAACAGAGCTGGGAGAAGCTGGGCTCGCTCTTTCTTCTCCTGACAAGCCTTTCAGGTTGGGGGAGATGAGATGGAAAGAGAGACAGATGAATAGGATGCAAAAGCAGGGAAGAAAAAAATAAACATGAGATAAAGGGAGTGCGGGAGGGAAAGAAAAATGAGGCAGATCCGTAGCTGTGGTGGCGAAGTGGAGTAAAAGCAAGGGTTTTTTTTCTGGGGGGGAACCTACTAAACCCCAGCCCCTGCATGTGAAGCAAGGGGAGCAAACTGGGAATGTGCTGGTATAGTATGGGCAGTGCTTGGCATCCCTCCCCAGCTCCTCCTGGCTGTGGCTGCGTGGGGATTTGGGGAGAGGTGAAGGATGTGTCCACCTCTTCATTCTGGAGCTCCTCTTGCCTCCCATAACAAATTTTTGCCCGGGGTGTGGGTTGTCCATGCGAGCAGCCAGGGAGGGGGAGCTTTAACCTGCCTCTCTCTCCAGCTGCCAAACGCTGTAAATATCTGGGGGGTGGTTAATGCTGGGAAAAATGGAGGTGTTTTAAACACAGCCCAGAGCCAAACCCACCCCTGGTGGGGCTCATAAATATCCCCTTTGTGTGTCTCCTCTGTCAGAAGGCAGCGCTCAAAGAGAACAAAAGCCAAAGACAACGTGGGGCGGCTTCAGCATCTCTGGTGCATCCCTATCCCTTTGCAGGGCACATTTAATAGCAAATGAGGAGTAAAACCCGATGAGCTGGGGGGGGGGAACTGGTGGCACGGGGGTGTTGGCTGGGCACAGGGAGCCTGGCACCGAGATGGAGAGGTTGGGAGCCGGCACAAGAGGCTCCTGAAGGGCTCGGCGTGGAAATCATTGTTTTTCCTATTATTTCTCCATTTTCAGCAGGCTGAGTAGCACTGAACATCTGCCTGAAGGCAAGTAACCTGGCCCAGCTCTTGAAACCACCGGCTTCATTGGCAGCAAATGAAGTCCTCGGTTCAAGAGAGAAAGTGAGGGCTAAAGCGCTAAAATTATCCGTGCTGGAAGCGGGAGAGAGTGAATGCTGTGAAACAGGGCATGCGACGGGGAAAACAGGTGGTTGCTGGCACTGAGCAAACCCCGGGCATCGCCGGGGTAATTTCTCCTCTATATCAATGGTCCCACCAGCCCTAAAATCAAAAGACCCTTGGCGTGGCCGCTCCCACAAGAAGGGAAGGTGGAAGCCCCATCCAGAGGCAGGCATCGGTGGCATGGCTCTGCCCCAGTTGTGATTTTTTTGCTTTTAATAAGCTGAATTCTCGGCTGGACCCAGCAGAAAAATCAATAGGGGGACTTGAAAAAGCAGTCAAAATACGTGGAGCTAAATTGGCCACCCCGCAGGCTGCCGTGCGGCTTCTCGGGTGTCCTGATGTGCAGCCGCACCGAAAAGGAGGGGAAAAATATGACGATTTCAAAAATCCTTTGAAATCATCGCCTGAGACTATTGAAGTTTCCTCAAATACTAGGGGAGGATCCAGAAGGGCTTTTTGAAAAGTTGGTGGTAGAGGTCGGAGGAGTGAGGGAAGCCACCTTCCCACTGCTGAAGGCATCTGGGGAGGGTTGGGGTGGTTTTTTCCCTTCCCCAGTTAGACCTGAAGGATGCCCTGCCACTCCACCTGCAGCGGCCTTATCTGCAAAGCAGCGTATCAGCTCTAGCAGAAAGTCTCTCTTCAAAGCCACTTTAATTCCATCCTTTTAGATCTGCCTTTTCAAGCGCAGCCCCAGCCGCATCCATCTGCCCTTACAATAGGGACGGTGTCCTGAATTGCTTTATTTTTGGCAGCTTCGCCTTCAGCTCCTCCGTGGCTGGGAGATGCTGGCCCCCTCCCCGCGGCTGCCGGGGATGCTGTGACACCGTTGGGTTTGGGGACAGCTATTTTGGTCCTCGGTGCCTCATCTGCCGGCAGATGCAGGACAGACGGACGCTGGAGGCACCTCCTGAAGTCGTGCATGCCTGTTCATGAGTTGTTAACAACTTGGGGCTTCTTCTGGTTCATACCCAGGTGCCTGCAGGGACAATCCTGTATCCCACCCAGCATCCACCCCGGGGTACACCCGGGACAGGGCTGGCCTTTTAACAGTGGCTGCTTGGGGCTGGGAAAGGCACGGGGAGCCCAGCCCTGAGTTTTTCATGGCTGGGAAGCTCTTTCACAGCTAGAGAAGAAAAGTGGGGAAAAATATAAAGAAACAATTTCCTTCTAACATTTCTCTTTTTTTTTTTTTTTTTCAGTGTGAGCCCTTCCAGGAGGAGGTCTTTAAAATTAATAATGTTCTGTCTTTTTTTTTTTTTCTTCTCTATTCCCATGACTCCTGGTTTAAATTAATGAAATGTCAAACACTATTAAATTCCGATGGTGTGTTTGTGATAACAAAGGGACTGATTTCCAGCCAGTTTACAACTCTGATCTACTCTTCCCCCTCCCCCCTCTTTTTTACCTCTCATTAAAACTCCCTTTATTACATTTACTCTTTCAGCGGCTCCCTCTGATTTCCACCTTTTGTGGTCCAAGGCTGGGGAAAGCCTTTTCGTTGAGCAGATTTTAAGGTTGATTTTGGTTTTTTTTTTTTTTAGCCTTCTAGTATTTTCCTCCACCATCTGCTCTGGTTGGAGGTGACAGCCCCTGCCACAGTGTTCTGCTGGGAGCTGATGGGTGCTCCTAGAGAACCCACAGGCCCTAAAGCCCCAACACCATTCCCTTCTTTTCTCTCTTCCTTTATTCCTTCTGTACTCGGCACGGGAGGCATCAGGGACAGACCCTGCCAGGGGGATGTGGATGGCAGGGGGGATGCCAAGCTGGGTTTTCCCCAGTGGTGGCATGGTGGAAAAAACAAAAAGTCTTCTGATGGCCACAAACTGCCTTTGGAAAGACCTTCTCTGGGGAAGGGCACCCCAAATGACTGAGCTATGACTGGAGGCAGCCCCTTGCTTCGCTCACTCCCCTGGCAAGGTCGTGCGGCGAGGGTTGTACAACCACAGTGCTCCCAGAGGGATGATTTAGGGAAGGACAAATGGATAGACTTGTAGATGGGCCCATCCTTAAGGGACGGGCGACAAGGTGCTCCTGCTGATGGCATCATCAATCATCTGGCAGGCCGGACTCTCCCGCACGCTGGAAGAGCTCGAAGGGTTAATCTGTAATTTAGGACTCAACACCAAAGATACAGTCGTTGGGAGAGAAGAAAGACCTGTCGAAGGCTTTGGGAAATAATTTGCCTTGGCACTTCCTTATAAGACTGAATTGATTTTTGCTGGGCTGTGTCAGGCTGAATTATGAATGGGGGAAAGCAGGGCTGGCTCGCCCAGAGGTGACGGTGTGATAATTAGAGGCATGTGCAGAGGGGGCTTGGGGGGCTGCCCCCTCCCAGCAGTTCCCACACGAACCTGGAACCACAGCGTTGTCATCTCCAGAGCCTTGGAGAGGTGAGTTTGCTCCAGCCTGGACACAGAGATGGTCCCCATGTCCTGCTCCCCAGAGTGGGCCAAGAGAAGACTTTCCTGGGCCATCTCCTCTCCCCACCAGCCGGCAAAGCAGCCGATGCTGGTTGCTGAAGCACAAAGCGAAGCATTGCGATGGCCCTGGGAGGAGGTGGGACGGCGTGCAAGATGCGATCCCACCACCCTACCCTTAGTCCTGCCCTGCCCACTGCATCCCACTGCATCCCACAGCCCTGCTGGGAAAGGGCAGCTTTCCCAGCCGCGCTCCTGCCCTTCGCCCCGGCCTCAAGAGCTGCTGGCGCTGCCTCGCTGCCCACATCCAGCTCCATCTGCCCAGCTCTGCCCCCCAAGCGCTTTATCGATCGGGCCCCGCTCCACGCTGCTTTCCAAGGAGCAGCCTTTCCCGCAGGCTCCTGGGAATCGTAGTGCGGGGAAAGCCGGCGGCCAGGAATGGGGGTCGGGGCAGGCTCTCAGCTCGCCACCAGCCTGACCCCTGCAGCTCCCCTTGGCCCAGCCAGCGCCAGAGCTGGTCCCCAGCACCCCGGGGGATGATGCCCTGTCTGCCTCCCGCTTGGGCTGAGCATCCTGCCTTGCGCGCAGCTTGGCTCTCCTTTGCCAGCTGGAGGGCAGGCAGGGGGAAGAAAACGAGGTCTGGGCTTCTTTTCTGCCCCCACTCTTTCATTTGTGATCCATTGTGAACCAGCTCCGGCTCCTCAGTAAGACCTGGGAACAACAATCCCTGAATAAGAGCGAGCCCTTTAGAAAAGCCTCGCCTAATTGCAGAGGCTTCCCAAACAAAGGGGCTCAGACTGTCTGCATCCTCCCCTGCCCCTCTTTTCCAGCAAATCCACCCCAAAGCACGGCCGGTTCGTTAAGCTGTCCGCTCTGTAATCACGCCTAACCCGCTAATAAGTGCCGAGCTCATCCAGCTGGGCACGGCATCCCCCCCGTTCCTGGGAGGATGGAAATGCCCTGCTCCCCAGGGAAATAGGCAGGCACGGAGAGGAGGCGGCTGTGGCATGGCACATCCAGCTCCCGGGGCTGGCGGGGAGGGACAAGGGGGGTCCCCCAGCCCTGTCATCTCCCAGGGCTGTGGCTCAGCTTCCCCCCTCCCCCCCCCCCAGGTAATTGTGCATGGAAATGGTTTCCCATTTCTCTGCTCAATCGTCCTGTTTGCTGTCACAGCCCGACGTTTTGCATGTGCAATTACCCGTCCCTGCCCATATCCGTGGGCACGCTCAGGTGTCGGCCGCCAGCCCTCGGCAGCCACCTCGCTCTGTGCCTCGGCTCTAATAGCAGTCAAGCAGAAGCCATTTTCCATACGAAGCTGCGGGACCTACGGGGTAAATAAACGGGTTTGAAAGCCTTGCGGTGTAACGAGCTAATTTAAAACCTGCCTTCTCTTCTGGTATATTAATTTACTGGGTATTATGTTTAATCTTTCACTTAGTGGGGTTTCATCGGCTTCTATCTCCCGTTCCCCCTCTGGCAGCTCTCTGGGAGGCTCTGCCTTCGGCAGGAGATGGAGGAAGCCAGGCAAGGGCTGGAGAGGGGGGACCAGACCCGGGCCTGAAGGAACTGCTGGGTCCCACAGGAGCCCTGGGTGGCACCTCCTGGTCTTCTGCTCTCATGGGTGCCCCATGGGCAGGTGCAGATCAATCCCTCCTCTATCAGGAATAGAGATCACCACCAGGTTTCCCTGGTGCCGTTAACCAAGGTGCTAATCACTTTAACCAACTGGGAGGGCATCAGGGGGAATTAATCAGCTCTAATCAGGACAATGATAGCTGATGAGGCAGCTGGGGGTGGAAGCTAACGATCGGGTTGTGCTCAGCTCCCAGCGCCTGATTTAACTACCTGTCTGCCCCTGGCTATGGGGTGTACCCAGCTCTGGAGATCCCAGACCCAACACTGAGCTGGGGGGACCTTGAGCCACCACCCTCTGTGTCCTCTACCCAGCTGCAGCTCCAGTCCCAGCCCCTGCTTTGCCAACCTGTGGAGGAGACAAAAATTTGGCTTCTTGAGTGTGATCCTGCCTGAGGATCCACCACACTGGTCCTGCTCCCATCCTCCTGCTCCCAGCAGCCATGAAGCCTCAGGGCTGAGCGGATGGCACTTCACATGAGCCCCTCTCTGGAAGGACACAGAAGAGCAGTGCAATGAACAAAAGGCCAGAGCAAGTGGGAAAAGCAGGACAGAGGTGGCATCATCAGGTTCTCAGTGCTCCTTGGACGATGCTCGTGCTGAGGTGGTGCGAGCTGAGTCGGACAAGGGAGACACGGATCCCCCATGCACCTTTGTGTCCCCAGTCCTGCTGAAGGTGGCATGAGCTGGGGCTTTGTGTCACCTCGTTAACCAGGCTGCGATGAAACCCTGTGCCCACGGCTGGTCCGGATCCCTGCCAGAGTGCCCGCTGGTCCAGTTGACAAAAATCCAGAGGGTGTGATGCTGCAGGCAGCGATGGGAAGCGGGGAGGGAGGGAGGCAGGCAGGCAGCAGCCCTGTGACGGTGCAGTGGGTGCCAGAAAGCGTGGCAGGAAGGTCTTGCAGCAGCAGGAGACCTCGCCCGCAGCATCCCTTGCCATTTCCATCACCTGTCTCCAAGGAGGAGGATTAGACTAAACCGTCTCAGAGAAGGGCTGATGGATGACCTGGAAGAGAGAGAGAGATGACTGTGGGGCTTACTGAAGCGAGGGCTGACCTGAGAAACTGTCCCTGGGGCCATGGTGGCAGGGTGGGCTAACACACAGGAGAGGAAGACGGGAAATTAGTGGGCAAAGTGTGTGGGTCAGGGCCCCGGGGCCGCATCCAGCCCACGCAGAACAGAATCAGGGGCAGGAGGTTTGTTCTGTGCCCGGCTGCCTCTTCGGTGCCAGGGGAGCATCACAAGCAGCTGCTGCTGGGAACATCCCCCTCCCTCCCCTCTCGCTAACGAACGTAGGTGAAACTTGCTGTGCCATGACTTTAATCAGCAAAGAAAACTGCAAAGCCTTTTTTTTTTTTTTAATTATTTTTTCCTGCCTTTTTCTTTTTTTTTTTTTCCTTTCCCCACCTGCTGAATTCAGCGCCGAACGCGAACCAGGCGGCGCTCGGGCTTGGCTGAGAGCCCGCTTTCCCTGCGAAGGCAGGGAGCCAGCCTCTCCTGCACGTGGAGCCTCCCGGGATAATCCATGCCGTGCTGGGATCAGCCCCTTGCCTTTCACACCCTGCACGTTAACCCACAGAGCTTAAAGGGTCTTAAAGTCAGCCTGTACGGCTCCTCTGAGCACCCGGCTGAGGAGCTCAACCCGTGATGGGGAGTGGGACCAGCCCATAGCACCCATGGGTGCTACGAAGGCATAAGGTGGCCAATGGCATCCTGGGGTGCATCAAGAAGACTGTGACCAGCAGGTGGAGAGGAGTCATCCTGCCAGTCTACTCTGCCCTGGGGAGGCCCCATCCGGAGCACTAGGTCCAGTTCTGGGCTCCCCAGTCCCAGAAGGCCAGGGAACTGCTGGAGAGGGGACAGCAGAGGGCTACAAAGATGATGAGGGGCCTGGAGCATCTCTCTGATGAGGAGAGGCTGAGGGACTTGGGTCTTTTTAGTCTGGAGAAGAGAAGGCTGAGGGGGGATCTGATCAACGCCTATAAATACTTCAAGGGTGGGTGTCAGGAGGATGGGGCCAGGCTTTTTTCAGTGGTGCCCAGGGACAGGACAAGAGGAAATGGGCACAAACTTCAACATAAGAAGTTCCACCTAAACATGAGGAGGAACTTCTTTCCTGTGAGGGTGGCAGAGCCCTGGCAGAGGCTGCCCAGGGAGGTGGTGGAGTCTCCTTCTCTGGAGACATTCAAACCCCACCTGGACACGTTCCTGTGGGACCTGCTCTGGGTGGCCCTGCTTTGGCAGGGGGTTGGACTAGATGATCTCCAGAGGTCCCTTCCAACCCCATGTGATTCTGTGATTCTGGGTGGCCGGGCAGGGTGGCTCTGGCCACGGCACTGGGCTGGAGGGCAAGGACATGCCGTGGTGACCTTGGGAGCCCGCAGTAAGCGCTGCCGTGTGTGTGCCCATGCTTGCAGCTCCGGGGAGCTGGTGGTTACATTAGTCTGTGGCCGTCATGCCAGGCAGCCGGGGAAGGGATGCAGGGGTCAGCATCCCAGAGCCCCACGTGCCTGGGGGGTGGTGGAGCGGTACCCCCGGGCTCACACCTATGGGTCCGTCAGCGTGGCGGGAGTAATTTGCGGCTCCATTAGCAGTTGGGAGTCAGCACAGCGGCCCCGCAATGTGTCCGTTTGATAAGAGGCAAGTTCCACTGAATAATGAGCAGTAATTGGATTTCAGGGTTAACCAGCTTGCAGCAAAAATAGAAAAGAACGGAGAGCCATTGGATATTTCTGTTCTGGCTCATCAGACACTGGAGGTTTATCTCTGCTGAGAATAGCACAGGAGAGGTAAAGTTATTAGTGACCATCAGAGCATGGTGATACCATCTCCCTCTTGTGTTTAGTGGGATGAGTCTGTGCGTCCTCTGTGAGTTTCATTTAAGGCTAGAGGAGTTGATAACCCCCCGCGGGAGCCCTCGGCACGTACACCATCGCAGTGCAGTGGAGAGGAGAGGAATCAGCCCTCTTTAGTATGCAGGAGCACCCCACCTCTCCGCTGCCGGGGAAGGGGGGAGCGGGCAGCCCAGGGAGTGGGCTGGGAGGGCCAGCGGCTGGTGGACACACTCGGGAGGGACGAGGCAAGGTGTCCCACTGGCATCACCTCGCTCAGGTGACAGCCTGGCACAGGGAAGGCTCCTCGTGCGTGGATCTGCGGTGGCTCGCTTCAGGGTGGCATCCCTGGAGGTGGAGTGGGTGCTGGTGGCCGTGCCGGGCACTGGGAGATGCTACTGGAAGCACCACACGCTGCCACTGTGGCCCGTCTCCCAGCAAGATTAATTCAGGGCTGGAAACGGTGTGGGTTATTAGCGTGGGGGGGTGGGAGGGAGAATGGAGAGCCCATCTTATAAGATGAGACTGAAAGCACTTGGCTTGTTTAGCCCAGCAAAGGGAAGGGAACGCAGGGCTATGATTACTCTACATAAATATATCAAGCAAGTAAACACCAGGTAGAGAAAGGAAGCATTTAAGCTAAAAGACTGTGCTGGCGCTAGAACAAATAGGTTTAAACTGGCTAATGTAGGCTGGAAAATTAGGAGGCAGTTTTTAACCATGGGAGTTGCGAGACAGTTTTTTAGCCATGGGAAGCAGAGGAAGAAAAATACCTCATTGCTTTCCAAATGGAGCTGGACCAGCACACGAAGGGAGCAGAAACCCGGCTGCCTGCAACTGCAGGGGCCTGAAGTGGGAGCCGGCAGGGTCCTGCCTGCTCCAAGGTTCCTTCCAGGATGTGCCCGGCACATCGTTGCACTGCCAGCATCTCCTGAGGTCCCCAATCCCATAGGGCAGGGAGCATCCTTCCCACAAGCAGGGATGGCCGATGCCAGCCTCCCTCCGACCTGGAAATGGCACACAGCTGGGCCACCAACTCCGGATTTCACCTCCTGCATGAAATTATTCTGAATTCCCTGTGTATTCTAGGGCCTGCTTAAAGGATGAGTGAAGAATCTGCTGATGAGGACTCTAATCAGTTTTGAGAGCAGGTAATTTCTCAGCTAGAGATCATCTCCAAACAGGAAATCAGATTCAGAAGATAGCTGCTTTATGCAGCACATCATGGTGGACTAGAGCAAAGCTTGTTGTAATAATAAGCAGAGCTGGAATAAGAAGATTCATTACTGATATTATGCATTAATTACTTCACGATCCTCCTACCAGGTGGGTTTTCCTATCTCACTTATCTCTAGTGTTAATGGAATAGGAATAATTCCAGACAGAATCCTGGCACCTGGGCAGATTTTTTTGGACCTTCCACCTCCTTCCCGAAACTGGAGGAAAGCCGCTGCCTGCCTTCAGCGCGCCTGGAGCCTGGCACCATGCCTGGGGACCGGGGTAAGGCACGCAAGCCTCTGATGGAAGCGACCACTGGATGGAGCCTCAAAGGTCATTAACGGTACCCGCTGCTGCCCAGGTAAGGAGGGATTGCTGCCCGTGTTCCTGCTGCAGAGCCGGGGCTGGGCAGCGGTGCCCACCTCCATCCCCAACTGCCCAGGAACGGAGCTGCCTCCACCTCCTGTCCCCCAGCGCCGCCTGTGCCCTTGCTGCGGTGGCTGTAGTTTCCTGGGGGCAGGGGGGCCACCCTCCCGGTGGGTGCGCAGCATCCGCTTGGGATGCTCCCCAAAACCTCACCGAACACGCCGTTTCACAGCAAAGAGACAGAGAGAACGTAAACCGTGCCAAGAGAATTCCAGTTTTTTGAGGCACGGACCTGCAAGCCTCAGCTCCTGCTTGAGTAAGGATGAGGATAATATTGGCAGGAGAACAGGAAAACATCTGATGGTATCTGAAGCAAGAGGGTGGCAGGTTTGCAGTGGAGGGGGGGCTTGCATCATGGCTTGTGGATAAGGAGCCCAGTGCCTCCCCCCACCCAGCCCTGGGAAAGGAAGGAGACGAAGGGGGATAAGATTAGACCTGGGAACAGGACGCTGCACGATCCCATCGCCTTGCAGACTGGCAGCCAAGCCCCCCAAATGCCGCGCCAGCGGTGGGTTTTAGGGACGAGTGCGTGAACGCGCTCACAAAAACGTGCCTGCGGAGAGGGGCGGGGGGGCCACCCGGGGAGGGGGCTCTGCCGTAGCTTCCTACGCCTTTCCGCAAGGATTAGCGTCTCCTGTGCTGGGCGTAGAGAGAGGGGCACCACAGGCGTGCAGGAGGTGGTGGAAGTTAGTCCTGCAGAGAAATGGCTGAGGATGCTCCTGCAAGGCCGGGGTTGGGGTTGGGGGGGGAAGCTGTTTGGGCATGGGGGCGCAGCAGGGAAGCAAGGAGAGGGGTTTCCTCTGGAATTTTCAGCACAAAAACTCTTCCTCCGGAGTTTTTAGCGTGACCTGAGCACCGAGGAAGGCTGCGGCTTCCCTCAGACACTGCTGAGTTGTCCTACGGATCAGATCTTCCTCGGGAAGCCCCTCTGGCAAGGCAGGGGCTGTCCCAGTGTCCCCACGACCGCAAGCGGGAGCGGGGTTCCCTGGGAAAGCGTGGGGCAGCGGGTAACAACAGCCAGCTCTTCCCTCCCTAGGGATCCAGGAACATTTCCCCCCCTCCACCACTCCACCAGGCTGTTGGGGGGGGGAGGTGGGGGGTGAGGGGGGGGTCTCTCCTCGTCCCGCACTAAAGAGGTGTTTTTTTTGGGGGGGGGGTCAGCATAAAGCACTAGGGACATGGCTGAGCCCTGACAGCTCGATGCACTGATGGTTGCAAAAGCATCATCTGATGAAGCCATCAGTGTGTTGAGCTGTCGGGGCTCAGCCTCATTGCATGCCCGGCACCTCGTGGAGCCCAAAGGGATGACAGGCATCCCCGGGGGGGGGATACCATACACCCCAAGGGGGGGGGATGTGTGTGTATCAAGCAACCCCCTTCCTGGGCTAGCAATGCGAGCGCTCTCTCTTTAAAGCAATCCCGGCCGCGATTTGTCACCGGGGCTGGGCGAGGAGGGTGAGCGGGGAGGCGGGGGCGAGCGGGGAGGGGGGGGGGGGCGTTTCGGTGCGGCGGCGGCGGCGGCTGCTGCGGGAGGTGCCCGGTGCGGCGGCGGCGGCGGGGAGCGGAGCCAGCCGCAAGCCCCGGGGTATGCCCTCGCCCCTTCCCCCGCTGCCGCTGGAGCGGGGTGTGGGTAAGGAGGAGCGGAGGAGGGCTGGAAGGGAGCGGAGAGCGGCGGGGAGCGGGGCGAAGGAGCCCGGCCGAGAGGCGGAGGATGCGCCGAGCCCCGCGGAGCCCAGCCCAGCAGCGACGCGGCGCTTCTCGCCCGGCCGCCGCCCGAGGAGGTAACGGCGGGGGGGGGGA
>QJSC01020465.1:1748178-1770140 GCA_003697955.1 Calidris pygmaea | reverse complement strand
GTGCGATGGGAGCTGGTCCCCACCTTGGGCAGCTGAAGAGGGGAGCTAGAGGAGATGAGAAGGGTGCCAGGACCATCACGGCTGGACCTCTAGGGACCGAAGGCTCAGCGATGGACGATACCCTGGGTTTAGCAACACTGGTGGGTTCTATTCGATCCCGGGCATTTGATTTCCAGCACATCGTTTGCTAGATGACCTGCCCCGCCGGGGAAGCTGGACTTACATCTTGCTCAGCTCCTCTGCCAAATTAGGGCAAATTGCAAAGCTGTCCCCCTGTCCACGTCTCCATTGAGAAACTGAGTCTCATCTCATGTTCCTCGACTCGTAAAGGAGCACCCCACCAACAAGAGCGACCCGAGGGCCCTGGGGCTCTCCTTTTATCTGCTGCGCCGCTAACAGAGGAGAGAGAGGGGTTTAATTATCCTCAAGTGTCAGTTCAAGATAAATCTGCTGGGACACAGCTCTTGGCAGGTGCGAAATAACAGGACGTTTTCATGCATGGGAGGCTGAGCTGAGAACAGTTCAGTGGTTTAATTGGCGGCTCCTAGGAAGGGTTCACATCAGGGTATGGAAAATGGGACGGTGCAGGCTCCAGCAGCAATCCGGGTGCTCCAGCTGTGGCAGAGGGAAGATGGATGCTGGGGGCTCGGAGCTTTCTCTGGGTGCCTTGCTTTGGGGGGCTCGGTGCAGAGTGGGTGCTCTGGGCTGGTAGCACAACCTCAGGTCGGTGCTGTCCTCCGAGGGGCTGATGCTTTTCCGGCGGCGTTTCGTTTCTGCCCATCTTTTCAGTCGGTTCCCGAGGGAGTCCTTGGGAGGCCAGCGGGAGACATGCCCTGTTTTATGGGGTGCCCAGGGGGGGCTGGGGATGAGGGAATTGCTTCCTCCAGAAGCAGGGCACTCTGGAGCCATCTTCCAGGCGTGCAAGGTGGGGTGGCCTCTGGGTTTATCCAACAGTGTCTCTTCCCTCCTCCTGCCAAAAAACCCTGAAAAGCTTTACAGGAGCTCTCGAGATAAGCGTTTGAAGAGTTTCAGTTCTCTCCAACTCCATGGGGAGAAGCCTCTTCCCTCTCCGAACGGCTGCAGCTGGGGAGCTCGGCGCCCACGGGGGGATGTCTCTGCCCTGATGGGGCTGCAGTGCTGGGATGCATCTGTCTCCTTGTCTTCCATCTCGCCTACACCGTGGCTGTTGGCCCCTGGGGCTGGATTCAGATCTGAGAGAAAAAGCTCCTCCGTACAGTCCTCCAGCTGTGGCATCCCACCACGGCCATGTCGCTGCCACGAAATGAGGCTTCTCTGCAGCCAGACCCTGTAACGTGATGGTCTGGGGGACACCAGTGGGAAGAAGAAAGGTGTCATATTTTATCTTATTATTCATCCCAACGTGCCGAGCTCTTCTCTGCCCTTAGCCTTCGCAGGGGTGGTGTGGGACAGATGTTTCAAAGCTACGGTATGTGTTCCCCCCCATCCCTGCTGACTCGTGGAGGGGATATGGATACGAGGAGCTGGTGCTGCTGCTGCTTTTCTGGTGCTGTTATGGTAGTTAAATTCCTTGTTTTAGGGTCCAAGATAGGGACTTGGCGGTATTTTGTCTCGGAACCAGGCGGAAGAAGTCGGCCCTCGTGTAGTTCCCACCCGTGTAACTGCAGCTGGTGTTAGAGCTCTGGGGTCGGTCCCCTCTCATCCCTCCTGACCACCATCAGTTCTGGCCCCTCTTGCTCTCCGCTGGCGTCTGTTGCTGAACGCTGCAAGGAGACGATTAGTAAATGTCCTCGTAAGACGGTGAGTTTCGTAGATGTGCAGATACGGTGTGTTCAGGAAGACATCCTCCCGGCACCGTCCCCTTTCTGTTTGTGCTGGGTGGGAACGCCATCGTTTGCTGGCAGCCATGCTTGGTCCTGCACCCCTCGTTTGCAAATCCACCTTGGGGAGACTTGTAGGTTGTTGTTTGGGTCCCAGCCTCCTCGATGTTCCTGGTGCCGATCACCGTGCCCTGGCCCGGTGCTGGTCCTGAGGGGGGATAGTTTTGTGTCTGGCCAGGGGTGGCTTGGCCAAGGACAGCTCTGAGAAGAGGCTTTCTGTCCCTTAGCTGTGCCTCAGCCTCCAACAAAGGCCCTTTGGAGGTGCCTTTGAGGGGCAGAGGCTCTTTCTCACTTCTCCTGCGAGGTCAAGTGGCCGTGAGATGGGCTGGGCAAAGTGAGAGCAAAATCCACACTTAATTTCAACTGCAATGAGATTTTGATGCCACCTGTGACCAGGAGCATATATTTAGAGTTGATGTATATCCCCTGCCTTGATTTTGGGCTTTGGGATCAAGGCGTAAGAGCTTTTGACGCATGCACATACAATAAGGGGGGGGGGGTGGAAATTAAAACCGCAATCCTCAAAATGTTTGCAAATCCAGGAGCTTATCCTCACCCTGGCTAGGCGAAATGAACCCAGGGTAGGATCAGTGAATCACAGAATCGGCCGCTTCCATCACTGTGAGGTGGCCGGGGGCCCAGCGGGCAGACAGCGAGGTCACCCCACCGAGTCTTTGCGGGGATGCACAGGACTGAGCCCCAAAGGTTTTTTCTCTTTAATATCATCACAGCCGGGCTCCCAGTGATACGTGCTCAGGGCTGGGCCTCAGATGGGTGTGTTTAAGGGAAAAAGGCTTTTTGAGGTACCAAGGGCACCCACTGAATAAGCGCCTTGCGGTGGGAGGGACAGTGACTGATTTAGGGCCATAATGGGCTGAGCTAGCGCAAGCCCCCACCTTTGTCAAAGGGGCCTGATAACTTCTCCCTCCTCAGCGCTTCATTTTTTGGTTGAAATCCCACACTTTCAGCCCGGGGCGGAGATTTAAACCATCCCTGCAACGCTGAGAACATCCCACGTGGAGGTCAGCACGTCAGCGCCAGCAATAATAACCCTAAAGGGGCTGGTTGTCCAGCATCCCACCGCTTTAGCCACTCCTACCATCAAAAAACCATCAAACCCCATCTCCGGCATGGCTGGGCTCTGCTGCTTAGCGGTGGCCATCATCTCTCAGTACCTGGGGGATCACGGGGGAGGTGGGAAGGGACGAAGGCTACCCTGGCGTATCAGCATCGGTGGTGAACAACACCTCGAGGCAGCCTCCACCGTGGCTGACCCATACGTGGGGCACGTGCTGGCAGAGAAAACGGGCTGATATCCAGCCTTCAAATCTCTCCTCCTGCCATGCTGAGAGCAAACTCGGGGCAGGCAGAACCAGGGGAAGGTGGCATCTCCCCCACCTTGTGTTGAAGCCAGGCTGGCAGCAGCGAGCCCGCGCTGTCCCAAGGCAAGGTGGCAAGTGGAGGAGGACAACTTGGGTCTCATTCAAGTCAGTGGGGGCTGAGAAATGCAGGGCACAGGGAGCATTGTGAGCCTCTGAAGGTTTTTTTTCCCTGATGTGTTTAGATCCGGGAGGTGGGCTGGAGCGGCAGCAGCTCCTGAGTGCCCTGGTGGTGTCAGAGGCTGGGGTCAGGCCAGCCCATCTGGAGTTTCATGGCATTATCTCTTAAATGCCTTTAACTGCAATAGGATGGCCTGACTGATTGGATTGCGCTCTGTAATTAATTAGCTGGGTGCACTCTATGGGAAGCGGCTACAGTGGGAAGAGAGGGGGGAACCTGCCAGCCAGAGCCGTTAAGCTTCAAATGGCCATTTCTCATTAAACTAGCGTCATGCAGCAGTAGGCGCCGGGCACAGGGGCGTTAGTTCCAGTGTCCTGGCCCTTTTCCAGGCGAATAATTGTGATTTTGCTCCCCTGGAGCCCAACATGCTGCACCCCAATTCCAGCGCGGGAGCCACCAGCTCGCCCGGTCTCGGGGACCTGCTGGGGGGAGAGGGTCAGCTCAGGCTGGGGGGTATATGGGGGTGGTGAGGGGGTGCCCCTCTCCTTGGGAAGCCCCTGCTGGGGTGACAGACCCTGCGAGGGGTGTAAGATTGTGCAGCCTGAGCTTCCCATGCCAGTGATGGCTCCTGGGCATGGCTGGTACGAGCCCTGCCCCTCTTCCCTCCCTCGCCAGGCGCCTTCTGCCGTGCATTTGCTCGGGCTCCTTTGTCTGCTTTTAGCATCCATTTGTGTCTTTAAACAGAAAGCATCCCTCTTAGGTTAATTGTTTTTTTTGTGTGTGTGTGTGTGTGTTGTGGGGTTTTGTTGTTTTTTTTTTTCCTTTGTGTTTACTGTGGGGACTAATGAGGAACTGCAGCGTAAGGGAAATCTGCAACAGCTCCTTGTTTATTGTTTAATTTAGGAAAATGCTGCTCAGCCTGCCTGGTGCTTGTGCTGGGGCAGGGAAGGAAGGGAGGGCAGGGCCAGCATCCCTGTGCCCAAGGGGCGGGCTGGGAGCCACGGGGCACATTGCCACCCCGCCAGCACCGGCGAGAACCGTGCCTTGCCTCCGTGGCCAGTGCTCCCCACTTCTGGCTGATGATAGGGAGGACCTTGGCAGCCCTAACTGCAGTGTGAGGTGTCCCCCCTCCACTGCTGTAGTGGGAGGAGGGATGTCCCCTGCCACCCAGGTAGCTCCTGGGTGATGGCAACTTTCAGGCCAGCAGCCTCTCTGGTCTCTTGCTGGGGGCTTCTGTGGGTGGAGGAGAAGAGGTTTCTTTGCCGGTTGTTGGAAGCGCTGCCTGTAAGGCGGCATCTGCTTTCTGCTCTGGCATCCTGGTCCCCCCTGCAGGGCCAGCAGGCTCGTCTGGTGATGCTTGGACCCATCTGACCGATCCATCCAATGTCCACGGCTCCTTCTTCAGCTCCCGGGTGCCCGCTTGGGAAGCAGCGAGCCGGGCTGTTCACCGCCAACAGGCGCGTCGCCGCTCTCGCAAAATTTCAAGCTGGCTTGTGACAGGGAAGCTTATGCTCTGCCCGCAGATGCCCCCTGGCATCTCAAAATGCTTCTTAAATCCTATTTGGCCCGTTGTTTGCCTTTCCCCTCCCGCCAGCGTCGGGAGGCTTTGCCCTGCAACCCCGGGTACAGCTGGGGAGCACAGCCCGTGCCCCCCTGGGCACCCTGAGCAAGCATCCCTTATCAAACATCCCACTGCACGCTAGGCTCCCCCCAGTCTGCTGAGGGCCAGGGGCTCCCTCATACTGGGAGGAGAGCAGGGTCAACATCGCTGCCAAGCCCTCTGCACCAAAGGCTGATACATCTTGGAGGGGAAAAAAAAAAACAAAAACACCAACAAAGAAAAAACCAGAACAACAGAAAAAAGAGGCATGTGCCAGCTCAGCTTAACCCACAAAGGAAAACCACGTCATTTAAAAAAAGAAAAGCTTTTAAAAATAGATTTTTTTATTATTTTTTTTTTTTTAAGCAGAGAATGCCACTCAGGAGAGTCAATGAGCTCTGTTTCACGAGTTGGGAAACAAAATGCTCCAGGAGCTGTGAAACGAAACCTCTCATTTTCAAACTCTCCAAGGCTCAGGTGTGGCTCCTTGAGCTCCCTGTTTTTCAAGGCAGCTGTGCTGGATCCAGCCAGGCTGTGTACTGGTTGCTGGCTGCTCCCAGCTGCTGCCACTTGCTGGAAACGAGGAATTCACCATCTTGGTGAAGGGGAGAAGCTGCAGCTTGGGTCTGTGTTACATCTTGCCCTGATTTCCCACACAGCACTGGAGCTGAAGAGGAGGTGGGTGAGCCCCACAGAGCATTTCTGATTTTGTATTTTTATTTTATTTTATTTAAATTGGCTAAGGAGCCTTCTCATTTGCTTTGGCTCTGGCTAATGAGGCGCATCTCACTTTGACAACGTGTCATAAGCAATAAATTTCTCAGGCGCTGCTGGGCTGCAGGGATGCCCTTGTCCTCCTGACTGGGCTTGCCCTCCTCCACGTCACCCTGTGCCGCTGGCTCTTGCTCCAGCCTGGCCCTTGAGCATCCTCCCAGGTAAGAAGAGGAGGGTTGGGATGAAAAAGTCTGGGTGTGAAAGGGCCAGGTCTCCTTTGGTGAGCAGGGGTTGTTCTTAAATAGCAAAATCTAGATGGATCTGTGATTTTCAAGGTATTCCCTGTGAGAAGGCAATTCTGGCTTTATCAGGAGTGACCTCCCCATCCTGCCATGGTTGGACCGTGGTGTGCAGTGACGTGGGCTGGAGTAGCCGTGCCGGGATCCTGGCTCTTGAGGGTGACGTCCTTGTGTGTAGTAAGAGTATATGGTGCAGGTGTTATATGGTGTAGGTATCGTACGGTGCTCATATAGGTGAGGAGAAGGCTTGTGGGTGAGCTGGGAACTGCCAGCCTGGGGCAGAGATGCTCAGCCAGGTCTGACCATGAAGGAAGAGCTCTGGTGCTGCTCTGTCCGAAGGCGCAGACACCTTTGTGCTGTTTGTCACCTCTTGCCGGGTGACAATAACCTTCCCTCTCTCCCAGCCTTGTTAAGGGACTGACTACTGAAGGTTCCTAATCATTGATGGGAAGCACCAACCATTATCACCACTCCTCTTTGTATTCTTGATGGATTCTCTTTAAGCGTTTCTCTTAGTGGCTCTCCACTGTTAGCTTTTGTTTTCTCCTCAATAGCTTGTCTAATAAATGCCATTATCTTGGGCACAAATCTACTTCATGTCTCAATTCCACTTGGCGAGAGTTGGTAATAACAGCGGAACAGCATCCTTTGAAAAGGGTCTCTGTCACCAGCAGCCGCGGATGCCACTTCTCCGCTTCCCACACCTGTCCCCGGAGCAGATAAAGACGAAGGGAAGACGCGTGGCCGGAAAGCAAAAGGGGCACCTGGCTGATAAATTGGATGTCTAAGCAGCGCCGGCAGCAGTCAGGGCAGCTTGGCCACTGCCGCCTTGGTAATTAGAGAAGACATGCTTATGGGCTGGGATCTTTCCTAATTCCAGCAGATTAGAGGGGGAAAAACGGTGGTGAAGGGACGTGGCTTGTCGCGGGAGAAGATCAGCAGTACTTCTCATAGCTTGAAGGAGCTTCTCATCTATGGCCCAATAAAGCTGTTGCCTCCCCAGTCTAAATCTGGGCCTGGAAAGGCTTTTAACTGGTCGGTGCTGCTGGGGTGAGTATACTGGGTTTGGGGTTAGCCTGCAGGTCCATAAATGGAAGTATTAAGGTGGCTCCATATTTCATCTGGGGGCAGCGTGTCCCTGAGGGTGTTTGAACCCACCGAGACCTGACCCCGATGCCGGCGCTGCGGCGGCTCTTGCTTGTTCCCGTCCCTCCTGCGTGAGCAGCCGGCGAATGGCGTTTTAATTGAGGGAAGCCCTATTTCTGCTGCCTTGTCAGGGCTTCCCGAGGAGGGTTTCCCATGCTCAGGGGGAAGGAGAGCAGCAGTAGGAGCATGCTGCCCAGGCTCCCCCCCCGAGCCCTCAGCTGTCCCATTCCTGGGATGTCTGGCTGCCTCCGAGATCCCTCCCCTCCCTGAGTGATAAATATTTTATCCTCTCTGTACCTACTGCATCAAATCTTTTTTTTTTTTTTTTTGTAAAAGGCTTTTTTTTTTTTCCTGACTCAATTCTTGCATTTTAAAACACACTCGCCATGCGTGCAGCACTCAGACGTGCTCTCAGCTTCTCCCCAAATGTAATTGCTTTAAAACTGCAGATAGTTGGCGAAAGCAATTTTCTCTACATTACGGCAGGCTCCAGCTCCTCTCATCCTTCATCCGAGCCTTTACAGCTTCGTTCCCCCCGCCTTGGTCTTTCCTTCCCTCCGCTGCCGAGCGATGCTCAGAAGCAAGGCTTGTGGTACCTTCACTTCCCAGGATGATGCTCTTGCTTCTCCAGGGCTGTGGGAAGAGGCTGGAGCGAGTGCGTGGTGAGGAACCTCTTCATGGGGGATAACTGGCTTCTACTCCAGCTTCTGCTGAGCAAGGGTGGTGCTCGCTGCCACCAAAGCCCTTCCCTTGACCCTGATGCTGGGAGGGTACCTGCTGGTGGAACGTCTCCCTGTGCCAGGCACGTGCTCCTCTTGCTTTTGCAGCGTCTTTAACATGCTCTTTCCGTTTGCAGGACGTGTTGGGCTTTCAAAAGCATTAATGATGGAAAATAAATTGGAATCTGAGAGAAATAATCTTCAGGCATTCTCTGTAGGCCTTGTCTTGCCTTGCCTTCCTCAGCCATGTTGAAGGCTGGGGCTGGAGGGGAATATAAATGAGAAGGAGCCCTGGGTCCTACTGATCTGTCGTGATGCCCTGTGCTCCATGGATCTTGCCACAGGGAACCTGCCCTCTCACAGGTGCTGATAAGCCCGAGTGGGTCTGGACAGGGTGGAAGTGATAGGGCGTTGCTGGACCTTCTTGGAGGGCTTGTGGTCCTGAGAAGGTCAGAGAGCACAGCAGGGCTTCTGAGGGTCTGTGCCTTATTTGGGTGGCTTTAGTAGCATCCTGGCATGGGGCAGCATTGTCTGTGCCAAGCTCCTTGGCTCCACACCAACCTGTCCTGGGGAACCGGGACCATGTCTCCGCCACCCACCCTGCGGATGGAGTTAGATCCCAGGTGAATGCACCTAAAGGTGCTCTGTGCACGCTCTACCCACAGCGTTCCCTGCCCTGTGCATCACCTGAGACCCCATCAGCTATCGGTCTTCTGCTCGGAAGGGAAGATGGGTTCCCCCTAGGACCACCACCCTTACAAGCCTCAGGGGGTTGGTGGGTGGTGGGTGCCGGGTGTTTCCTACCTGAACCTCAGTTTGAGCCTAAAAAGAATGAAATCTGTTTTGTGTCTGAAATCCGAGGGCTTTGGCAGGAGCAGACTCGGGCATGTGGAAGGTTGTCTGCCCCTCCATCGCCAACGGTGCCCACCTGAAACGTCAGTTCCCACCACTGGGTAATTAAGGGTATGGCAGGTTGTTCAGAAAGGAACATGGTTTGGAAAGGAAGAAAATCCTAGCAAGTTCTCAGTGCTATTGTTTTCACGGCAGCCTTTGGAGATTCCTTTTCCTCCTTTCCCTGGAGGGAGGCTGGTGGTCACCTTGGGGATGTTGCAGCATCTCTGGAGGCACCCAAAGGCCTGGGCACCCTCATGGCAGGACAGAGAGCAGTGGCTTTGTTGGCACTGAGATGTTTGCTTCCTGGAGGAGAGCCAGTGTGGCAGAAAACGCTCATTTCTCCTGCCCCTGCAAAACAAACGTGGAGCTGGCATGGACCATGAGTCCATGAAGAGCTGTACCTCACACTGGCTTCCAGCGAGAGGCTGTTGAGGCACCATGTCTTATCCTGGCCCCTGGGCTGCTTTTGGACACAAACCAGCCTTGTAATGAAGGCTTTTTTGATGTCTGTTTGTTGTCTGAGCATCAGTTTAACATCTGGAAAATCCTGTTGCAGCGGAGCCCGGAGCACTTCAAAGACACCCGGGGAGAAGACGGATGCTCCATAGGGACCCTGCGTATGCCAGGAAGGGAGAGAAACCCAGGCGGGCTCCACAAGAAGCTGCCCCATCTGGGGGTCAGCTCTCATCCTTGCGGTGGGAAGGGCTGAGGTCTGGTGGCTCTGAGCTCTGGAGGTTGGATTGCTGAATGGGATTTGGCTTGAAAGACCGAAAATGTAGGGTTTTGGTGATTCTAGCTCTCGATGTTCATGTAACCATGTGTCTGTGCGTACCGAGGGCTGGTTGTCTCCTCCTCTCTCCTTTCGCACGGGAAGAAACCCGCATGTTACCCACTCAAAACCTACTAAACTGAGATTTTCTGCCTATTTCCAAGGCTTGGTGTGGCGAGGGGAACACCAAGGTTTGCTCCCACAGCACAAGTGCCCATCGCCAGGAGAGCCTGGCATGGTACATACCGTGTCCTCCCAGCCTCAGACCTTGAGAGATGCCTAGATGAAGAACTGGGGTTTAGGCAGAGAGGATTCATGGGTCTGAAACCTCGCATTGGCATGTTGAGTGATGCTTGCCCATCCCTCTTTTCAGGGGCTGGATGATGCTGGTGGCTTTTAGTTCCCACCAAAGCCCAAGTCGGGGCCGTCTGGCTGCTCTGAGGTGCTCCGTCCCTCCCCAAAGTGGGACTTCTTGCCCCGGTATCCTCCCAGCCACATCGCTCTGCGCTGTTTTAACGGTGTCAAGCTCTGAATGAGCTCGGGCAATTTACTTTATAAAGCAACGCACTAAATATGTCAACACTCGGTGCATGTTTTTAATATAATATTTCAGATTGTTTTGAAAGAAGCCAAGATTCTTCTTTCCCTCTTCATTAGGAACGTTTTATGTGAAAGAGATGAACAATAGAGAGAGTTTGCCAGAGAGAAAGCTTTCCCAAGTATTTGTTGCTGCTGAGAAATCAGCTGCTTTTTACAGAAAAAAAAAACCTCTCCATGCATAACTATCAGGGCAATTAAGCAGCGTGTAAGCTGCCAAGGGAGGTTGTAGGATTGGTTTTGCTGGAGATGTTGAAGGTCAGGCTTGACCGTAGCTGTCGGGCATGCTTTAGGCACAGGGAATCCCTGTTCCCAAAGGGGGAGTGGACCAAATGACCTGCCAGCAGCTCCTGGCCACCCGGGAGTTTCAGAAATAAGGGCTGGGCTGCTCTGGTGTGAGCACTTCCAGGCTGGAGGAGTGAGTGGGTTTGTGAATCTTGCTCTGTTTCAGCCCAGAAATGATGGCTTTGGCTTTTAACTTGCTTCTCAGCAGGATCAGAGGTGGGTTCTGTCCTGATCTCCAGCTGGGAGACTTGGTCTCCTGCCATGGAAAGGGTAAGACCTTCTGCTTGGCTGGTTGCAATGCTCTGTTCTGGCTGGTGCTACTCAAAAGAGTAAAAAAAGAGCCAAAATCCCACTGTAAGACTTTAATCAGGGAAACTGGGTTCCTCTCTGCTCTCCAAAGAGTTTCTCTTTCATCACAAGTTGGAGGAAACTTTCAGAGAACTCCAAACTTTCCTCTTTAATGGGGACAAACCTGGAGAGACGGTGGGAGGGAACCGTTCCCCAACACCCCCGCCAGTCCTGGGGCCCCTTCCATCAGGTCTCTCCAGCTGTGGTCCCAGGGAGGGGGTTTGGGATGACTTCCTCAAGAAACAGAGGGCAGCCAAGAGCCTGGAGCCTTCCCATCACGGAAAAGCCTGTCTGAAATCCAAGGAGCCTCACTAGCTGGGGTGGAAGGCACCGGGGTGGTGGAACCCTGGAGGGGAATTTGAGGGAAGGGGGTGGTCTCGCTGCCAGGATGAGTCCAGGAGAAATGCTCCAGGCAGGAGAACGTGCACATGGTGGTGTGACAGCGGGCTGTGCCGGGATGCGGGCTGCATCGGGATGCTCCGACCCAGAGCTGGGCTGTGCTCCTGCCGGTCTCACACAGGGCAGGGCAGGAAGGGACAGACGGGGTGGCTCAGAGGTGGTACCTGGCGTGTTGTGTGTGTGCTTACTGCCAGATGCTGCTGGGCATTAGGGAAGGTCCATCGGGAAGCTCCTGGAGCTGCTGCTGCCCCAACCATCCCCCCCTGCAGCCAGGATGGGCAGGATCTGGTTCTTCCTCACCTCCCGGTAATCCTGCTGCTCAAATATTCTTCCTGCAGATCTGCCTTTTTTTTTTTTTTTTTTTTTTTTTTTACCGTTCCTAAATGGAGTGTTTAAGCTTATTCTTTTCTTTTCTGTGAAAGAGGCAGTAAATCCTTTATCCTGCCTGGCTATTTCTGTGCGCGTATTTTCTCATTGTGCTCCAGCTTGTCAGCTGTGTCAAAGCCCGGAAACCTTGGCCTCTGTTGGACTCCAGACTTGGATTTCTCTGTATTTAACAACACAGGCTCCCCTGGACTAACAGTTCTTTTTTCTCCCCTTGGTGTCTTCTTTTTCTTTTTCTTTTTTTACTTTTTTTTTTTTTTTTCTTTCAAAAATACCTGGTTTATAAAAAGCCCTGACAAAGGGAAGCAAGCGGAAAAGTGATGGTCTATGAGTTCATCCCAAGGACAGCCTGCCTGCACTGGCAGGGATTTGAAGCCGGGGTGTCCTCCTGTCCCCCCTGCACCTCTGGGGTATCAGGGCTGCCCTGGGGAAGGGGACACCCCCCACTCCTCATCCTGGCTGAGGGAGCTTTCGGGAGATTAGCTTGGGATCAGTGGGTACCTAATGCTCGGGCAGTGGATCGGGCGAGCACAAAGGCAGGATTTCGGTGTGTGGGGGGATTAACCAGGGATGGGGGGGGCGGCGGGAGGCGGATGGCTGTCTCTGCTCCAGGGACGTGTGCCAGCGCCGGCTGCGGCGCCCGCTCCTGGGAGCAAAGGTGGGGTGTCTCCAGTGGGGGAGCTCTGATGGAGGGACAGACAGACAGACAGCCGTCCTCATGGCCGGCTGTGGACCAGGGAGGACCAGTCTGTGATGCTAATGGCTGCGGGTGGGAATGGGGATGGTGGCACACGCCTGGTCTGTGCCACTGCGGAGGTGGCAGCATCCTCAGGTGGTCAGTGTCCCACATCCCCTGGGGACCAGCTCTGCTTGGCAGCCGTGCTGGTGCTTCGTGGCAGCTTACCACGCCGGGCAGCGCGGCTGCTTGTGCCAGAACAAAAGAATAAACAATGGAAACTGTGATTAATTAGCGCGGCTAATTAGCAGCCTGCTTGGCCTGGAGCTTGGGAAGGTGCCAAGATCAGAGGAGAAGTTGGGAGAGCGACTCTGGTGGGAACCGCTTCAGGGAGCGAGGCGGGAGGGCTGGGGGGGGAGCGGGGAAGGGGAGAGGATGCTTTTCCATCACCCCTTTGCAACAGGGAGCTGGGATTGAGGAAATTGCCACCTGGATTCCTGGGAGATGCTGCTGACACGCAGCTATCGCCATCCCAGGCAGCATCCTTCCATTCCCCCGGCCTGAGAGATCGCTTCCCTCGGCCGCCACCATCACCCGGAGCTGGGCGTCAGACCCCTCCCTGTCTGCTCCAGCACTGCAGGTGTTAATTACCGAGCACTCATTAGGGTCGATGGAGTTGTCTTCCCCGTGGAACGGGATCCTCCTCGCTCGCCGCCTTATTCTTTGCTCTCCATTTGCAAATTAGCGGGAGGACCACGATCAGCAAACAAATTTGCAGCGAGCACGCGGCGGGCTCGGAGATTTGGGAGGAATCCTCGGCAAATATTTGCCAGCCTGCGCTGCGAACCCTGTGAATACTTCCCCTGACCCAAGGAGACGCTGAGCGGAATGGGCAACTCGAGAGAGGATGTCAGACCTCGAGATGGGCAGGGGATGGCTGGCTTAAAAAAAAAAAATAAATAAAATAGCTCAGCTAACTAACGGCACTGGCTTCCATCCCTCCTCCTTCCTGCCCTCTGGCTGCGCAGCCCAGGGATATCTCAAGATGCGATACACTTGACTGCAGCCCTTGCAGGATCGCATCGTTCCCATTAAAAGGTGGCTGCGGCTAAATACCATCTGCTCAGCAAGGTCTGGAGCACTGCCCTTCGGAGTAATTGGGAGACGCGGCCCCTTTTCTGAGGACAGGAGAGTCCATTTTTCAAGGCGCCACGGCTTTATTATTAATTTGTTAAACACTGACTGCTCAAAACTGTTTGAGACGCAAAAAAGGATGCGAGCTCTGCCTTGGGGACCTCACCGCTAAATAAATGTATTAAATCAAACCCCTGCTGGAGAGGGTAGTGCTGCGCGCGAAGGGGAAGCTGATTAGAGGAGGGGTGAAGGTGCCACCTCCTCCATCAAGAAAGGGTCTCACTTTTCTTTCAGTCATTGCAGTCGGGAGGAGCCCTGGCAGATCAAGGACCTGCTTTCCTTTAGTGTTTCTGAGGTGGTGGTGGGATCCCTTGACTTGGGAGCAGAGAGGAGAGCTTCCCCAGTCTCATGAGACCCCCAGCTGGGCCCATGGAGCTGGGGGGGTCCTTCTGTTACATATTTTGGGCTGTGTGTGTCAACATGGGCAAGGGGGCTGCTTGCCCAGGCAAGCTTGTGCTTTCTTTCCCTCCCCACCAGTGAAGCCCCCCGGTGCAGCTCCCACTTGGTCTAGTGGGAGGTGTCCCTGCCCATGGCAGGGTGGTTGGTACTTGATGATCTGCCATCCATTCTATGATTCTATGCTGGAAGCACAGAAAAAAAGAAATAATTAAAAAAAATTAGAGAACAAGTCCTACAAGGAGAGGCTGAGGGAACTGGGTGTGTTTAGTTTGGAGGAGGCTGAGGGGAGACCTCCTTGCCCTCTACAACTCCCTGAAAGGAGGGTGTAGAGAGGTAGGGGTTGGCCTCTTCTCCCAATGGAGTAATGACAGGACCAGAGGGAATGGTCTGAAGTTGCGGCAGGGGAGGTTTGGATTAGATATGAGGAAGAATTACTTTCCTGAGAGGGTGGTCAGGCACTGGAACAGCCTGCCCAGGGAGGTGGTGGAGTCGCCATCCCTGGAAGTATTTAAGAAACAAGTAGACGTGGCACTTCAGGGCATGCTCTAGTGCCCAAGATTGTTGGTTTGTGTCTGTTTGTGGGGGTTTTTTTTTGTTTGTTTGTTTTTTGTGGTTGGACTCAATGATCTCAAAGGTCCCTTCCAACCATGAAGATTCTGTGAACACCTTCTGGGACCTGCTCCCAGATATCACCCTACTTCTGGCAGCAACCCCTGCAGGGTTGCTGGACCTCTTCAAGCATTCACATCTGCTTAGTCTCCAGATCTAGGCAGGTCCCACCTGACTCCTCTTGTTGCCTTGATGATGGGGAGGTGGGGGGGAAAGAAGAGCAGTATATAAAAAAGTCAACATTTAAAGTTCTTCACCTTCTGTGCCTTCAAGTCGCGCTCGCTGTGGGCTTGGGTTTGCTGGGTGGGTGCTGGAGGCCATGCCTGATGTTCTCCTGTACCTTCTTGCCCACAGCCCCCTGTGCCCGGGAGCCATGAGCCGCCCTCAGCGCCCGCAGAGCCTCCGAAGCAGCCCCCCGGCCGCAGCCCCCCGGCGCTGCTAGCCCTCCCTGCTCCCCCAGCAAGGTGCCCGTCTCTCCCATCCCTCCCAAAGGTAAGGACCGCGTCCTTTCTCTCTGCGAAAGCCGGGTGGATTTCTTGAGTCGTGTCATCTCCTGCCTTGCCCGGTTGGGCACAATTCCCTGCAGCCTCCCCCCTGGGCTCGCCAGGAGGGCAAAGTGCTGGGTGAGAGGCAAGAACTGTCCTTGGCTTGTGATTAAATGTGATTTTGAAGGCGGGGTGGCTTGTACCCCTCGCTCGCAGACCGTAACCCATCTGTGAATTTAGACGGCAGCCTGGTCTGCTGCAAGGAGCTGGGCTTGGGTGGGACTGGTGCCTTGCGACCGCCTTGGCTTCCCTGCTGTACTTCTGAGGATAATTGTTTCTAATTTGCCTCTTAACGATGCTCTGGAGGCTTCCCAAGCATGCGCCGCCTTCCCTCCCACTGTAAAAGGCCTTTGGGGTATTTTGGAGGCTTCCTGCGGCAGGGGAGCGATGGGTGGCTGGTGGTTGGGGGGGCATGTTTGGGAGGGGGCTCAGGCCCTTGTCCCAGTGGAACAGCCTCGTCTGCCCTTTGTACTTTGCAGGAGGGAGTTTTTTAAGGTTAAAGAAGTAAAGCTTGGTTTGCAGGGAGTGAGCCCGGGGCTGAGGCTGATGCCCTCCCCGTGGGTGGAAATCGAGTGTAGAAACCAAGAACTCGATTTCTGGGATGGTTTGGGGGTTTTGAGGTCTCTTGTTTTCAAGCTTCTCCTTGCAAACAGAGGCGTCGGCATCGCTATTTCTCCACGTGTGTAATCCCCTGCACGGGGAGCTGGGACCTGGGTATCGCCAGCATATCGGGGACAAGGGCACAAGACCCCTCTTTGAGGAGGTCTGCGAGAGGGTCACAGCCCACCCCAGTGAGCTAAAAACATAAGCCAGAGCTGGGGTCTGGCTTGTCCTGGCTCCCTTTGGGAGCTCCCCGCCCACGCTTCTGGAGCTGGGATCAACTGGGATGCTCCAGCCGAGGGAAGCGGGAGACTGGTTAGGGCTGCTGAGACTGACATCCTTGGCCGTAAATATCCAGCCTGCTCTCATCCTCCCGGTAGCTCCAGCACTGCTGTTTTTTTCCTGAGAGTTATTTGACTCTTTGTGTTGCACTTCTCAGACAAATGGCTTTTAAATAAAACCCTCTGCTAACTCGTTAGGCCTCCTGTCCAGGTCACTTCCTGCATGGCTGATTTATAGGGCTGCTTTGAACATTTTATTAACTTTATATCGCTGGGGCCGGTCAATCGGAGTCTATCCCATTAGGTGAGGTGAGTGGCAGCCTGGGGCATCAGTGTCACCTGCAGCCTCCCTCGCTTCTGGGGAGGTCTCGATGCTCCAAGAGGGACCACAGGGCAAGCGATGGGGAAGAACAGGAGGAAGGTTCAGATACGGAGGAGTAGATCTGGGATGGATAAGTGAATCGTATAAGGGTTAAGGAGATAAAGGGGTTTGTGATCATCTTTGGGCTTATCTCCTGCCGTGAGTATGTGTTTTCTCGGCTGCATCCCCTGCAGCACGTGCTGGACCGGGCAGCGCTGGAGAAGAGCATCGGGGCTTGGGAAGGAGGCTTCTCCAGACGGATCCCAGCAGGACATCGCTGCCGGAGCACCCCTGAGTGCCCGCCCTGGGTAGGACCTGCCTGTACTAAACCCCTCCCGTAGCAATGCTAGAGATAGAGCCTTCCTCCTTGCCTACTGCAGACTTTAGCTCCCGGCATCCCATCCAATCCGTAGGGTTGCTCCCAGGGTTCCTTCCCATCTCAAACCTTCCTCTGCAGCTCTTTGTCCCTTTGAGCAGAGCCAGCTCCGGACAAGCCCTGCCATCCCCAGCGATGGGGTGAGCCCCGCCGGGCGCTGCTGGGGGCTGAGCGGGCAGCAACCGCTCCGGCTGGGAAATCCAAAGGAGACAGAGATGGCAAGCGATGTGAGGCTGCAGCAGCGGCTTTGATTATCTCTGGGTTTGTTGCTGCTCTCCCCCTGTTGCCCTCTCTTTGTTCTGCCCGTGCTCGTAGATGTTATTCAGTGGAGTTTTCCAGCTCTTGGTAACATGGGGGGAAAAAAAAAAAACAAAACAAAAAAACCAAATCAAAACCAGAACTCCTGCACAAGCAGAGCTAATGAGCTCTCTCTGGAAATAAAAGCATCCTGAGGACAGCCTCGTCACACACAACAGCCCATTCCCTGTGGCTGCTCCGGCCACCGCCTCCCAGCCATGGGGCTTGTTGGGAGCTGTCACCTCCCATCCTTTCCCCCCGGCCATTGCTCCTGTGGGGCTTGGAGAACGCCCCGCTGTGGGGTTGCTCCTCTGGCCAGAGCTCCTCTGCGGGGACTGGGGTTTGGGAGCATTTTTGTCCCACACCCTGATGCAAGAGCCCATCTCCTCGTGCACGCCAGCAGGACAGTGCAAGGACAGCACACACGTCCCCGTGGGTCAGGAGCAGCTCTAACCGGCTTGGAAAGGGGTTTGGGGAACACTTTGTCCCCCATCACCGGCTGGGCATTCCCTGGGGTGGATGGTGGAGGAGGTGGGCTCGCTGCAGCCCCGCGTGTCTGCAGGGAAAGCAAACCTGCAGTCCCCGAGGGCTGTCGAGGTTGTCAGGCATATGGCCAGGAGGGAATTTATCTTGCAGCAAAGCCAGCATCTGAAAGCCATCTCTTCTGATGTGCCCATGATTTGCTGAAACCTGCGTCTCCTTTGTCATATTTCTGTCTGTCTCTGCCTCAAATCCCAGAGCAAAGACTGAGAACTTGCTCGCAGAGAAGAGCAGGGTTGGTTTTTGTTGTGTTGTTTTTTCCTTCTTTTTTTTTTCTTTTTTTTTTTTTCCCCTCCACCTTTAAATATTTATTCTGAGCTCTCAAGATATGCACGCCGTGATCTGGGGAGCCTGCCTGCGCGCTGGCAGTGTCTCCGGCACGGCAGACAGGGGGGAGGCAGAGCCTTCCCCCTCCTCCTGCCTCCGCTCCTGTGCCAGAGCTGGGTCCCAGAGGAGCCATGTGGGTTGTTCACCGCTCCCCCCCCTGCCTGGGAACAACACCCAAGGCCCGCTAAAGAGCTGTGCAAAGACGGGTCAGGGTTGTGAGCTGGTTTTGTGGGGAAGGGGCTGAGACAGAGGTCAAAGCGTCCCTGCCCATCTGGCAAGCTCCGTCGCTGGGGTGGCACATCCTGAATGGCACCGACCCCTCCGTGCCCTGCCTGACTTTCCTTGTCCCCGGCAGCACCCAGAGATGCTGCTGGAGGCTTTCCCCCTCGTCTTTACAGGGCTCTCAAGGTCATGCAGGTAATCGGAGTGATGCTATCAGCCTTGGCTTCCCAGCCGGAGCTGCCGTGCTGCCGGTTCCCCCCCTCCTTTCGCTTGCCTTGCTCTGCTTTCCCAAGCCTTCCCGCTGCCACCGCTTGGGCACAGGGATGGAATGGAGGGAGAGCAGCCCCGTGCCGAGGGGATGCGCGTGCCCAGCGTGCACAGGAGGAGCAGGGCTGGGTGTGCCCAGTGTGCGCTGCAGGCAGAGAATCACAGAATCGTGGAATTGTCTAGGGTGGAAGGGACCTTTCAGATCATTGAGTTCAACCATCAAGCCAACACTGACAAAACCATCACTAACCCGTGTCCCTCAGCACCATGTCTACCCATCGTTTAAATACCTCCAGGGATGGTGATTCCACCACTTCCCTGGGCAGCCTCTTCCAATGTTTGATGACCCTGTCAGTGTAGAAATTTTTCCCAGTATCCAATCTAAACCTCTCCTGGCACAACTTGAGGCCATTTCCCCATGTCCTATCCCTTATTACTTGGGAGAAGAGACCGACCCCCCGCCGCTGCTCTCTATGGTCCTGTGTGTCCCTGCAAAAGGAGAGATGAAGTCCCAGGTGGCTGCAACCACCATCCTCCAAGCACTTCCCTGGAGGCTGGTTGTTCTACAGCGCTGGCTCACCCCTGGCTCTGCCCCAGGGGTGCCTGGATGAAGGCAGAGGGGTTTTTGCATCTTCTCGCTGGACCTCAAGCGTGGTGGCGCTTAACTTCTAGGAGAAAGGCTGGGAGCAGGTCTCTCAGCGGCTCCGCGAGGGACGGCAGGATCTCTCTGCCTTTCCAGGTGAGCACGCTAATTGCTACCTCTGCCTCCAGCCGCTGCAAGCCCGGGCCACCCGCTTGGCAGCTGGCACTTGTCGGCAGAGAGCCTTGTCCCCCCGGTCCCCCCTGGCGCTGTCAGCTGGGGGCTTCCCGGGACCTGTGAGTGTCGTGGGCGCTGAGGTGGAAAATCCTCTGCAGAGGCCTGGGGTTGGGTGGCAGGAGCAGCTCTGCTGGGAGAAGATGCCTTCCCACCAGCACGTCGCCCAAGGCAAGAGGAGGCAGAGGAGAGACAAGAGGAGAAATAAACGCAAGCTAAACTCCAGGAAGCTGCCAAGAGGCGAGGTTGGGGACCACGGCAGGGGTTTTCTGAGCTGCTTTTCCCACACCTGCCTGCCCTCTGCCTGTCCCTGCCACCAGCTGGCGGTGGGACCAGCCCTCTCGGCTCTCAACGCATTTCAGACCAGAACAGCCTCATTAGCAGGAAAAGTTCTGCCGAGTGAAGTTATTGCTGCTTTAAGAATCACAGAATGGTTAGAGTTGGAAGGCATCTTAAAGATCATCTAGTTCCAACCCCCTGCCCTGGGCAGGGACACCTCCCACCAGACCAGGTTGCTCCAAGCCCCATCCAGCCTGGCCTTGAACCCCTCCAGGGATGGGGCAGCCACAGCTTCTCTGGGCAACCTGTCCCAGTGTCTCATCACCCTCACAGCAAAGAATTTCTTCCTGGTATCTAATCTAGATCTCCCCTCTTTCAATTTAAAACCATTACCCCTTGTCCTGTCACTGCACTTCCTGACAAAGAGTCCCTCCCCAGCTCTCCTGTAGCCCCTTCAGATACTGGAAGGCTGCTCAAAGGTCTCCCTGGAGCCTTCTCTTCTCCAGGCTGAACAACCCCAGCTCTCTCAGCCTGTCCTCATAGAAGAGGTGCTCCAGCCCTCTGATCATCTTCGTGGCCCTCCGCCGGACCCGTTCCAACAGGTCCATGCCCTTCCTGTGTTGAGGACTCCAAACCTGGACACAGGACTCCAGGTGGGGTCTCATGAGAGCAGGATAGAGTCATCTCCCTTGCCCTGCTGGCCACGCTTCTCTTGATGAAGCCCAGGATGGGGTTGGCTTTCTGGGCTGCCAGTGCACACTGCCGGCTCATGTTGAGCTTCTCATCCACCAACACCCCCGAGTCCTTCTCCTCAGGGCTGCTCTCCAGCCTTTCTCTGCCCAACCTGTATTTGTGCCTGGGATTGCCACCTCCCAGGTGCAGGACCTGGCTTGGTGGAACTTCATGCGATTTGCAATTAATCTCTCTTTGCTGCTGTTGCAACTGCAGGCATTGAAGTTTGCTGCTCTCACACCATGTCGTGGCAGAACTCTTGTGCAGAGGAGGGGAAAAAAGTTAAATTATAGCAAGGAAAGAAGCTCTTGTTGTCAGTTTGCTTCTGCTTGGGTGCCTCGTTGGGTCAGAGCCACTGTGCCCACGCAGAGCGATGCCAGCCCCTGCCTGTCCCCTCCTGCACCCGCCTGTGCGTGGCTTGGATGGGATGGTGGCTATGAGATGGTTTTGAAGGAAGGTGGGGGGAGATGTGCTGTGTGTCCAGCTCCTGCTCTGCCCATGCCCCTTCCTCCTCGTGGTGTCACCCTTTGCCCAGGGCTACAACAACCCTGGGGCTCCCTGGCTCCGTGGGGATTATTCACAGGAACAGGCAGTGCCAGAAGTATCTCCTGGGAGTGACAATCTGAGGTCTGAGTCTTGCTGGAAAGATTTCCTCCAGATTCAAGCTTATTCAGTCATTGGTCATTTGACCTAACCAAACCCTGTGGCACCCTGTGAGCCGTGGGGAAAGCGCCCAGAGCACACGCAAGGAAAGTTTGCAGCTGGGTGTTGCAATAACTTACGAATGAACGGTTGGGATAAGTCATATTTCATAAAATCAGCCAGGAAAAAGACTGCCGATTAATTCTTTATAATAAACAGCGGCGAGCAGTGTGTCTTGGTTTGAGCCAGACGGACTTTTTAGAGTGATTCATGGATTTTTCCACGGGAAAAATCACCTTTGTGGGGATTGCTGGTGTGCGGGGTGCCTGCTTGCCTTCGTGAGTAATTCCAACCACCACCCCCCTCCCCAAAAGCACCAGGGTGAGGAAAAACGATGAACTTCTCTGCGGGAACTGCAGGGGGGACTTGAGAGGGAGGAAGGGTGTGCTTGGCTCTACCACCGATGACTGTATCCCTTTGAAGAGCACCACAGGAGGTGGGGGAGTGGGAATTTCACTGCCAGAAACGCTGAACGAGACGAATCTTGGGGAAAAAAAAAAAAAAAAAAAACAGAGCCGTGATGGATAAGTGAGGTCGGTTGGGACCAGCTGATGCTCTCCCTTGAAACAACGTGCTGCAGCAAAGCTCATGCCCGAGGAGAAGCGTGTCCCGGCCTCGTTCGTTTCTATTTAATCTGAGTTTTCCTAATTTCCCCGCACCTTGGCTTCGTGCTGGAAGCCAGCCAGCCCCCCCGCCCCGGTCCTCTGTGCTGGTGGCATCCGTGGGGCGGGAGGCAGCAGCGTGTGGCTGGAGGTGTGAGCGTGCGTCTGTGCGAGGCTGCTTTATTTTAAAAAAGCAGGCGGGGTGGGACGGGGATGGGGAATGGGTGGGATGGGGAAATGCCGGGTGAGGGACTAGTCATAGGTGTGAGCGGTGCCTGCGCCTCGGGGGCGGCCCTTGCTGCGGCGTTGGGGGCTGTTTCTTAGTTTGGAGCTGGAAGCAAAAAAAAGTAGTTGTTCTGCTGAGCCTCAACTTGAACCGTAACTTGGTTTCTTGGTGAAGTCTTTTTTTGACTGGTCTTGGGGAAAAATCCAGGGCAGCAAAGATGATGGAGGGATTGGAACATCTCCCTGATGAGGAAAGGCTGAGAGAGCTGGGGCTCTTTAGTCTGGAGAAGAGAAGGCTGAGGGGAGACCTTATTCATGCTTCCAAGGATCTAAAGGGTGGGTTGAAGGAGGATGGAGCCGGACTCTTTTCAGTGATTCCCAGTGACAGGACGAGGGGCAAC